>OY978526.1:16718367-17318367 GCA_963854835.1 Megamerina dolium | reverse complement strand
ATCCGATAGCCAGCATTTTCGATTATTCATCTTGTGACCAACGTGTTCTTCCGCAGCCTTTACAAAGGTTTGTTTTATGTACGGCCAATCGTCAATTTCAGCATGCACAGAAAGAGCGGACGCCAGCGATTCAGAAAATCTTTCGCGCGTGACAGGACATTTTAGCTTCTCAACGTCGAACTTTTTTTGCGCTTTATGATTAGAGCTCTTCCCAGCCGCAGCCAGTCTGAGCCTGATTGTCGCAGTGAGGAGGTGATGATCGCTTGCAACATCGGCACCACGCTTATTGCGCACGTCGAGGAGAGAGCCCCGCCACTTATGGCTTATGGCAATGTGGTCAATTTGATTTTCGGTGACTCGGTCCGGTGATGTCCATGTTACCTTGTTTATGAGCTTATGGTGGAATAATGAGCCTCCTATAACAAGACTGTGGTCGGCGCAGAACTCTGTGAACAGCTCACCATTCTCCGTGAGAATACCTAAACCGTGCTGACCCATAGTTTTCTCACGGCCCCGGTTACAAGAGCCCACTTGTGCATTCATATCACCCATTAGGATGGTTGCTATATCCGCAACATTCGTTGGCGAGTAGCATTGAACGACCGTCATTTTCCTTGCCATCGTGCTCAACCTTAACGATATGATTCTGTCAGAGTGCGCTTTCCCATCTATCAGAGCCGCTGCCGCTGACTTTGAGAGAAGAAAGCCGACCCCATTTTCTCTTCTTCGACCGGTACTGTTACCCGAAAATAAGAGTTTCTGGCGTGTTGCAGTTGTAAACTCACCCGAATCTGCCCATCTGATTTCACACAGCCCGAGTAGCAGCAGTTGGTAACGTTCAAACTCCCTACACAGTTGCGAGATCTTAGTTGGCTCTAGCAATGAGCGCACGTTCCATGTTCCTATTCGTGATCCTTTTTTCATGCTAAATGTCGTCGCCAGTTTGTTGGAATCCTTATTATTTGCTTTGTTTATTTTGGTTTCTGTAATCCGTTGGTTTAAGATGAGTAGGGGATTGGCCTTCTGCATCCGATCCTGGATCCGGGGCGGCCGGTCCGCCTCCAGGCCGGCGTGGCGCAGGAAGAATTAGGTCAAGTCTCCTCGAAATGAGGAAATTCTGTGATCGGATTTTCTTTGAGTTAAACTGATAATCTGGTCAAGCTTCCTGAATTTCCTTATTCAATAAACTCTAATATATATTCGTGCTTGTAAGTACTAAGTAATTGCAATAGAGTATCAAGTTTCGAGTAAGCTGTTATCAAGCATTAAGAGAATTTACTGAGAAAAATTCTTGAATATCGCTCTAATTGACTTCTAGAAACAAATTTTATAACCTCACAATAATGTTGCTTATCAAAATATGACGTTTAGGTATCGATTATAAATACTTTTGAAAATCCTATTATATTGAAAGGTACCATAATTTAATTCGATACAATTTTCAGTCAAGTTTTGATACTAAACAATTGAAAAGTATTATGTGTGCATCTCAATCATTTTAATGTCAATACATAAATTTAAGCATTACCACATCAAAAGGAATCGCTTATTCTATATTACTTGGACGAGATTAGAATACAAAGTATTAATTAACTCTTTCCATCTAATTATTATAACAGTAATTCATATTTCATATTTGCATATGTCAATTAGTCAAAACCGGGTAGGTGTTGAAAACTGAATAATTGAACATCTCAATGTTTTTCTTAATGACCAATACTACTACCGTATAACGATAAACAATTTGGATTATGGAACTTATTGTTTTATGAAGAATTTTTTATATAGATAATAAATTTATAGTTACCATATGCTTACTCATATATATTTTTTGTTCTTCTTTGATTTTTGATGTTTACCGCTGCAGTCTAGAAATACAGAAGCTCAATTCAAAACAAAATATGATATTAAAAAATTACTGTCGAGCAGATTAATATGAATACACGTATTAATATTTAATGGAATTAAAAAAAAGCGAAATAAAAAAGAATATAAAAAATATTATGCGATTTGTCATAAGCCATAAGAAAATCAATATCATGGCCATAGAAGTCCATACCTTTATCACAATGTGTATATTATTATTGTGATATTAAATAATGATTTTAAGATTCGTATAAATAAAAGCGTTTGAATAAAGATTCTGCACAGAGGCAACTTATAATCCAAACAAAAAACATTCAGAATTAGCAATATGCGAGCATATATCGTAAGTTCGCATAGGATCTAATACGCAGCACAGAGGGATATTCAATACTAATAATAATTTTGTTTATACTTAGGTTCTATGTGTACTAGCTGTGGCAAATGCCGACAAATTGGGCTACAACTACCAGCCCGTAGGACATTCCGATTCCGGTCTATCCTTTGCACCAGGCGGTGGAATTGGTGGAGGAAGTGGCGGTCTTGGTGGTATCGGTGGTATTGGCGGAGGTCTCGGTGGACTCGGCGGTAGCGGTGGAGGATTAGGTGGTAGCGGTGGAGGTTTAGGCGGTATCGGCGGTGGTGCAGGTGGACTTGGTGGTGGTATTGGTGGAATTGGTGGTGGAGATAGCGGTTTAGGTGGAATTGGCGGTAGCGGTGGTCTTGGTGGTGGTTCCGGCATCGGTGGTGGCGGTGATGGTGAATTGAACAAGGAATACTACTCATTCACTGCACCCGAAGGTGAATTTGATGATGCTGCTGGTGCTCAACAGGCTGCCAACTCTGTGAAAAAGAACCTTCGTGTTGTTTTCATCAAGGGACCCGAAAATAATGGTCTTGAGGATGCTCTACTCAATTTGGCTAAGGCTTCCGGTAACGATAAGACCGACATCTATGTTCTCAACAAACAAACCGATATTGGAGATTTGGCCAACAAATTTAATGCTGCCCGCAATCAAAACCATCAACGTCCCGATGTTCATTTCGTCAAATACCGCACCCCCGAAGATGCTGCAAATGCCCAGCATGCCATTCAATCGCAATACGATCAGTTGGGTGGAACATCTCAATCTCACAATGGTGGTGTTGCTCCTGTGCTTAATTTCGCCTCTCCTGGCCAATCTCATGCTCCTGCTGCACCTAGTGCTCCTGGCAGTTCCTACTTGCCAGCATCGATCTTCCGTCGCATCTAAATCGTTTAAATGAAAATTGTTGAAGTAACGAAGTGGTTTTTTTTATCTGTTGCTGTTGACTAATGAAATGTTTAATGAAAAATAATAAAATTGTTATAATAATGTTAAGATAAAAAAAATTGCTTTTTCCTTCTCGCGCTGGATTAACTGATAGTTGTACGATATGCTAAGAAAAAGTGCCACTCAATGAACTCTCTAAACAAAATTTTAAGTTTCGAATTTGGCTCTTTTGAAGAGTTTCATAGAAAAAGAATAGATACAAGAACTTACATAAAAAGGCGATTTTAGACCAATCTTTCAACCATTCCAGTCCCGAAGATAAATCTAGTTTGATTAATTTTAATTTTTTTAAGTATATGAAATTGAAAATTGAGTCTCTAATGAAGTTCAAACACTTCAATTCGAATTTTGTAGGATTTCTTGCGATGTCACTAAAATTCTAAAACTGTGGACCTCATTACGCGTCATTCATGCAACATACCTGGGAAAATACCAAATAAAAAATACCGTCAATCGATATTGACCGCATGGAGAGACAAAACGTACCTTTATTATAGTCTAGACAGACCGCAGCCTAATTCCGGATTACCGAGTTAAATCGAATTAACTCGGGCATTAACTGCAGCTAATCCGTATTAACTCTGTGAGTTAATTCTCAAAATAAAAGAGGATTAAGGCAATTTGCGATGGCAACACTGCTGAAAATTGTCTATTGTGAATTTTTCTTGAACCATTTCACAAAATATTAGGTGTGTTCGCTAACAAAAAACTTTCAACAATTGTTAACAGTTTTCAACATGAAAAGCGTTGGCGAACAAATAAATCCAGCTGTCAATTACGAACGGTGAATGTCAATTTACAAGTTTCTGATAGTTTTCAGTTCACGTACTTCTTGTAGATTTTCTCATATCGAGAGTGACGGATGACAGAAAATGATAGTGATAGTAATGTAAGACCTAATAAAACAGCAATCAGCCGTTTAGTTAATCCGCAATACTGCCGTCTGACAGGTTAATATTTTTATTCGGATTAAGTGCGCCGGTAATCCGGAATTAGGCTGCCGTCTGTCTAGGCTATTACACACAATGTCGTTAAGTATCAAATGATAGGATTGGTCATATGCTTCTTCGACGCACTAAATAATTATTTAAAGAACCTATTGGAAACAAACTCACAGAATGTATATGTAGGAGAAAGAGGGGCAATTTTAAGCAGAGCAATATTTTGCGACCCGTCTCATGCTAAACTCATTTTCCATTGAGCACCAGACCTGTGTACACACACTGTTACCTCTCTGCCACAGCAAATAGAAATTTGATACTTTGAAATATTTTTTCATCACTTAGTATTTTGATTATTTTCACAACATTTTTCGAAGAATCGGCATAGGTGAACATATCTATAATATTTTTGAAAACTTAAGCCTCAGACGCACAAAATTTTTGAATAAAGTTTGAATTCTATTACTTATATTCCGCCATTTTGTAAAAAACATTCGTGATTGAATTCGTCATTTTAGTAAAAGATTTCGAAGACTCTACAGAAGAAAATATCGTCTCCGAACGAAACTCACGTGGAGGAAGATATTGATTTCTGCATAATTTGCAAGAATAATATGCCGAAGAAAGAGAACCGTTAAAACACAACCCATTGCAACGTTTGTGATCGAGGTATTCACTTGAGCTGCGCCGGAGCAAACCCAAATACCATAACGTGTGTTCACTACGATTCGGAATTTATTTTATTTTTTTATTCTTTCATTTTCATTCAAAAGTAAACAAATCTCTTCAATAATTTTCATTCAAAACTGTCCCAAAATTCCTCGAGATTTATAAAATCTCAAAACAGATTTTTTTGCGCCCACTGATATAGAGTGTACAATTTGAAATAAAAAGGAATGTTATTTCTCATACTACAAAAAACCAAGTTTTGAAATTTTTAGAAAATATATATTTTTTTTTTTGTAAAAATAAAAGTGTGTCCAAGAATATCCCTTCTTCACCTACAATAATGGAGTAAGGTAATGTTCTTTTCTTGCAGAATTTTAAACGATAGGAGTACGCGTGACCTTACTTCACTTAATTGAGAATTGGAATTGTCCTTTATTTATATTAATGAACTTTTATTATTTTTCTATTAAAAATTATTGCCATGCTATATATGTACAATAAGTTACCAGTCGAAGATAGATGAATGCAAAAAGCGTATTTTGGCATAATATATTTTGGGTTTTTTAATAATTTATCTACATATATTTTTTTTGATAAGTAATCAGTTCAGTGAAGAAGAGAAGCTCGGCCAATGAGCCCTTTGGGGCTTTAAGTGCCACATATTTATTTATTTTTTAATCAGTTCAGTGTCAGTCGATCAGCATTAGTTAAAAAAAAAAATGTTTAAGCACGCAGACGATGTCTTAAACCAGCAGGCAAATACGCACTATCAGGTGACTGAATTTGTGGTGCTACATTGGCAGAAGATGGTGAAGCAAAGTTGAGTACAGGGGCAACACCACCATTGGGTGATTGTGATGGTCCACCTAAGGCGTCGTATTGAGATTGAATAGAACGTTGAGCATTAGCCGCATCCTCTGGAGTACGATACTTGACAAAGTGTACTTCGGGCTTGTGGCGATTGTTGTTACGTATGGCATTGAATTTGTCAGCCAAACCGGCAATATCGGGTTGCTTATGCAAAACATAAATGGCGGTCTTTTGTTCGGCTGCCTGTTTGGCTAAAGCAAGAGCAGCATTCTCTAGAGCCCTATTTTCAGGTGCCTTAATGAATATAACACGAATGTTCTTCTTTATAGCACCGGCCAACTTTTGCGCTGCCTGTGGATCATCGAATGCATGCTCGGGTGCCGAGAAAGTATAATATTCCTTATTGTATTCCGTGTGTACGGGAGCAACTCCACCACCAATGTTACCTCCACCCGGAGTAAATGATAGCCCTGCTGTTGAATGACCAACTGGTCTGTAATTGTATCCCAATTTATCTGCACAAACTGCGGCCACCAAACACAATACAATGAATCCGCGCATTTTGTACCTTTCGTTTCACACTTTACGTGCTCTTCAAGAATGATACCACAATAATGCTGTGAGGCCTTTTATATAACATAAACTTATATAGGGGTACAAATTGATGAATGTATTATCATACACGCACACAAACTAATGTATGTACGCATCATTTATTTATTTGGCTCAGACTAATTGAACAACAACATGATTTGGCTGTCTATACCAATGTACAGACGTCAGACCTCTAAACTCACATATTAATAACAACTAATTTAGCAGATTTCCGATTATTTCGACTATATTCATTAATTGTAGTTATCGTATGATATATACTGTTGTTGTTGCCATTGTTATTGTTGTTGTCTCTTCAAAGCATTTTTTCTATCATGTTGTCTTTTTGTTTTTTTTGCCATTTGTCGCTTTACAACCTTCTGTTATGACTCAATCATATAATAATTGGTTTCAAACTAATATACATATGTGTAGTTTTATAAAAGAATTAGAGAAGAAAAAAAAAATACGTCAACTTTAAAGCCTTATGTTAATCCATGGCATTATTAATATTTTATATTTTACTTTTGTTCATACCAGTAAACAATAACGGTCCGCCGCAACAACACCTTAGACACCTTTTAGATCAGTAAAATGACGTTTTACGATCTTATCACAATAAAATAGATCGAGTTCTTTAACAATCTGATTATATTAATTTCTTGAAATTTTCAGCCTAGAACTATTTTATTGTTTTATAATTGAATAAATAAAATGTTAAATTATACATTTGACGAGATGGGTGTTCATATATACATACATAAAAAATGTTAATAGAAAATAATCTTGCAGTCGGCCTGTGCTGACCAAATTATAGCCTGCCTATGTAGATATATATAAAAAGTTGGCTCTAATATACATTTTTTTTTATTTCCCCTACATTGTATGAGTGCTGCATTCAGAAGTAGGCGTGACTTACAAATTTTTTGAAGAATAATTTCGGCCTATAATACTAATTTACACCATATATTTGATTGTCTTTTGTATTTTGTAAGTTATGGGGAAGTTATGGCTATTTAAGCGTATAACAAATTCTGCGTCTTTGTATGGGAGCTATATAAAAGAGTGGGAGTAGCCTTATTCCTTCTTGTAAATCTGCGATGCAAATCCACACCTACGCTGAGCAATTTTTAAATTAAAGTGGTTTATGTTTATTTTTTTTTTTTTTTTATTCCACCACGTTATGTGGGAACCAAAGTAAGAAGTGGGCAAATACAATATGTTTATTCTAGACAGTTCAACGTTTTAAATATTCCAAGATTAGTTATACCCATTACCCATCTCATCTATACCCTTGGATCAGAAGTTACTCATGCCAAAATTCGTCAGAATAGGTCAATATTTGCTCAATGTAGGAGTTCTTGTACATCTGTGCCAATTAGCTCCAAGCCGATCCCAAAGGCTTTAGACACAAAATATCTCGGAATGCATCTCGATCGTAAACTCACACGGACAAAACATATAAGTACCAAAGGAACCCAAATAAAGCTTAAAGTGAATGAATTGGCCTGGCTCTTAAACAGACAGTCCAAGCTCAAACTGGACTATATGTACTACTTTATAAGGCTGTCATCAAACCCATAAAGATTTACAGTATCCAACTCTGGGGTACTGCATCACCATCAAATGTGGAAAAACTCCAAAGAACCCAATCTAAAATCCTTCGGACGATTACCAATGCTCCTTGGTACATTAAAAACTCCAATATTCAATATCTACAGAGACTTAGACATTCCGATTGTAAGTGATGAAGTTTCCACATTTGTTAAGAACTATTTAGCTAAACTTGAGAGGCAACCGAATGCTTTGGCGTTACGCCTACTAAAAAGCCAAGTACATATCCGCCAAAATAGAAAGAACGTTTTAAAACTGAAGGCAATTTGAATTTATTGTGTATGATTTATATCATATTTTTTCTTTTCTAAAATATTTATATTGCTTCTTGCATAAAGCTACTGTGTATGAGTTCCTTATGACAACAGGTTTTTTTAACCTTTAAGGTTTTAGGTCAAAGGTGGTTATTAATTTGACAGCTCAACAAAATCAACCGTATTTATGCAGAAGGATAAAAAGCTGTTTTTTAAATATTTCGTAAAAATATCAAATTTTTCTGTTAATAAATTGTCTGTAAAAATAAAATCATTTGGTTAAGTCTATTCTAATTCGTAGCATAGAAAAATCAAGTATAAATTACAAGAAATGAAATGTGGTCATTATTTTAAAGTATTTCTTAAGTTTTCGTTAAAAACCTATGATGAACTGGAAGATGTGATCTTAAGTAAATACCGAAAATATTTCAATGATAATATTTTATATTAATTAATTTTATATTAATATATCAACAATTCATAATTCAACAAAAGTCAGTAGCAGCTCTTTTAACGGGTACGACGAAGGGAAGGTGGGAGATATGATGAGCTTGGAGAAGTAGCTCCGACACCACTACCATAGCTGCCACCACTGTAGCTGCCACCACCAATACCGCCATACGATGCAGATGGTGAAGCAAAATTGAGTACTGGAGCAACACCACCATTGTGTGATTGAGATGATCCGCCCAAAGCATCGTATTGTGATTGAATGGTATGTTGTGCATTTGCAGCGTCTTCCTGTGTGCGATATTTAACAAAATGAACATCTGGACGTTGATGGTTCTGGTTACGTGCTGCATTGAATTTGTTAGCCAGATCGCCAATGTCGGTTTGTTTGTTGAGCACATAGATGGCGGTCTTATCGTTACCGGAAGCTTTAGCCAAATTGAGTAGAGCATCCTCAAGACCATGATTTTCGGGTCCCTTAATGAAGACAACACGAAGATTCTTCTCGATCGAATTAATGGCATATGCGGCTTCACCATTATCATTAAATTCATGTTCGGGTGCAGAATATGAATAGAATTCCTTATTATACTCCGATGGAGCATTATATTGAGCACCGAAACCACCACTTGGTTGAATATAGTTATAACCAGATTCGGCACATGCAATAGCGACCAACGATAATACCTACATAATATGCAAAAAAAAAAATAAAAATAAAATCCAATACATGCACAATAGCTTACACTTACAATGAAAGTACGCATGATGATTATAATGATGGTGATTATTATGAGGCTTTGCTTTGCTGCTTTGTTTGAAATGTGAACTCTTTCTGAACTCTTAGGCTACGGCCTGTATTATATATACCAACTATATCATCAATGTTTGTGAATTGTCAAGATCATGTCGAATATTTTGCAATGAACGATGGATAATACATAGGGCATACATGTATCTGTACCTATAACCAATGCTTAAAATTTTCATTATTTGCTTGCTTTGGAAAAGATGAGGTAAGGGACAAAAAGGGGCAAGCGAACAAACAACAGCAAATAACCGACATTGCAAATCATATGCAAAGCAATGTTACATGAGTCTGCAGAGTATCTTATGATTTCTATGATCAAAATGATTGTTATTAATGATATCTATGCAAATACAATACATCACGATGATCATTTTTGCTGCAAACATTCAAAACACACTGTGTTGTACTATGCACAGTGGTGGAAATTCGAACAAACATCGCAGCTACAAATTAAAATAGCAAAAACTAGATAATAGGATGGTCAAATTTAGAAAAAAGAAACTCTGATACTTTAGGTCATGATATTTCGAAAACGCATAGTTCCAGGTATGCTATCTGTCAATATTGGTAAATTCCCTTAGTTAGTTTAGATTCATAGTAAAAGCGTAATTGTTTGATCTGAGTCCGGAACAGACAAAGTCGAAGAACGTACTTGAATGGAATAATATCATGTTGATACAGTGGCAATGAAGTTTCCAAAAGACATGATAGAGGCGGTAGATCTAGTCAATTGCAATACAATTATTATTATTATTATTATTATTATTGCAAGACTGTGTCCTGAATTGGAGGATTTCTTTTATAAAACGGGTCAAATATATTTTATTCAAAGTATTTTCCTTCGGAAGCTACAACTTTTTCCCGATAGAATCGCTCATCTTTTGAGGCCAAGAAGACTTCCTTTCTGCTATTTTTCAAGTCGATTTTAATGGGTTGCGCAACAAATGGCCGAGCATTGTGGTAGTAGAAAAAATATGGTTCCTCTCGGGTTACCCACTCTGGCCTTTCATGGTTTAATGCTCGCTTTTGTTTGATGAGTTGTTGTCGGTTCGCCCGGTTTTAACAGTTTATAATACAGCATACTCGTCTGACACCACCAAATACAGATCTTCTTCTTTGAACTATGGATTTATGGATTTTCGTCTTTGAAGTCGATTTGTGATAACAGATCCATTTTTTGTCGCCAGTAACAGTACGATGAAAAAGTAGTACTTTAGGCATCAAAAATCGCCTTTCAAGATCTTTTGGTTTCAGCTCATATGGAACCGGCTTTACCAATTTCCCATTTTCAGCAATGAAATAGCTTGTCGAAAGCTTCAAAGCTTCAGCAAGCTGCTTTTGAGTTTGAAATGGGTCCCCGTCCAACAAAGCCTCTTCAAACGTTATTGGCCTTCCCCCGTGCTTATTATTTTTATCGCTTATATTAAACCATGCAGCTGGCGCATGCCGACGATATTGACATAATCGGTATCAACTCGTGAGCAGTTAGTGCAGCATTCTCAGAATTGGAACGAGAGTCACATCGAATGGGTCTTACGGTGAACGAGGGCAAGACGAAGTACCTAGTGTCTACAAACAAAGAGTCCCGGCATCTTGGACAACACGTCACTGTTGACAATTACACCTTCGAGGTGGTGAAGGACTTCGTCTATCTTGGAACCAGCATCGTCATTACAACTGTAATGACGTCAGTTTGGAGATCATGCGCAGGATAACTCTTACTAACAGGTGTTACTTTGGGCTGAGTAAGCAATTGAGTAGTCGAGCCCTCTCTCGACGATGGATAATTTCCACCACGGATGAGAGGATGCTTGGAGTTTTCGAGAGAAAAGTTCTGCGCAAGAACTTCGGACCTATTTGTGTTGATGGCGAGTAGAGAGTGAGGTACAACGATGAGCTGTATCAGCTGTATGTCGATATTCGCATAGTAAAGCACATCAAAATCCAGCGGCTGCGCTGGCTAGGTCATGTCGAGCGAATAGAATAAAATACTCCAGCGAAGAGGGTATTTTATTAGGCACCCGCTGGGGGACGCAGAAGAAGAGGAAGACCAAACCTCCATTGGAAGGACCAAGTGTTGAGTAACATGGCGACGCTTGGCATATACCATTGGCGCCAGCAAGTGAAGGACAGAGAAGACTGGTGCCGCATTATATGTTTGGCCTAAATCGATCATCGGTTGTTATGGCCACATATGTTGAAGAAGAATACATATATATAAACTGAATAAAATTTATTAAAATATGTCTGAAGTAATGGGAATTTCTACTACTACATAGTGTGGGTGCCGGCACATATATGGTGTATGTGTGTAGTAGTATAGTAATAATAAATATATTTCAGGGGTATTCCCATCATTGGCTAAATTTCATTAATTAAGGAATTTTTGTTAAATACTTCAGCACATATGTAGTAGGTCAAACATATATCTAACGTTGATAAACGATATTCATTACAATATTGGCACACTTTCTGCCATTATTGCGTTACTACAATTTGCAAAAAGTAAGACAAAGATGATAATTTCTATTTCATTCCCTTTATCAAGTTCACATTACAACAATCAACCACAACAACTAAACATAACAAAACAGTTGTAATGCCCTTGAAGACTAATTTAATATAGCTGTATGCATATGCATGTGTGATCGAAAGCTTAGGCTGTTGATGCTATTGACTTGTGGTGATATTTCTCTCTAATATGTTTGGCGCCAGATTATATACATATGTATTTTATGTATTTCTATAAGATTAAAGATTAATATCCCCAAAGTCAAAAATGTAAGATGATGATGGTTGTCTACGCCAGAAGACGTGTGTCGCGCACTGCCCGTATAAAGTTTCCAAGGGTTAGCAACCCTAATTTAATTCTATTTCGTCCCGCTATTTTTCACTCTCCCGACTTTTCTCTCTCTCGCTCTCCCGATCTTTTACTTTATACTTTTCACTTTCCATTTTTATATACTTTTACTTTGTTGATCAATTCCCTCTATAAAAGCAGTGCGTGTTTTCCTCAGTTAAAAATTAAATTTATAAATTATTATAAACAAAACTGAAATAAAATAAAATATATAAAAACCCCAATTTCTCGACAGTGCGCGACATATTTCCCGTCCCGATATTATTATCCGATGTTTAAATTAAACTTTAATAAATAATAATAAAAAATAGAGTGCGGAATATTTAACTTATATAGAAGTGAGAAATCAGTGTGTTTCATATTAACAATAACTAGCACAATCACATAAATAGATGCAGCCATACCCCCAACACAAGATTCAGGCAAGTGCACCACATCGCAGCAAGCCCACCGGCATTCACTCGCTCTACGCTGAAATTTTGGTCCTTCGAGCCGGATAGGCTCGCAACGTCGGTAAGAAAATCTTGCCACCCAAGGTATGTCATATTGATTTCCATATGTACATGTGTGTTTTTAAATAAAATAAAATATACAAAAAAAAAAAAAAAAACAACCCGTAATAATTTAAACATATGATATTGTGTTTATTATTCGATATTTGCATACATATATCCCGCAAGACATATTATTCAAATACATACACACACTTTTCTATATAAATACATAAGTGCATTTGTTGGAATAATATACAGCCTTTTTTTATGATTTCTCTGGCTATAAGTCTTTCGCTGACGTCATAGTTGCTTCATATGGGAATTCCGTTCCTATTTCTAAGACATTCTGAAATCCCATAATTATTTATATACATACCTACATTCTTATATGCGTGTAACACACAAGGAAAAATTCCTCCCAAACATATTTGTATTTACATATATACATTCCGCTTGTATGTAAATACTACCGCCAAAATTATTAGGCACCCAAGTAAAAGAATAAATAAATAAAACCCAAACAAACATACATCCCAGTGCATATATTGTAGTGTGTATGTATATAAGTAAATAAAGAAGCTAATTGCAAATAACATTTGCTAAAGGTTGGCGAATCCAACAACTAACTATAACTCCGTTGTTAGACAAGTCACTTATGTTTCGTATTCTCCTACTTAACAAATCTGTGCTCCCAATAAATCTATCTTATTATATTCTATGCGACAATCACTCGTATGAACGTCAACCTTCCTCTTCAATTTCCCGCTTTTCCTGATGGTGTATCATCGAACATATGCGCATAGGAATATTTTATAGTTAATTTTAAGTATTTTTAAGATTAATTTAAGTATATAAAATACTGTATTTTTATTTGTATTTACTATTTATTTAATTATTTTTCTCATTCCCTCCGTCTCGGGTGGAGGTTCCGTCTCTTTTGCAGTATCCCTGCAAGGGGGGCGGAATGTCTACGCCAGAAGACGTGTGTCGCGCACTGCCCGTATAAAGTTTCCAAGGGTTAGCAACCCTAATTTAATTCTATTTCGTCCCGCTATTTTTCACTCTCCCGACTTTTCTCTCTCTCGCTCTCCCGATCTTTTACTTTATACTTTTCACTTTCCATTTTTATATACTTTTACTTTGTTGATCAATTCCCTCTATAAAAGCAGTGCGTGTTTTCCTCAGTTAAAAATTAAATTTATAAATTATTATAAACAAAACTGAAATAAAATAAAATATATAAAAACCCCAATTTCTCGACAGTGCGCGACATATTTCCCGTCCCGATATTATTATCCGATGTTTAAATTAAACTTTAATAAATAATAATAAAAAATAGAGTGCGGAATATTTAACTTATATAGAAGTGAGAAATCAGTGTGTTTCATATTAACAATAACTAGCACAATCACATAAATAGATGCAGCCATACCCCCAACACAAGATTCAGGCAAGTGCACCACATCGCAGCAAGCCCACCGGCATTCACTCGCTCTACGCTGAAACAATGGTATTATAATTTATGTTTTATTTTCGAAACATGTGGATTAAAATACGGATTTGTACGAATGCAATATATTGCTGCAATTAAATGTCATTTCACTCTTCAAATTCATTGTATTGTAATAATCAAATCAAGTAAATTGCATAAATTCTTTATGAGAGCAAAAAAGGAGTGTGTAATTTCACTGTTTTATTATAAACATTGTGATGTGTATATATTATCAAAAGTGACTTCAAGAAATCATTTATTTAAAAAAAAAAATAAAAAGCAAAAACAATAGTGAGTTTATATAAACTCACAAATTCCATGATTCCAAAAAATGCTTATGAATTCTAAGTTGAAAGTGAGGAAAAGAATTAGAAAGAGATTATCAGACGGGGATTCTATATCAGTAAGGAAGCAACAAAAGTACACGAATAGGGCATTCAACCAAGATAAAAGTAACTAGAAAAAAGCAGGGGTCATATTCAGAAGCAAAAATTACTACAGATGTTTTAAGACCCATACCATAATTTCCACCGAAACAACGTAAGTTGAATCTAACGCACTATTTAGAATTGAACATCATCTAATCAGTCACTCTTTCATCTCTTTTTTCAGGAAGATGAGCCTCCAAAAAAACGCAAACCAAGTACCACTAAGAGATGTTCTGTGGTTACTTGACTCCCTTCATCTATTTGAATAGGGTTTAAGCTTATGAGCTTAGTTTATAGCAGCAACAAGAGCAGCAAATCTACTGCTGCAGCACAACAATGTCATATGCAAAGTGAACCACCGAAATGTAAATATACATAATGAAAATAATCACAGCTAAATACATTTTCAAGGTCTCGGGCAATCAAGTTTTGATTCGAAAAGAAAAAGAAAAGAAAAACAAAACAAAAAAAAACAAAAAACGAATAATAAACATAAAATAAAACACAATCGTCATTAGTATCAAAATGACCCGTTGGTCACTAATATTGACTCGCGTCGAACCTCATCGTCATCATCGCGACGATCACCATCGGCAAACAACAAGCACATTGTCAATGCGTCTCAATATGGCATTTTATGCAAATCGCTCTTTGTGATATATGTATGAACAATATATACAAAACTTTTGCTTTTTCTTCTGCTGCTACCGCCGCTGTCGTTGCTGCTGTTATTATTGTTTTATTTATTTTATATTTTTATACCTATATAGCATCACTATTAATTTATGCACTTATTTCTTTTGTATTTAAACATAGTTTTAAAGCCTCTTAAAATTTACAAAATGTTTTGGCATCAATTTTAAGAGTTATACATTAAATAAAAAGGAAAATAATATATTCAATAAAATTCATAATATGTGCAATAAAATATATATATATCCATATAATATTATAATATAGTTAGTAGGAGGAATACCATCGAAAGAAAACAATTCTTTTATGTTAATGCTTAAAGTATATTTAAGTTATAATAGAACAAACATATAAAAGGAAATACGTACAAAGCCAATTGATAACCTTCAATTCTTTTTCGAAATCGATTAAAAGAAGAACACATGTGACATTTAATATTGTTCCGTGATTCTAAGAAATACCAAATAGAAGAATTAACTAAAAAAGTCAGAATTAAACAAAAAAAGATTAACAAAGACTTTAAAAAATACAAATTATACAAATAAATGTTCGATTTCTGGAGTTCCGCAGTAAACAAGAAATGAAATCTGGGTATACAATGACAGCGAATACCTACTTGAAGGTCTGGAGTTTTCGTTGTCTGATGGTGATTTCATTAGGGCCATGATCTATGCCATTGAAGGCAGATGTAAGAGAAAACCAATTAAGGTCTGCAGCAGTACAGCCAAGCCAATTGTTTTAACAAAATGTTCACTAGAGTAGTAGTTCTATGTGAGGCAACACTAAATTCTATCAATAGGTGGAATCGTTTGTCCTAAATAAAAGGTTTTCCATTAGAGACATAACAGTTTTATATATTAATAAAGCACAGAAATATTTGAGATATTGAGTTCAAATTTATGGTGGATATATTGCAAGCATTACATTTTATGAATGAAATTCAATTTCGGTCATATGACCACCACGAGCCCGTTTACAGCGGTCGATTCTTTGGACCCGTTGGTAATTTCGCATTGGATGTTGTCTTTGAGCTCGTTTAAAGTTGCTGGCTTGTTGGCATAGACCAGTGACTTGATAAAGCCCCATAGAAAGAAATCCAATGCCATTCGACCGGACCATTTCTCGAGATAACACGTTCACCGAATTTGTCTTGCAATAAATCGATTGTGACGTGTGCTGTGTGGCTAGTGGCACCGTCTGATTGAAACCACATATCGCTGATGTCAAGTTCATCCAATTCTGGCCAAAAATAATCTTCCAACATAGCACGATAGCGCTCTCCATTGAAGGTAACATGACGGTCGTTTTCATCCACGAAAAAATACGGCCCAACCACACCTCCGGCATGAAAACCGCACCAAACAGTAACTTCTTTTTGCGGGTGCAGCGGTGTCTCAAGAAGCACTTGTGGGTTTGTTGCTGACCAATAACGCATATTTTGCTTATTGACAAAGCCATTGAGCCAGAAATGAGCTTCATCGCTGAAGATGATTTTTCGCTCTTAAAGTTGTGACCGCCGACTAAGAATTTCGGTAGTAATTTTTAATAATTTCCAAACGTTGCTGGTTCTTGAACTTTACCATGATGAAAATGTCGACTTTAACTAACGTTTTGACATTGATAGTTGATTAAAAAAGTTTAAGGGTGCGTTCATATAAAGATACGAAATTGTTATGTCCCTAATGGAAAACCCTTTATGAGTTCTGGGGTCGCTCTTGGATATCGGCGATCATCAAGGCCATCATTCGTAATTTTGTCAGTAAAAGGCATCATCACAAATCGAGTCTTAAACAACGCTACACAAAATCTCAAAGAGATTAAAAAAGTAAAGTGGAATGTAGCTGAGTGAGTCTTACTTTCCAATCTTTTGATTAGTTGAAAAATCCACGATTCTGGATTATAGGTAGGTAGGTAGGTAGCTAGATAAGGTGACTGTCATATGACACACTTAGGTCACTAATGATCCATTGTGATACCACGTGAACTAGTCCCTATTCTACTGGGCCCTCTTGGTACTGTGGATTATGATTACCATAAAAAACTTTGTCTGTATAGATCAACGCAGCTTAGCTTTAAAGAATAGTGGTACAGATAAGGCCACCAAACAAATGTATTGGTGTATGTATTTCTAATTTATGCAGAATAAACCTTATATCAAAATATTCACCGTCAAACTATCAAATACTTAATAGGTAGAATATAAATAGAAGAATATTAGTCTTGTAATTTGTTATTCAAAAATATAAAATTATATGCATTTACATTGATATAAGATTTGTTGATTTGTTTTTAGTTGGTGTAATATTGTAGGTAAAGAAGCCCACAAAATATTTGTAATTAAAAACAACTAAATATCAAATTGATCTTCATAATCAATTTCACAATTTTAATATACCTGAAATTTATTTATTGTTTAAGAAAGGTGTAAATTGTTTTGAAGAGCTCATCCCCAAAAGTTTTGAAAGTCTTATATGAATTCGTAAGAAAAAAAAACCAAGGATTACTTCGAAATGTTTAATATTAATGTGTATCATATAAATTCTTAGAAGGTATTTTAAATCAATTCAATATTCTTGGAATCTATCTTAATCATGTTTAATAACATACAATACCGAAGAACTTTTCAAAATGTATGAGAGAATAATTTATATATATAATTTTTTTCTTTTAACTTTAAAATACTAACCCATAAAAATAAATGTGTATGTATGAAGTCTGTATATTTAAATTAGAAAAAGAAAAAAAATTGTATTTACGTTTTCTGCATACTTTCAATCATTTAGGTAATTGCTAATTGCAGTAGCAATAATATAAGAAAATAGACAAAGCATATAGTAAAAGAGTTGCTTGCATAGCACATAATGGCATTTTAGATTATAATATGCATACTTATATTCGTATGCATGTGTGTATGTATAAATTAGTAATGACATGGCGTCGAAAAAATTTGAAATCAAAAATTTCCGCATATTTGTATATATTTTTATATTCAAATATTTTTCTTCTTTATCAATTGACAAAAAAAAAATTTAACAAATGCATATTTCCGAGAAACGAATATAAAAGAAGAAACAATAATGCAAATGAACATAATTTGATAAGCAAATAAATTATAACAAACACTTTAAGACGCAATCTATGAAAATTGCTAATCATATTTTTCGTTAACATTTTTATGAATATTATGTCTTTTATATTATTCATATACATAAATATGTACAGCACCATACCACCCCATAATGCATTTCGTTTGTTATTCGTGCCATCATCAAAAGAGTTGAAAATAAAAAGTTTGCTTTGTCCAAATATACTATATATATTGTATTTATATATATATATATATATATATATATATATATATATATATATATATATATATATATATAGTGAAATTCAAATTAACTCTTTTTTTTGTTTTTTTTAAATTTATTTAATATCTTAATCAATTTTAATGTAAATACTTCTATCATATTTGGAGTAAAATTTTTGCATGATAAATATTTATATTGTATTATTTATTTTTATACTAACAACTTAATACTTTGGTTAAACTCTTTGTTGTTGGCATTGCCACTACCTCAAATTTGTGTATCATGTGTATCATAGCTCATTTGCTTATGTGCAAAATTTGCTGTCTATTAATGAGACTATATATTTTAATTTAATTAACAATTTACACATAAATAATTAATAAATAACACGAATACGTGGAATATAATAAATAAAGTGTATTTTTCAAATGACTTTATTTATAATGACAATGTATTTTATTCGTACGATTGTCAAATATTTTAATTTGCAAGTAACAATAAATGCTCATAAAGTCATAACATCAATTTAAACTATTATTTTTACTAAATTAAAGCAAAATAATTTTGAAAATAAAAAAACCGAAATATCTGCTATTTTTCCATATTAACAGAAAAAAGTAGAAAAAAAAAATAATTCAGCTGCAGCAAGAGTAGCAGCATAGCATAATTTTAAGCATAGTTTTAAGTAAGTAATAAATTATATATATTTTTTTTTTTTGGCATATGCCTCAACTCTAGAAACGAACAATAGCAAAACTTTGGGAGCTATAAAAACCAGCACGGATTAGTACATATGATGTGCAAATGTATATATTTGTATTTAACCATGCATGAATATTAGGGTAGCCGATATTTGGGCAGAATTTTTTACCAGCTCTCATAGTTAGGCAAAAATATTCGAAATGTTAAACAAACTACAATAGAATGATGAAATATGAGAACTTTTTCAAAAGCTAAAAAAAAATTTTTTTAGGTAGAATATGAAAACTGAAAATCAACAAATAACTCCAAAACTGATCAGTGATCGCTTCAAGGAGAGTAAAATGTAACATCGACCACCCATTACTTTTACTACACCAAAATATTTTATTTGCTTTCTTCACCACCACACCATCAAAATGAACGAAAAAGGTCTGAAAATTGACAAACAATTCTATAGCTTCTCAGGAATCACTTTTAGGATGGTGAAACGTACAACCGATCCCCATTAGATTTAACTTCCAAATATTTTTCTCAAACTGTAATTTACTCTGTAAATCTGCTCATAAAGTGAGCTGCCATACAAAATGAACGCAAAAATACCTGAAAATAGACAAATAATCATAGAGCTGTCTAGAAATCATTTCTAGAGGAATCTAATGTCAATCGGACCCCCATTAAATTTTCCACCCCTCCCTATCTCTATTCGCTTAGGAAGCTTCCCGACAAAATGAATATTTTTTAAATAAAATTGGCTCGCATCATTCCAAGGTTCTTTTCTAAGAGCTTAAAAATTTATTATCGACTCTTATTTATTATTTTACCACGACATTTTTATACTAATTCACACTTTCGTGGACCTCTAAGACAAAATAGTATTCTTTTTTTTTTGTTAATTTTATCCTACCATTACGAGAAACTACCTCTAAAGGCGTAAAATGTATGACCAACTTCCATTCAATTTGTCTCTTCAACATTTTGTCAAAATATACTTGACCCCTATTGGCCTCCCTTATAGACTGCTCCCTTTGTAACATTGATATTTTAATAAAATACCCTCCCAGCACTCCAAGAGTGTCCTTACAGAGGTAAAATATATGACCGACCCCCTTTCATTTTTTCGTCATAGTATTTCTCCACAAATATACTAACCAACATAATCATATTGTTACATATACATATTGTAAATATACACATACATTTTATATATATATATATATATATATATATATATATATATATATATATATATATTACATATATGCACATGCATACGTACGAGTATACATACATACATTTATACACATATTTTTAATTGCGAACGAGCAAATAAATTTGCATGCCTCCTTGGTGACTCCTCAACCATATAGTACATTCATGCATCTGTTTATGCGACATTATAGTATATATAAACATATACATATGTGTAAGTGTATGTTTAATATAAGTTTATACATACACCTACTTACTGAGATACTTACGAGTGCAATTGATGAGTAAATGGGGATGGGTATAATAGTATAAAGCAAAGCATGTTCATGTCTATGCTCAAATTATATTTTAATTTATTATCCACCCACCTCGTTGTCTTTTTATTCTCCCTCTCTTTTTTGTTTATTTATTTATTTAATGTGTCTTAAGTGTAACATACTTGTATAAATATTTATTTCTACGAAGTAAAAACAACAACAGCAATAAATACCTTGTCATAGAACAATGTCGACAGAAAACATTGTGAAAGTGTTAAGAAGCATATTTTGCAAATTGAAATTAAACAAGTCACATAGTAAAAACGAAGGTGTGATATGAACTTTAGAAGAATTCGTTTAGAAGATTTCGTTTGCAATTTAATATCTTCATGAGTTTTCTTGCAATAACATTTATATAATATATAATAATTAAGTAATCATATCAAAATTCAAAACACCATTCAAATATTACTTGTATAATTTAGTTAATGGTATTTAGGGTTTCTACGCATATTCAATAAATGTTGAGCTATTTTGACTCAACTTCCTCCACAACACAGCCGAATTAAAGTAATTAACTTTATAACTACTTAACTTTATCTGGTACGGCCATATTTTGTACTAATTTGTGTTTCTATAACACTTCTATATGAATGTAATGCCACTATACGTTATGTAGTGTAATATACGTGTATACTGTAGATAAAAAAGAAATATGTGTAAATGCTTTACTTCGTTGAAGCTTCCAATTCAAATTAAAAAGTGCTTCGATAGGGTGCTTTCAAATTATTCAACTTTGCTTTGTTACGGCTTCGATTGGGCTTTGAAATTAGTGGTGGCAAAGCAAGGTTAAACAGAAACGACAGCAGCCACTTTCATTTCGAAGAACGTATTTTTCGTTACGAAAAAGAGAATTGCTTTAAAAAATTTGTAATCTATATACCGTCGTCTGCCTACAGTATTCAGAAAGAATAATCAGAATATCTTTTTTAGTATAAAAAAAAATAAGTAAATAAATATGTGGCACTTATAGGGTGCTCTTTGGTCGAACTTCTCTTCCAGTACTGTTGTACGTGTTAAATTTTGGACAGTATTAGAAGGGTCCTACTTATTTTAGCGGATTCCGAATGGTAGAACCCGCGTGGAATCACTTTTTCTGAGCTTTATAACAGAGTTCTTTTAGAAGCTTTTCGATGGTAAATTGTTACTGTCGGATGAATTGCCAATTGTTTCCCGACAGTTTTGCATCGTTCGAAAGAAAAATCTGTTCGATATTAAATTCATGCTTCAGCCGGGGATTGAACCTACAATTTACAGATCAGAAGTCCAACACACTAACCACGGAGCTACGACACCCAGTATATCTAAGTTTAAATGACGCTACAAATACTACACGAATCGATTGAACAGATTAAATATTCTCCACGTATATTGAAGCTATAGGCAAAAATTATTATTTTTGTCAATTTGGATATGATTTGTTAAGAATAATAGGTGAAAAAGGTGATATGAGATAATATCATTTCGTCTGTTTTTCGTCTCATCACATTTTACTTTCATTGCAGACATTGTGTAGGTGTAAGCAATCACAGTAGTGTTATGACATTATGAACAGGCGTAATGTATAGGCGTAAGCTTTAAGCTTAAACTCGTTACGAAAAGGACATTGTTATTAAAAATAACAACAGCAATAAATATCACAATGAGTACATTGCATTATTAATTACGTACAATGGACTCATTGTGAAATTAAATTTAATTCTTTCATATACATATATAGAGATTATTGAAATTTAATTAACAATAATTATTATATTTTAAATTATTTAAATCTCTCATAATATTGGTGACAATTTAAATTGTATGTGTTTCCTGATTATCATGTTGCTGCTGATGTGATGCTAACAATGCTGCTGCCTTTTTTTTTTGCCATATATCATTAATAAATTAGTAGGTTGGCTATCGTAGATTAAATTAACGTTCGCATGTATGTATGTACATACATGCGAGTAGGTACATATATGGGCATTTCTCGAAAAAAGGTCAATGAAAACTGAAAAAATGCTACATTTTTAAATACCCGAATATTTATTTCAACCTTCAATACTAAAGCTTAAATATATTAATTGAAGTGTACGATTTTTTTTGGAATTGATGCGATCGTCCAATCTCTCTCATATTTAACATATAATTGAGCATGCTTATAAAGAAATCTTTAAAATTTCGCAAAATAAATCAAGTAAGCATTATGTCACTTCCCTCCATTTGTCTATATTTTTTGCTCTTCATATTTTATGTATACAAATATCGCCTCCATAACCTAATGTAAATTTGCATGCATATTAATCTATAATCTATACTAAAATCGCAAAACGAAAATGAAATCGTATATATCGATCAGAAGAACTCGATTGCTCTAATAAATTTGTATGCATATAGAAATCAAAGAAACATACACAAAAAATAAACATATAAATTATAAAATGTATCCAAAAGAATTGTATTAATCTATGTATGTGTATTAAGGTATCTCAACAAAAATTGCCATTTCTATCATTTGGTTTATAGTTTTTTGTATCCATTATAGCAAATCATTTCTGAACAAAATCTCTAAAAATTAAGTTTGGAATGAAAAAACTAGATTTTAGTGAAGCACTTTAATGAATATGGAACGAAACGAAGGAAATAAAATTTCATTGATCTTTGACCCAAAATTTAAATGATGCTGGTGTTTAAGGTCAAACGCACAGTGATTATTATGATGATAATGATGGTGATGTTGATGATGTTAATGATATTTTGGTTTTTTATTTTTATTTTCATTTTAAAAGTGTCACCCCCATACAAACGAGTTTAGTATTCTAAACATGGTCGTGTGGCGACAAAAATCGTAATTATTAAATATAATTATAATGAATTATAATTTTACTTAATTTTTTTCTTTTTTTATTTCATTGACAATAAAATAATTAATAGCAATTTTGATATTGGTATTATTAAGTATGTATGTATGTAGTATGTAGTAGTATTATACTAATAAACATCATCATCAATATTGACAACAATTTGTGTCACATCGAAAATACATCATACATATAATATCCGTAGGTGTTTATATGTACAGACAGTTAATAACCCACATTTTCATGAACACCAAAAAAAAAAACAGAAGTGAAAATACCAATAAGAGAAACTATTGCTCATTAAGTAAAATACAGATGATAATTAATTAATTAACACCAATCCAGTTTTTAAAATGCTTATATTTTAATAATACGCACAGGGTAAACAAATTGCTGGTAAGAATATGAATGTAACTGAACGAATATCGAATTTGATAGTGAAAAGAAAACCAATGAAATTCACGCTAGTACGTTTGAGAAGAGATTTATTTCTTTCCATATTTCACTTATTCCGCACAAAATAACAAAGATTTTTTTTTTGTGAAATCTAATATTAAAGTATTAATTACAAGTACATACACATACAGATATGAGTAACTATAAAAGTGAAATGATATCTGAGAAGAACAAGTATCATAAACACAATCACGTTGCATTCAAAAAGTTCATTGATTAATAGCAACTTTTCGTTGAACAAACATTTTTCCACTTTATTCATTTGCTCGTACGTTTGTTCCTTCGCTCATTAACAACAACAACAACAACAACAAACGACAAAAAGCAATACCAAAAATGTTCAACTTTTTCATCTGACACAGCTCATTATTATCAAAATAGTGACTAACATTCTACGCAGAAAGCTTTATCAAATGACCACATTCGTACCATCATCATCATCGTTTTATGTACTAAATATCATGGCTACTTGATTCCACCATCTATTCGTTTGGTACGTATCTCTTTTGTATACTTTTAAAAGTATTTTCTCAGAAAGTGCGATTTTCCGGAACACGTGCAAAACTCACCATTTATTTTTTTTTTTTTCAAAGGAAGCACACATACATATGTACATATAACACAACAACAACAACAACAACAACAACAACAACAACAACAACGTTATGAATAGAATATCGCAATATGGCAACATTTAAAATATACTACCTACATAATTCGTTAAGAGAAACCAAAAAAAAGTATACATGGAATGTATACACTTAACGAAAATGCAATAGCACCAACAGCCAAATAAATAACGGTTACGAAACGGAGGTCTAATGTTGTTATGTAGTTCGTGGTAGAGTTTAGTAAAAATATCAAGTTACATATAAGTACTAATTTCTTATAAATACATCAACTCCAATGGTTAAGAATTGGTTTACTGAAAAGGTCTTCATGCCATAAACCGTTGATAAAATTCATGGTAATGGTAGGGTTAGGGTTTAGGCTAAGGCCTGTATGCACTGCGACCAACCTGCTCTATTGTGCACCACTTTATACTTAGATATTTAGTATATTTAATATATCGAGGAATCGAACCAGCTCCTTCGGTGGGAGCATTTGAAGGTCTTCATCTTCTAGTAGGTATGAACCTAGGATTTTGTGCCTCCTATGGCCTAGAGCATCACACGTTGTAATTAAGTGTTCCATGGACTCTTCCTTATCACAGCAGAATCTGCAAGTACTTGTGTTGGATACTCCTATTTGGTATAAATGTTTATTGCATACCTAGTGGCCCGTTAGTGCTCCGGAGAGAAATCTAGCGATGTTTGCACTTTTTGCATCAAAACACAGGAATTTTTTGGAGTGGTTGAGACCGCCAGTGTTATTCCAATATTCTCTGATTTTATGTTGGATCCATTTCTTGGTATCCTGTTTAATGTTGTTTTTATTGAAGCCAAGGAACGAGGTTGGACCGACAAATGTCCTTTCAGTCCCTTTTTTGGCATAAAGGTCCTCCTTTTCATTACCTTCGTGTTCTTCATGTCCTGGCACCCAGATCAGAAAGACCTGATTGTGGATGGTCCATTTATAGAGTGTATTGTTACACTCTGTGAGGACTTTTGATGTGAATGTGTAGCTTTTAAAAACTTTGAGGACAGACAGTAAGTCTGAGAGTATTTTAGTTTTGACTCTTTGGAGTCCTCTTTTGGAATGGGTTTCCACTGTTTCCTTTATAGCATAAAGCTATGCATGGAAAATTATAGTATTATTGATTTGTGTGTTCTAGGTCCCAATATTCCTGCTCCTACACCCTGAAGGTTTTGGATTCATCTGTATACCATTTTTTCGAATCGTCGTGTATCCATATTGGGCAAGCGTTCCACTTCTCCCTTGATGGGAAAATGACTTCATATCTTCTTGGTAAAATTGAGTACTTGGTCTGTGTGGTCACTTGTCTGGGTCATATGTGTAACATTTCCGACTTTATTTAAGATCTCTAGGTGTACAGTCAGATTGACTGGTTTGAATTTTTCTTTCGTAGGAATTGAGAGTGCTTGCATTGCAGCAGCCTCTTGTACTGCTATATGTAGCGGTGGTAAATTTAGCAACGTTTCCATGCCAGCCCCTGTGATGCTCATAAAATATATAGAATGACATTGGATGATCGTGAAAGTGCGTGTGGTGCCTCAGGCTGTAGGCATCTCAATTGAGCGGGTACATCATTTTATATGAATATTTTGTCACGAAAAAGCTATCCGCAAGATAAGAGCCATGTTTGCTCACGTTTGAGAACAAATGTAACACATGTGACCACTTCAAGGGAGTATTTGTGAGAAAGATCGATGGTTTTGTGCAAGGAACAAACAAGGGTCCATCAAAACAAAATAGAGCAATGGACTTCTCCGAGTGAAAGTGCACCCAATAAAGCCAAGGTGAGTCCGTCGGCCGACAGAGTCATGGTGGACAGATTCAACATTGTAGCAAATTTATTCAATATACCGCTGACTTATCTAGCTGCCCTAGTAAAGAATCGTAAAATATATGACCGATCACAATTTATATTTTCTTCGTAACAATTTTCCCAAACACACTTACGCCTATCTGAACCCATTAAGGAGATACAACTATAAAAATAATATTCTCGTTTAAACAGGGTGCTCGTAGAAGATGGAAATATATCACCAACTACTCGAACATTGTTTAACGTCGGAGGATTCAGATGGTTGTGTAATTTTTGTATGTAGCTTCTGCAGGACTTTGCAACTTCCTCAGAAATTGTGGGTACAATCAAATCTCGATGAATGTTAACGTTCCTCATATACCAAGGCTCGTTTACAATAATTCGCAGGCACTGGGATTATAGTCGCTGCAATTTTTCGATATTTCAGGGAGATGTGGTGCCCCATAACTGAATACCATATGTCCAGATTGGCTTCAGGATTGCTTTTTGCTAGCGATTGTAACTTCCTAAAGGGCTCCCATACAAAATGGATGAAGGGATTACCTGGAAGTAAAGAGCGAGGATCATACTTGACCATACTTGAGTCGAAGTACCATAATATAAAATATATTTTCTACTAAAGGGATATAATTAAGTTGCATAATTTTTGCATACTTTGTAACTAATGATACACTAGTTCAAATTCAATCAAATCTACTAGGTCTACGTCGCATATATATGTTTTCAACGATGAGTAGGTACATACATTTTTATGTGGGCACTCATGTACTGATGATGCCTGTCAACTGACTGGGCGGTCGTTTATAAACAATATTCGTGAGTGTACTTCAATATGAGTACTCGTATGTATAAATGTAGAAGGTATATATATGTACGAGTATAACGTACGCACGCACACGCTATATCGCTATTGAAACATTGAACTTGCTACTTCTACTTTACTTACTACTACAGCTACTAGTACTACTACTTTTACTATTATTTGGGCAATAAGCTGTTATGCATTCATTTTAAGCCAATTTTCTTGGCTCATTATCATGTGCGCTGCATAAATAGGTAGATATATGTTTATCTCTTTTTCTTTTTATCTTATTTTCGTTGGTAAAACTTTTCAACGAAAAAAAAAGGACCCATAGCTTATATTTGACATTGAAAATATTGAGAGTGCACGCACACATCCAGATATATGTAAACGCAACAAGAAGACAAGCCGACAATATGTGAATTAATGGAGATAACAGAGTCATCATAGATTTTACTTTTTTATGATTTCGTCGGCAAAAATATTGGCATAACTTAATATGATAGTATTGTGTGTACGTAGTAATACCTACATTGAGTCAGAAGAAAACGTTGTACATGCATATAAACATATTTACGTACATGTGTGGTTGTGTATATACTTACTGGTGACATATTTGCATAATTTACAATTCTACTTCAATGCACATGAATATTTTTATCATACACCATAGACGAATATACGAATATATAAAATACATATAATAATATGCATATTTTATTCAAGAAATCTAATCTAATTATTTCAGCACATTCTTATTCTTTCGCTACTCGTATTCCATATGTACATGCATAGATTCATATGTACTATATCTCTTACCGTACTTTTAAATATCGCATATAAACACACACACACACTCACACACACACACACACACAATGAAACAACACAAGGATGGTCATATAAAATGTACACGTATGTGTGACTGTGTAGAGATGAGCATACACTCATATGCAAATTTATGAATATTTACATAAAATCTGTACGCAATTTTCAAATGAAGTGAAGGAGAGCAACCAAATGAACAAATCGTATACTCGTACATAGATACATATAAATATGTACTTGTACATTTAAAGTGAATATTTAATTTTAATTTTGTTGTTGTTGAGTCTTTAACTTAGCCATCCCACCATGTATATATGGACTCGTATGTTCCTGCCAACCACAAATACTACAATTGTAATATTCCTTGCACATGGAAGGCATATATTATTTAAGTCTCAGTAATGGTCGAATCAGAAGCTCCATTGGCTCTTTTGGCTCTTTAAGAAACAGTAGAAAACAAAAAGAAAAAGTTCTAGCAAATTAAGAACTCTTGGTTCGCCACTTTTTCTGCAACCGGCTACAATGTCGAACCTTATTCTAAACATGGACGTCGCACAGTCTTTTTAAACAAAAAATATAACGACTTCATGTGAAATAAGCAACTTTGTATGGGTGATAAATAAACCAGTGGGCGTAATATTTTTAATATTTTCTTAAGACTGAAATTTTCAAAAAGTTATGGCGATATTATTGTGCTTTTCACAGCAGTGGCTTTGTATTACAGCTATATGAAATAGTGGCTCTTTTATATTTCACATAATGCTTAAATCTGAAAATTCATTCATTATGAAGAAGTATATCATAATCAGTTAGTTAATTTGTATGGAAGGTGAATGAAATAGTAGGCGTGGTTTAATAATTTACAACTTTTAAGATTAAGCATAAATATATTATACTTTTCAATATCGCCAAAATTTCCCTCCAGTGGCAGATTATATAAATGGGTTTGCCAGGCTTAAAAGGCGTAGCAAGATTGTTTGTAATCGATATTGTTGTTGTTGCTATTTGGCTCCTGCAGGTTGTTCACTTGAGCATCCCTCCTATAAGATGTCTAAGGGCAATTTCAGTTGAGTGACAAAAACGAAAGCGAAAAAAAAAATGTAGCAACAAAAAAGATAGCACGTTTGGCTATATCCTATATATGTGGGTGCCGTAGCTCAGTGGTTAGTGTGTTCGCCTTCTGATCTGTAGGTCGTGGTTCAATACCCGGCTGATGCATAACAAATTTTATATCGAAAAGATTTTTCTTTCGAATGGTACCCACCTGTCGGCAAGCAATTGGCAATTCTTCCGACAGTAACAACTTGCCATGAAAAAGCTTCTAAAAAGAACTCTGAGACAAAGCTCAGAAAAAGTGATGTCACAAGTGTTCTGCCGTTCGGAACCGGCTAAAATAAGTAGGTCCATTCTAATACTGTCCAAAATTTAAGACGCACAACAGTAATAGAAGTGAAGCTCGGCCAATGAGCCCTTTGGGGCTTTAAGTGCCACATATTTATTTATTTATTTTGGCTATATCCATAAAAAACAAATGCACACGCACATACACTCATATACTCCATACCATTTTGAGAGGGTAGTGTAATGAACGTATAAAACTGAAATTAACGTCAACATCAATGGTAGCAGTTAGTAGCAGCAACAACATAGGCAGTACATAAGTGCCTGAATATGTATATATATATATATACATATAATATTTAACAACAACAACAACAACCTTCAACAATTTAATATGCTCTCAAGTAAATAAAAGAAACAGTAATATTTTTACCACCTACAGTATGTTAGGAGAAACAACAACAAGCGGTATAAGTAATAGAAAAAATTGCCTTAAATTTTACTAGAAAATTGGTGTGTAGTCGTAAAGCGTTATGTGACAATATATATATATATATATATATATATATATATATATATATATATATATATATATATATATATAGTAGGCAAAACACATTGAGTACTTACGCATACACGTGCAATTACTATGCTCAAATCTATGTACATAAAAGAATATGCCGCCTATGAGCAAATAAACATATTTACCTCATTTAATTAAATCTAAAGTTGATTGTATGAATAGTAAATGTGTGTGTGTGCGTTTTGTGAATTGTTCTTTGTTGTTTTTTTTTTTTCTTTCTTGATTTTTATTTGTATAAAAACGAAGGAATTGTAAATTTTACAGAACAATTTACACAACAAAATTAAAATAAAATAGAATGCCGGTATGGTTAATAACAATTTATTCAAAGGAGTTAAATGCTACATCTCCTTTGTACATACAACAATCTTGTATAACAAAAAACAAATTTGTCGTTGAAATTAAGTGACATTTTAAAAGAAATATTTAGAAATAAAAGGCAATCGTATAAGAGATTGGAGAATTTCAAATATATGTATGTGTAAAATTGAGAAGTACTTTTTCAGGCATTCTTTTTTAACTAAATTTTAATAATACTGTTAAAACGGGTAGAGTTAGAGAGTGGCAATATATTTTAAGGAATTAAATTTTTTTTTAGAATGAAGAAGAATGAATTATTGGAACGATAATTTTATGCAATTACCGTTTGAATATGATTTCAAGCATATGGCCTGGCTTAAACGTGGTATAATCTGGATACCAAATTTTCGGTTACTTTTTGAAGTAAGAGTAATGTAATATCAATAAAAAAAAAATCGTCAATAGTTCACTCAACGTTAGCTTACAACTTATACAAAATCGATGGTTTATCAGCCTAAACTAGCCCTTTCACATATACCCACGAAAAAAATAGTCCAGAGACGTTAAATTGCAAGATTTTGTATGATAGTTCACAGTTCCATATCGAGAGATTATGTTGTTGTCAAATGTTTCCTTCAATAAATCGATTATTATGTTCGATGTATGGCATGCAGCGTCGTATAGCTGGAAGCACATTCCTTTCACATTCATACCACGCAATTGGGAGAATCAAATAGTCAGTTATCATGGCTCTGTAGTGATCACCACTGACGGTTACAATGCTGCCTGCCGCATTTTTATAAGAAAGTATGGACCAATAATTCCACCCCGCCCATAAACTGCACCAAACAGTAAGTTTTTGTAGATGTAATGGTGTCTGAAGAATTTCTTGTGTACTGTCCTTACTCCAAATCCGACAATTTTGCTTGTTCATATACCCATTGAGCCGAAAAATGAGAAAAAATTATGCCGACCATAAAATGACTGTAGCGATCTTTAAGTTTGGATGACAAAACCATGATTTTCCTTATAAAATTTCATATTTGAAAACGCTGCTGCGGTAGGTGGTAATTTTTCTATGACGAAATTGCAAACCCTACTGAGTACAAATGACTTTTGGATGACCAGATTTGATAACTGCTCAACTGCGTTATTCCTATCGGAGGCTGTTTCACTCTAAAGAAAAAACAACCTGTAGAACTTGAATCATACCCCAAGATCCTGATATCTCGATAATCATGTACGGGGCTTCCGATCTCAGATGGGCTCATTTTGTTTGCTAACAGTGCCATTGAGATGGAAATACGCCTCGTCAGAAAATATGCTTTTCGGGTCAAATTATTGAGTTAATTGGACCATGTCAGCAAATAATCCGAGATTTTCGTTTCATATACTCATCAAGATGACAAACCAAAATCCAATTACTTGAAAGTTGTTTGATTATAGTATTTTTACCTTAATGCTGAACGTAACTCAACTCAAGCACTTGTAGATGCTTGAGTTGAGACTTCAGTTCAAGTGGTATGCAAACTAATCCTAAATTTTTTATATTCGTAGGTATTGGTAATAGCTCTAAAGTTAAAATGACTTATGAAAATAAATTACTAAACATCATGAACCCTTCCAATTTCAAATTAAAATAAGACATACTCGTAATTATCGCATCTTATGTGCGTCAACTCTATTTTATGGACAGATTTTTGTTTGGTAATATCCCAATTCCAATAAATAAGACATACTCGTAATTATCGCATCTTATGTGCGTCAACTCTATTTTATGGACAGATTTTTGTTTGGTAATATCCCAATTCCAATTATTACATTATCGCTTTGAATGTCACAATCACACAAATCAACAAAAATTATTATTTCAAAAGTTTTCGAGCGATAACGATAAAGATGAACATACAAATTTTAAATAAACCGGAATACAAGAGATAAAAAAAATCGTTCAAGTTTCACAAGCAAAAATTTCTACGATATAAAACTTACATATATCCTTTTCGAATATATGTTATGTAGTAACGAAATTACTACATAACAACTACACTCCATTGGACGTTCAATGTATTCGTGTATGTATTAATTAAGTACGTGTGCACGTGTAAGAACACCGTAATTTTTGTTCTTTCTTGTACTTATCATAATTTTGAGGAAACACCTACTACCCATTTAACATCTTACTCCAACTGATACTTATAATTTTCTCATTTCGATTTTTGAACAAAATATTATACTGAAAATTCACCTGCTTCAACTCACACACACACACACGCATACACATTCCCCATATTCGCATATTAAAATACTAAAATTATTATACTTTGACGGCTGGGACAAATTTAAGGGAAAATATTAAAAAAAAAAAAAGAAAGAAAGATGATGAAACAACAAATTTATTGCTTTTTTCGTTTTGTTTTATTTCAAATTACAGTGTTTTCTTTAACTCTGACACACACACATGGACCAGCCACATAAAGAAAACCTCTGACTAACATAAGGCTTCTAATATTCCCCATACAATCAATAATGCCACCGATGTGAGTACAAGTTTATATCTTGAGCATTTTGTAAAAGTTTATTCGCACTGCGTCTATTGTGCTTGTCACCGCTACGCATATTGTATATATTGTATTGTATTGTCAATGTAGTACTGTGATAAAGTGAGTGAACAGTAGGAGTGATTACATCTACTCGCATGAATGATATGTATTTATATTGATAAGTAGGTAGAACTAGAATAATGAATATTGAATATTTTTCTTCAATTTTGTTTTTTTTTTTCTATCTCCCGCTCTCTCACTCTCTCTCTCTCTTTCATTTTATATACAATATTTTAAGTCACGTGCTAAATGTATTTACCAAAATATCTTCAATTTAACATTGTACACATAAGCGTAGTTGTGTTGCTTCTGCAGCCCCATTGAATGCTGTCTTCAAATACGATATGCTTTATTTGATATTCTATTTGAATTTGAAGCACGTGTAGGATAGAGAAATGAAGTAGCAGTCTCATTCCACACAAAATATACATATGTATATTTCAATTCAAAATAATAATGAAATTGTTAAATTTTCTTATTGAACTTCACTTGCATATGTAAGTAGTAAGCATTTCCACATGTTTCCTTTTGACAAATAGGAAACTTTAAAATACTTTAGATACAAACAAAAAAATGTAATAATAAATAATGTATGATACATTAACTTGAACATTGACATTATTATTGTTGTTGTTGTTGTGTCGTTTTCCATTAATTTTTAGAAATGTATTTTATAACAAAAAATTAAAATTGCATGCTTACATACTCGTATGTGAAAAATATGGATAAAACTTTCGCAGTAGTTTTAGCTATTTATTTATTTATTTACTATGTTCTTTTGGGCCATTGGCCAATTGTATTGTTATGATATTACAAAAAAAAAATGCCGAATAAATAGCCATGGAAAAAAAGAAAAAGTTATCGTTCGAACTCGGGTTGGTTTGAATCCATCAGGTCGCAATGAGTACCTAACCTAAAAAAATAATAAAATTTATATCTAAAATTAACGCTAGAGGGGTAAAATTCATAATCGAATTCCATTAGTTAGTAATATTTTTCCGGAATATACTTACTTTTTTAGACAGCTTATTTACAAAATCAATATTTTTTCTTATAAATTTACACCCACCGCTCCACAGTTCCTCTAAAGGGTTTAGTTATATGACCAACTGTTATTCATTTTTTCACACCAACATTTCTCCCAAACATACTTACCCGCTATTGCTATGCCTCATGTGGGCTCGCCTACAAAATTAACTTAAAATCCCCAGGATTTCGCCAAATTTTCCCATAACTGCCGACAGATAGCCGCCTGAGAGATATAATCTATGGCCTACTTCCATTTTTTTTTCCTCAACCTTTTATCGAAACATACATGTCCCTTATCTCCACCCTTTAGGGGGCTGCCTTAGAAAATATACGTTTTCATAAAATTTGCTTGCACCACTCCACGGATATGCTCACAGAGATCAAACCTTTAGAAAATTGAAATTCAAATACTTCAGAAATGAGTGAACATAATGTGAGTTTAACAGCTTAGAAGAATTACAAAAATGCACAGCTAATGAGACACGTTTATAAAGTTATCTTTCCACAAGAAATGAAGAAATCGGCTATGGCGGCTTCCAATTGGAGTCAATATGCAAAAAATAGAATCGATTGGCGAAATGCTCTACATATGGTCAAAATCGATAAGCGATTGTTATGACAAAGTAGGAACGTAAGTAATGCTAACAATTTATTCTTCTTATGTACATGTTTACAGTCTTTACAGCTTTCTTCATTGTACATATATCATCACTAATACCAATAAGATTTTGTTACGCTTTTAATGCACATCAAATCTATCCCTTTGAAAATATGAGCAATTGTATGAGATTTATGGCGAATAACGACCAATATGACAATAAGACTATATATTTCCGTTTTATTTGAATAGCAAAAAGCCATGTATATAAATAAACCAACGCAAATGTGAATGCGATAAAATAACATCAACAATACAAATACTTAAATATCAAAAGTCAAATTATAACAAAGTCAATTTTGCATATTTTATATGTATATACATACTTTATGTAGTACCTACATAAGCTCACAAATCAACGCAATACAACATATCAATTGGTTTTATACAAAAGAATGAGAAAGCCACAATACAAAAATATATTAAGGACAAATAAACATGAACATACAAACAATAATAAATTTTATTTGCCATAAAATGTGGGTTTGTTAAATGCATCTTCTGTTCTATAAGAAATAGAGGAAACAAGCAAAAAAAAAAAGATAATAATGGAATGGTGCGTTAAAATCATAAATGATGAATCATAAAAATATTATCACTTCTCTTTGAAGAATATATGTGTGGTATCCATTGAACATTCAAACAGAATTTGAATACTACTACATATAACGCGATAATATGACAAAGTGGACTCCTAAGAAGAGAACAAATATTTCTTGATGTGTATTTTTTTTTTCATCATTTCTTTTAAGTACACCACAAGTTATTGTCTGAGGTGGGATGGTGGGAAGCCTGTGTATGACTGAGTGATGGTAGAAATTTTTCTTATTCAATTTTTTTCATTTTTTGCAGTCAACCTTAATACAAATGTCAGCTTTCATGACAACATCGCAAAGTATTTTATTCATGCTCATGCGAATGAATGAACGCTTCCTGAAAATTGACACATCTTTATGACAATTGATGGGGCAGAAAGAGAGACAGAGAGAGCGGAGTAAAAAGCTAAAGTTAAGTATGTGAATAGTTGTTTTGTTCATATCAAAAATAAATGTCAAAAAAAAAGGAAAATATTGGCATGGAAGAAAATGAAGCAATTGCAAAACGAAAACTTATTTTATAATCACACACACACACACACAAAATTATCGCACCAACTTTAGTATGTTGAAGATCAACTTTGATGGTAAATAATCGATTTATTATCTATAATCACAACGCCTTTCAAAATACGCTTCATAAAATGGAGTTCATGAGGAGCTCATGAGATAGAGCATCAACTTTAGAATTAATTTGATAATCTGATGAAATCTAGATCATGAAGAATTCAACCTATCAAACCTACAGATAAATCTGAGCTTCTCTATGACGTCACTATGTGTAGCATGTGGATTTGATTCAATCAATGTCTACATTTTGCAATGAACAATCTCATTTGGTGTTTCCTAAGATGATCGTGCGAAGACGATCGAATTTGGTCATTTTAAAATATCACAAATCCAAAATCCATAGCAACTGACTCCATACATTACAAAATGCGTCATGACTTTATCAACAACTCAATACATGCATGCATATGTATGCACTGATTTACTCAAATGACAAGTGTAGCGTATGTGTGTGTGTGTGTGTGTGTGTGGTTTGAACGTGAGTCCTTGTCATCAATATATATATATATATATATATATATATATATATATATATATATATATATATATATATAGCGACATACGCATTTCTGTTGCGAAGGTGCTACAACATCATTCGTATTTCTTCATATAGTTATATATATTTATACATATATTATATAACAAAACATGTACATTAACGATGCCAATCCAGAGATTCCAAGATCCCGACAATAGCCATGTACTTTTTCTGTCCAAAAACTTAATACGGTATTGTCAAAATCGGAAACCCGGGATCTACAAGAAGCCCAAAAATTAGTATCCCTGGTATTTTAATATCTGTATGGTATACATATTATGTATATAACATATACTTGTACATATATATTTATTTCTCAAGCGAATATACATAGAGTGTCACACGAATGGTTTAACGTTTGGCAACCAGCACGCGTTTTGCTCTCACACGCTTATCAATATTTTCTTTTTTAGACTTTTATTTTTCTTTTCTACTACTGCTGCATCTTATTGTATAAATTTTTCACATTTTTCGTCAATTTTTTTTTTAGTTCATTTTTGCGCTTCTTTTTGTTTCGTTTTTATTTATTTATTTATTTATTTTTTTTTTTTGCATAGAAATTCCAATGTAATCAAAAACTCATTGTCGTGCATTTGTCTCTGCTACTGTTGCTCTATCAATGCTTCTGATGATGCAGCGTGATGTGACAACAACAACCAACTACCTCCTACCCATACAAAAATGAAAGGAACAACAAAAATGGAGAGAATTCGTTATATTTATACTATGAATTTGATGCTATGCTACGGACGAGTATGTATTGTATGATAACGATGTGATATGCTCAATGTTGTATGACAGTTACGATATAGTTCATAGAATGGAATCAACCAATTAAAGGGGAATGAAACAAAATGAAATGAAAATAAACAATATTGTACCACAGATGCACAGAGAGGGAGAGACAAACACAATCTCAAAGATAAACAATCAATGTTGTGAAATGTTCACTCACAACGATGAATGTTTCTTTATGTGGTTGTTGTTGTTGTTGTTGTTGAGTATTTTAGTTACGAACTTTTTGTATCTGATAAAAACCACCAAAATATTACCCATGTCCCAGAGGGTTCTATTAAATAAACTTCTGCTAACCCAAACTCTCTAAATGAAGTTATTATAATATAACCCCAATGACAAATGTAAAATGGACAGGAAAAGCAGAAGTTATAATAAGATATTTTGAAATAAATCCCATTCAATGTGTTCGATGTATGCCAGAGTAATTTTTTTTTTTTTTTTTTTTTTGAACAATAGCAAGTAGTTGGAGAAGAAGCAAAAACAACAACATCGACAATTCAGAGTTTACTTTAAAACTTTATTGTATATATGTGTTAATACAATGCTTTAACAGTCATTGTCATTTTGACTTATTGACACTTATAACAATAATTTCACACATTATTGTTATTGCTGTCTCGTTTTCTCTGAAAACTATTCATACAATTTTATATGCAAAGGGCTTTATTCTGTAGTTATCAATTTAAGTAAGGCCTTTTTAAATATTCATAGATAAAAATGTATGTATCATTTTGGTAGGAATACCAAAAGACAGACAATAATAAATGATGACTACCAATAATTCTTCGTTCTAATAATGTATAGTGTTTGGAGTTTTTGTGTTCGTTTACCACAATTGTCATTGTGAGCTTAAGAAAATAATATGGAGGGGATTTTATATGGAGTAAAATCTATATGCAAAAAAAGGAGCAAAATACCTGAACACATATTCAGAGTCAATATTAAATTCAAACTTAAATTTTTTATAGGGTTTTTAGATAAAATTCCCTTAAAGCACATATCATACATTAATGTACGCAAATATTTTAAAATTCATCCGTTTAAAAAATGGATAACTAAATTTCCAATATTTTAATTTAGGCTGGTAGACGTAATTCACATATTTTTCAAGGATTGGATTTGGATTTCATATATTTTTTCGCCAAGCATTCTTCAAAAACATGAAATTTTTGTGAAAAAGAAACATCGAATTCGAAAGCGAAGAAAATGAATTTTTTAAAATTATGGAGAACCAATTAATAGTTCCCTATATTCCAGAAGTGAAGGGGAAAGTAAATAGTAAAATATTAGTCGATTTAACATCTCTGCCCTTCAGGCTGCCTGTCTATTCGCACAGTAACTGTCGTAATTATAGAGTCATCGAGCTGAAAATTTGTGCATACGATTAATTCCATCAATGAATGGATATGGTTTTGAATGACCCAAATCGGATGAAAATTGTACTTACCTCCCATACAAAAACGTATTGTTGAATATATTTTCTATACTTTTCATGCGAAAACATAAAATTATCGAATTGAAACTTTGTATATAGCATAACTCTTACTCTAACATTTACATATTCAAAAATGGACACAATCGAATTAAAATTACACCTACCTACCATATAAAAGTTGGTTTTTGAATCTATGTTTTCATATTTTTTCGCCCTACTATATCTTGGTAAATGATGTTATTCTCTTTAAATAATAGACATTTTGGAAAATAAGCATAATCGGATGAAAATTACACTTGCCTCCCAAATAAAAGTTTCTTTATAATGTATGTTTTCACACTGTGCTCTCGAAAATTTAAAAATATTAAATTTACTAACGAATAGACATATTTGAAAATTATATGAATCGGATTAAAACCACAACTACCTGTCATACAAATAGATGAATCCGTATATATATATATTTTCACACTTTATGCACGAAAATATAAAGTGTTGGGAACTGAAACCGGACACATTCGATTTTAATTGCTATTGAATGGCAATGTTCAAGTATGAGCGGAATCGGTTGAAAACCATGCCTATCTCTCATACAAAAGAATGTCTTCGACTGTACTTTGTGCATGAACACACACAGCTATAAGACTGAAGTTTTTCATATACGATTATTTTTATACCCTGCATAATGCAATATGCATGGTATATTCATTTCGGTCAGATGTTTGTGTCCACTTGAAGTAATCTCCGGAGATATAGACATGGATATATATTCGTGATCAGCGTCGATTAAATTTTCGATTTAACGATGTCCGTCCGTCCGTCCGTCCGTCCGTCCGTCCGTCCGTCCGTCTGTCTGCCACCTGGCTGGTTCGCACGATAACTTGAGTAAATATTGAGCTATTTCGACGAAATTTGGCACAAGTAACCTATGATCCAAGGGTACGGAGGGGATTGATATTGGGCATGATCGGTCAATAGCCACGCCCACACCAAGCATTCAAAGCGACTAACCTCGGAATTTTCAAAATCTTTAACTTGCTATAACTCACATAATATACCACTTAGGACAACAATATTTTGCACATAGAGTTATATTATACTACTATATAACCTCGCCAAAAGTGGGTGAGCCACGCCTACTTTCTAGCGTAGCTCCCATACAAAGTGTCTGTACTTATTTTAAATTGAAACTGCTGTAACTTCTACACTCTTCTGTCTAGAATAACCATAATTGACACTTAGATTAACATGGCAGTGAGAAATAATATGGCAGAAAATCAGTGTACCACGCCCACTCCTTTTTGGGTCTGCCATACAAAGTTGCGGAAATTTAAATAAAATGTTACCGGTTATAACTTGCAACCTATTCAGCGTAGGATAACGAAATTCAAGGTGTGGATTAATATTGTACGAACAACTTGGCTCACAAAAAATGGGCGCACCACGCCCACTGTTTATTGTAGCCCCCATACAAATTTTAAATTGAAACAGCTGTAACTTCGGCAATCTTCTGCCTAGAATATCCATAATTGACACTTAGATTAATATCGTAGTCGGCAAAAATGTGGCAGAAAATCAGTGTGCCACGCCCACTCCTTCATGAGTCTCCCATACAAAGTCAAGGGAATTAAACTAAAACTTTTAAGCTCCATAACTTACAAAATATTTAGCGTAGGACAACGAGATTTAAGGTATGGATTAGTATTGTACGAGCAACTAAGCTCACAGAAAATGGGCGCACCACGCCCACTGTTTATCGTAGCCCCCATACAAATTTTAAATTGAAACAGCTGTAACTTCGGCAATCTTCTGCCTAGAATATCCATAATTGACACTTAGATTAATATCGTAGTCGGCAAAAATGTGGCAGAAAATCAGTGTGCCACGACCACTCCTTCATGAGTCTCCCATACAAAGTCAAGGGAATTAAACTAAAACTTTTAAGCTCCATAACTTACAAAATATTTAGCGTAGGACAATGAGATTCAAAGTATGGATTAGTATTGTACGAGCAACTAGGCTCACAGAAAATGGGCGCACCATGTCCACTGTTTATCGTAGCCCCCATACAAATTTTAAATTGAAACAGCTGTAACTTCGGCAATCTTCTGCCTAGAATATCCATAATTGACACTTAAATTACTATCGTAGTCGGCAAAAATCTGGCAGAAAATAAGTGTGCCACGCCCACTCCTTCATGAGTCTCCCATACAAAGTCAAGGGAATTAAACTAAAACTTTTAAGCTCCATAGCTTACAAACCATTTAGCCTAGGACAACGAAATTTAAGGTATGGATTAGTATAATGCTAGCAATTAGGCTCACAGAAAATGGGCGCACCACGTCCACTGTTTATCGTAGCCCCCATACAAATTTTAAATTGAAACAGCTGTAACTTCGGCAATCTTCTGCCTAGAATATCCATAATTGACACTTAAATTACTATCGTAGTCGGCAAAAATCTGGCAGAAAATAAGTGTGCCACGCCCACTCCTTCATGAGTCTCCCATACAAAGTCAAGGGAATTAAACTAAAACTTTTAAGCTCCATAGCTTACAAACCATTTAGCCTAGGACAACGAAATTTAAGGTATGGATTAGTATAATGCTAGCAATTAGGCTCACAGAAAATGGGCGCACCACGCCTACTGTTTATCGTAGCCCCCATACAAATTTTAAATTGAAACAGCTGTAACTTAGGCAATCTTATGTCTAGAATAACCATAATTGACACTTAAATTAATATCGTAGTCGGAAATAATCTGGCAGAAAATCAGTGTGCCACGCCCACTCCTTCATGAGTCTCCCATACAAAGTCAAGGGAATTAAACTAAAATTTTAAGCTCCATAACTTACAAAATATTTAGCGTAGGACAACGAGATTTAAGGTATGGATTAGTATTGTACGAGCAACTAGGCTCACAGAAAATGGGCGCACCACGTCCACTGTTTATAGTTGCCCCCATACAAAATGACCGAATTTCTTTTAAATTGAAATAGCTGTAACTTCTGCATCCTTCTCTCTAGAACAATCATAATTAACACTTAGATTAATATGGTAGTTGGAAATAATCTGCCAAAAAATTAGCGTACCACGCCCACTTCTTAATGGGGCTCCCATACAAAGTTGAGGAAATTAAACAAAAATGTTAACCACCATAACTTAGAAACTATTCAACGTAGGACACCAAATTTAAGGTGTGGATTAACATTGAAAAATTAATTGGATTTACTAGAAAGTGGTAATCCACGCCCACTTTTTATATAGCTCCCATACTAAGCCTCGGAATTATCTTAAAATTCTTTTACTTCGTCAAACTCAACCATATTTCGGGTGCAAATTAGTAGTATATGCAAAAATTGTTTCTCGAAAAGTGGAAATAAAAGAAAAGTTGGATATTCGAGTAAACTTTTTATATATAAGTCTACATATGCAGGGTATAGTTTGGTCGGCCCCAGCCGACTGTAAGGAGATTTTTATCAACATAAAAGTATATAAAAAAAAATCTCCTTACAGTCGGCTGGGGCCGACCAAACTATACCCTGCATATGTAGATTTATATATAAAAAGTTTACTCGAATATCCAACTTTTCTTTTATTTCCACTTTTCGAGAAACAATTTTTGCATATACTACTAATTTACACCCGAAATATGGTTGACTTTGACGAAGTAAAAGGATTTTAAGATAATTCCGAGGCTTAGTATGGGAGCTATATAAAAAGTGGGCGTGGCTTACCACTTTCTAGTAAATCCAATTAATTTTTCAATATTAATCCACACCTTAAATTTGGTGTCCTACGTTGAATAGTTTCTAAGTTATGGTGGTTAACATTTTTGTTTAATTTCCTCAACTTTGTATGGGAGCCCCAATAAGAAGTGGGCGTGGTACGCTGATTTTTCGCCAGATTATTTCCGACTACGATATTAATTTAAGTGTCAATTATGGTTATTGTAGACATAAGATTGCCTAAGTTACAGCTGTTTCAATTTAAAATTTGTATGGGGGCTACGATAAACACTGGGCATGGTGCGCCCATTTTCTGTGAGCCTAGTTGCTCGAACAATACTAATCCATACCCTAAGTCTCGTTGTCCTAGGCTAAATGGTTTGTAAGCTATGGAGCTTAAAATTTTAGTTTAATTCACTCGACTTTGTATGGGAGACCCATGAAGGAGTGGGCGTGGCACACTGATTTTCTGCCAGATTTTTGCCGACTACGATATTAATCTAAGTGTCTATTATGGTTATTCTAGACAGAAGATTGCCGAAGTTACAGCTGTTTCAATTTAAAATTTGTATGGGGGTTACGATAAACAGTGGGCGTGGTGCGCCCATTTTCTGTGAGCCTAGTTGCTCGTACAATACTAATCCACACCTAAAATCTCGTTGTCCTACGCTAAATGGTTTGTAAGTTATAACCGGTAACATATTTTTTAATTTCCGCAATTTTGTATGGGAGACCCAAAAAGGAGTGGTCGTGGCACACTGATTTTCTGCCATATTATTTCCGACTACCATGTTAATCTAAGTGTCAATTATGGTTATTCTGGACAGAAGATTGTAGAAGTTACAGCAGTTTCAATTTAAAAGAAGTACAGACACTTTGTATGGGAGCTACGCTAGAAAGTAGGCGTGGCTCACCCACTTTTGGCGAGGTTATATAGTAGTATAATATAACTCTATGTGCAAAATATTGTTGTCCCAAGTGGTATATTATGTGAGTTATAGCAAGTTAAAGATTTTGAAAATTTCGAGGTTAGTCGCTTTGAATGCTTGGTGTGGGCGTGGTTATTGACCGATCATGTCCAATATCAATCCCCTCCGTACTCTTGGATCATAGATTACTTATGCCAAATTTCATCGAAATAGCTCAATATTTACTCAAGTTATCGTGCGAACCAGCCAGGTGACAGACAGACGGACGGACGGACGGACGGACGGACGGACGGACGGACGGACGGACGGACGGACATCGTTAAATCGAAAATTTAATCGACGCTGATCACGAATATATATCCATGTCTATATCTCCGGAGATTCCTTCAAGTGGACACAAACATCTGACCGAAATGAATATACCATGCATATTGCATTATGCAGGGTATAAAAATGAACGCTATTAGATGAAAACCATGCCTATCTCCAACACAAAATCATTTTTGTTTTTTGTCCTCTTAAGGAATGTTTGTCTACCAAAGTTTTAAAATTATTAAATACTTGTACTAAGATGCATATAAGTAGATTGTTTGTAAAGTAAAAAAAAAAACATAGTTTAAATACACTTTAATGGTCAACCGACCAGTAACGCATTTCTTTTCTGTAGTCACTTACAGCAATAGAGACATTATTGTGCCATACTGAACATGTGTACCTACACATTGTCTCATTTTCATATATCCATATCCATTAACTTTTATTCCTTTTAATTTCTACTATTACGTTTTGTAGATTACCATGATAAAAATTAAGTCCTTGATTAATCTATTTGTTGGTGAAAATGCACAACTCGCAGCAGGATCAACTAGCAAATATCTCAGAAACATTATAATCATATGAATTCGTTAACTATGTATTTTCTTTCTACCTATTTTGTATTGTACTCACATGTGTAGGCAATTTAGAAGAAATATCACACAAAATAGCTTAATGTGATGATTTTGCGCCTGTGACACATTAAATGGATTATTTGGTAATTCGCCTATGTAACATATCTGTCAATATGTATTCTCATATAACCATATGTATACCATAATTAAGTGGTGTTAAGTATGTTGGGCTCTACTGCATTTAATTCCAGGTGCCCATTCATCCTTCCACCATTATAGAAACTAATTTTAGTGAAAAATTCCACAAAAAAACTAATATTCTCCAAATACGAATAGCAATGAAATTCGTTGTCATAGCTTAGTGGTTAAGCAATTGATCTTTCGTGCACCAAGTTTACGTTTCAAATGATGGTTGAACCTGTTGAAGCGTATTTTGTAAAAAAAAAATTCCATGACAATGCTTCTAAATCAGCTCTGTTACATAGCTTCGGAAGAGTAATGTCACAAGAGTTCTACAATTTAAAATCGGCTTTTAGTATTATCTGAACAAAATTCCTTAACATTGTAGTACCATCAACACCCATTTCACTGACAAAAACTACCAAATAGCTATGTTATGTATGTATAACATGTTTAGAGAAATTCGATCCTGTACATTTTTGCAATGCATTCTAACACTATGTTCTCATATCGTCATTATCATCATCAACATTCTAGTATAAAACCTGGAATACATAGAAGCTAAATAGCAAAAACCAGCAACAACAACAACTATGTAACACTTTTATACTTTCATTATAGTAGATTGGTATTTACTATTACTGCCACTGTATGTGATGGTCATCACATTCTTAATAGTAGTAGTAGTAGTTGGTTCGTCGGAGGTTAGTTAGTTGGTTGGTCATGTAAGTAACTTGTACATACGGAACTATGTACACATAACGTACACATAAAATCCATCAATATTTGGTGTGTATGTTACTCCCTTTTTTTCTGTACTTCCTTCTTGACTTATGTACGAGTATGTACGTATCTACCTACTAAATAGAACGTCTCTATTATCAGCAGCTTCATAGCTTCGTGTGGGTTTCATGTACCGGAATATAGTTTTGATAGGTGAACCACAAACAAGAACATGTAAATATTGTGTTATGTGTCGTGACAAAATTTATGATTTATACTACTTACTCTTATGAATATTTTGTAGGCCAGACATTGTACAGATGCCACTTATGTAAAAGCTAAAATATACAAACAATTCATATGTCGTAGGATGGGATATAGTATAGTATATAGTATACCGAATCATCTTTGTTGAATAGTATAAAATTGTATGAAATGTAGCTATGTCTTTAACACAGACAGTCCTTTAAAACGGGTTTATTCAAATCAGAAAAATAATTGTTGTATATGTTCTTGTGATCATAATGGATTCGCTGTTGGAGTAACTAACCAGAGCACTGGATCTGTAACCATCCCACCAAATGTTATCAAAGATGATAGACTAGATTATTTATGAATCCAAATTACTTTTATGCTTCAATAAAAAAGTAAGACATTAAAATTGCCGTGCAACGCTTCTTATATTCTAAGGAAGGGGAAAAATTTACAACTTTTAAAGTGGCTTTGAAGGTGTATTTAAGGTATATTTTTCTCCATAACTTTTCCATCAGGACAATTTTAACGCAAACGACATTGTCCTTACAATATGGTCCAAAGTGAATCTATCTGTTAATCTATATTAAAGAAGAAAACATTCCATTGACACAAAGTACTCAAAAGTCATACAATCTTTGTTATTAAGGCAACACAGCAGTTTGTATGAAGATGTAAAACTTAAGGAATATATTTCGTTACGTACTTTCGTATAGACAATTCTTAAGGATTTCTGGAGATATTTTTATATATATATTTTATTTTTTTATAAAATTCCTTCAAGATTATGTAATATTTATTTAATTTCTTTAACACTTAAACTTTTATTTGATATATACAAATATATATTGTGTATAGGAATCAAAATAAAGTCAATAACCTTTGATAAAAAGTATAATATAGAATTATCACTTATTACTTATAAGTATTTAGCCCGAAACTGGATTTATACTGATTAGAAAATATAATAAAATTACATGTCTCCATTGTGTCATTTGTTGCTGCAGACAATTCTTCTTCTTTTATTTCTTGCTTCATTTGGATCGATTCGGATCGATGCGGATCGAGGTGAAAAACAAATAACTCTAAGTGAAAACATAAAACCGCTAAGCTTAAATTAAAAAACGAAAATCAGAAAACCGCTAAAAAACGCCAAGCGAAAGCTGTTAATCAAAATCAAAATACGCTAAGCGCAATAAAAAAATAAAAAACAAAATGGAATATTAAAAAACGCGAAGGGAAAATTTGAAACCGCTAAACAAAAAACAAAAAACGCAAATCGAAAATCAAAACACGCTTAGCGAAAATGAAAAACGCCAAGCGAAAACGTAAAATCGCTAAGGGAAAATTTAATACCGCTAAGCGAGGATCAAAAAACCCAAATCGAAAATCAAAATTCGCTAAACGAAAACAAAAAACCCTAAGTGAAAATTTAGTCAAGCGAAAAGAAAATTTCGTATATCGGATACTAAAAAACGCCAAGCGAAAATTAAATATCGCTAAGCGAAAAAGTAAAACCGCTAAGCTTAAATTAAAACACGAAAATCAAAAAACCGCAAAAAAAACTCCAAGCGAAAGCTGTTAATCAAAATCAAAAAACGCTAAGCGAAAACTTAAAACCGCTAAGCTAAGCCAAGCGAAAAGTGAATTTCTCATAACAAATACTACTTTAGTTTTCGCTTAGCGTTTTTTAGTTTTCACTTTGCGAATTTTGATTAACAGTTTCCGTGTTTAGATTTTCGCTTGGCGTTTTCTTAGCGGATTTTGATTTTCGTTTTCAAATTTATGCTTAGCGGTTGTACGTATAGCATATCGAAAATCAAATAACACTAATCACTTAATCAAAATCAAAATTCGTTAAGCGAAAATTAAAAAACGCAAACCGTTAATCAAAGAACGCTATGCGAAGTAGTAGTATTAGCAGCTAGGCGCCGATTACATACCTATACAATGTATGTACTCATTACTTAAAGTATTTAGCCCGAAATTGGATTTATAATGATTATTAAATATACTATAATATACATTGTGTCATTTGTTGCTGCAGACAATTTTTCTTCTTTCCTCCTCGCGCCTTTTGGAGTATTACGCGGGTCGATGCGGATTTACGCGGATCGACGCGGATCGATGTATACATATATACATCTATATATATATATACATATATATATATATATATATATATATATATATATATATATATATATATATATATATATATATTACTTACTTACTTATGTGGCCATAACAACCGAATATCGATTTAGGCCGAAAATAACATGCTTCGCCAGCCATCTCTGTTCTTCGCTAGCTGGCGCCAGTTAGAAATCCCAAGCGCCGTCAGGTTCTCCAGTACTTGGTCTTTCCACCGGAGGTTTGGTCTTCCTCTTTTGCGTCGTCCTCCAGCGGGTTCCGAATATAACACCTTCTTAGCTGGAGCGTGTTCTTCCATTCGCTCGACATGACCTAGCCAGCGCAGCCGCTGGATTTTGATGCGCTTTACTATGTCAATATCGGCATACAGCTCGTACAGCTCATCGTTGTACCTTATTCGGTACTCGCCACCAACGCAAATAGGTCCAAAGATCTTGCGTAGGACTTTTCTCTCGAAAACCCCAAGTATTCGCTCATCCGAGGTGGAAATTGTCCAGGCTTCAGCGCCATATGTTAGGACAGGCATGATGAGAGACTTGTAGAGTGTAGTTTTCGTTCTTCGAGAGAGGGCTCGACTTCTCAATTGCTTACCCAGCCCAAAGTAACACCTGTTAGCAAGAGTTATCCTACGCATGATCTCCAAGCTGACGTCATTACTGCTGTTAATGCTGGTTCCAAGATAGACAAAGTCCCTTACTACTTCAAAAGCGTAGTTGTCAACAGTGACGTGCTGTCCAAGACGCCGGGATTCTTTGTTTGTTGACACTAGATACTTCGTCTTGCCCTCGTTCACCGTGAGACCCATCCGACGCGACTCTCTTTCCAACTCTGAGAATGCTGCACTGACTGCTCGCGTGTTCATGCCGATTATGTCAATATCGTCGGCATACGCTAACAGCATGACACTTTTGTTGAAGATAGTGCCATTATGTCGTAGATCAGCAGTTCGTATTATTTTCTCCATAATAAGATTGAAGAAGTCGCACGATAACGAATCACCTTGTCTGAAACCCCGTTCGGTATTAAACGGTGCGGAGAGGTCCTTCCCAATTTTCACTGCACAACGGGAGTTATGCAGTGTCATTCTACAAAGTCGAATGAGCTTTGCAGGAATACCGAACTCAGACATTGTTGCGTAAAGGTAATCCCTTACCGGACTGTCGAAAGCGGCTTTATAATCAACAAATAGGTGGTGTGTGTCGATCTGTTTTTCTTGGGTCTTCTCCAGGATTTGGCGCAGTGTGAAAATCTGGTCGATGGTGGATTTACCAGGTCTGAAGCCACACTGATAAGGTCCAATCAGGTTGCTGAGCATAGGCTTCAACTTTTCACACAGTACGCTCGATAGAACCTTGTATGCGATGCTCAGGAGACTTATTCCACGGTAGTTGGCGCAAATTGTGGGGTCTCCTTTTTTATGTACAGGACAGAGAACACTGAGCCTCCAATCATCAGGCATGCTTTCATCCGACCATATTCTGCTTATGAGCTGGTGCATGCGGGTGAGCAGCTCATCGCCTCCGGTCTTAAACAACTCGGCAGGCAGGCCATCAGCACCTGCAGCTTTGTTGTTCTTCAGCCTTAAAATGGCCGTTTCAACCTCGTCATAGTCGGGTGGTGGAACATCAACACCATCATCTGTAATTGGGGTTATCGGGCATTCTCCTCCACTGGCGGAATTGTTCGTAGCATCGCCATTCAGTAACGTGGAGAAGTGTTCCCTCCATAGGCTCAGTACACTCTGGACATCCGTAACCAGATTCCCATTTCCATCACGACAAGAAGAGGCTCCGGGATTTAAACCTATATATATATATATATATATATATATATATATATATATATATATATATATATATATATATATATATATATATATATATATATATATATATATATATATATATATATATATATATATATATATATATATATATATATATATATATATATATATATATAAATATATATATATATATATATATATATATATATGTATATATATATGTGTGTGTGTGTGTGTGTGTGTATCTATATTATTTCGTGTACCCTCATCAACGAACCACAACGCGTATATATAATATCATTTGATGTATGTACTATGTATATGTAGTTTGCAAGTAACATTACAAAAATAATAGTGCTGACACTTTTGTGACACTCATATAGTAGTGAATTTATGCATGTACAAATGTACAAATATACTATGCGACATTCACTTGTAACATACATCTCATGCACTTATATTAGAGTGGCTTAAAATATCAGCCTCTAGCGATTTGTTGTATTTCAACTACTACTCAAGATTATTTTGTCGGGCAGTCCCTTTAGGAGGTAATGATATTTGGTAAGTATGTTCAGAAAAAATGTTGAACATTACAAATTAATGAAGGTTGGTCATATATTTCATTCCTCTCGGGGATTAATGGGAGTTGGTCATATGTTTTATCCCTCTAGGGGTACCCTGAAAAGCGATGGGAGCGATATTTATATATATTTGTGTGGAAGCCCCTCCGTAAAGTCAAGATAGAGGGTAAGTATCTTCAGAAACCCCCAGAAATTGGGGTTTGTCATATATTTTACACTCCTAGGGACAGTATTTTCGGTATTTTTATGAATGTTACTGCTTTCATCATTACAAATTCATATGGAAATGTGTATTTCGTCTGATGGATTATGTTTTTTTTTTTTGCTATGTGGCTGTGTTCTCGTTATGTATTTCATAAATGCTTTCATTATTCAATATGAACCAAATAACCACACCGCTTCACCTCGAGATGTTAATATCTTCAAGCATCAACTGGTTAAAATGCATAGAAAAGGTCAAAATTTGTTAATTTTCAAGACATTTTCCTATATGAAGGATATTCCTGATTATCTTGTATCAAAAATATGATAATTATTTGGATCAAAGCGAAATTTTTGGTATACTGAATTTAAAAAATCTGAACAATTTGAGTTTTGTTCCTGTGCCAGTTTAATGTGCATCTACATAAACGACCATGTTGATAAAGTAAATTCGAATATGTTGAGCGAAAAGGCATTCGCGAAAATATATAGATTCACATATGTATGCATGTGTATATGTAAATGTGTTTATGTTGTATGTATGTGCGTATGCTTAAACTAAAATATATACATTTCGTATAACGAATTTGCAAAGAACTAAACGTCAGAGCCATTAATCCTGTTTCTGATGGAAGAAGATGCTACACAGTAACTGCATACATATGTATGTATGGTATAATTGAGAAAAACGAAAGCCCGAGCGATTTAGTGAACGTTAGTTTTAAATATAATAATGGTATGTATTTTTTTTTTTTTTGTGTAACAAGCATCCTTGTTGCATATCTCAGATTAACTCTTATGTATGCATATACGTCATAGCATATGTAACATATATGAATGCAAAAATATTCGTACACTGTCTGTTAGCAGTATGTATATAATTTTATATAATATATATACAGTACAATCATATCAAATTACATTGTAAAGAACACAGTAACTATTGTAAAAGATATACCAATAAAATATGAAGATATACGAACATCAGAATACAAACAGCGCAACAGTCAAGTGCAGAAAATGACAAGAGCATATAAAATGCGCAACTGACGCATATGCATACACAGAGAGCTAAGACAATCATAGTTGACGTGTGTGTACGTACGTTGAATTTGTATGCTTATACATGCATGCATATATGTACTTACATACATATGTGTGTACTTTATATTCGGATATACTTGCTAAAAATGTAATCTTATATTTATTTACATGTACTCGTACTTGCAGAGAACATAGTTATTACAACATATTGCGAGTGAGTGATGACAAAAGGGAGGAAATATTGCTTACTTATTTTATGTAACATTTATTTTTACTTACTTTATTTATTTTTATTTGATTTAATTTTTATGCAATCCATTTCTTATAATTTTCTTCCTTTTTGCAAGTAACTATAAAAATAGCGAATGAAGATAAGGTATACATTGAGATATTGAGAAAAGAATCCGCACATAAATATATAATTAGTTCTCTGGTAAAAATAAATTTATTTCGATTCTATCGATAGCCACTAATGTGCTAATTCATTAAAAAAATTAATACAAGTTACTCTGTCTTCTTCTTGTTATTAAAGAAATATAAGGGTAAAAGTGGATATGGCAAAAACTGACAGACTTTCTAAAAGTTCATCCATTACGAGTTGCTCCAGCCTGACTAAAGATCGATTCGAAGCTCTAACGTGTACAACTAATTGAATTGAGTGAGGTAATGAAATAAACTCGACCCGGATTTACTAAATCGCAAGATGTTACCTTTTCGCGGAACATCGTGAGGCCACACACACACACACACACACTTCTGTGGTGATCCGGGTAAAACTGAAGGAAATTGACCACGAATTTTTTATTTTTTTTGTCCATTCTCTTCATCGTTATACTACAATCTATTCGGTTCGCTTGAAAACTCCCTAGGAGAGGAAAAAATTACAGTCTAAAAATCTCCTTACAGTCGGTTGGGCCGACCAAATTATACCCTGCATATGTAGATATATATATAAAAAGTATACTCGAATATCCATATTTATCTTTTATTTCCACTTTTTGAAAAACAATTTTTGCATATACTACTAATTTACACCCGCAATATGGTTGACTTTGACGAAGTACTTTGTATGTTATGAGAGTTCTAAAAGGGATAATTTAAAGGAGGATTTTAAGATAATTCCGAAACTTAGTATGGGAGCTATTTAAAAAGTTGGCGTGGCTTACCACTTTCTTGTAAATCCAATTAATTTTTCAATATTAATCCACACCTTAAATTTGGTTGTGCTACGTTGAATAGTTCGTAAGTTATTTTAAATTTTTAAATTTTCGCAACTTTGTATGGTAGCCCCATTTAAAAGTGGGCGTGGCATGTTGATTTTTTGCCAGATTATGTATAACTACCATATTTACCTAAGTATTAATTATGATTTTTCTAGACAGAAGATTGCAGAAGCTGCAGCTATCTCAATTTAAAAGAAATTCAGTCATTCTGTATGGGAGCCACTGTAACCAATATACGTGGCTGGCCCATTTCTTGTAAGTATATTCGCTCTTACAATACTCATCCACACCTTAAATCTCGTTATTCTACGCTGAATAGTTTGCAAGTTATAACCGGTAACATTTTTTTTTAATTTCCGCAACTTTGTATGGGAGACCCATGAAGAAGTGGGCTTGGCACACCGATATTCTGCCATATTATTTCCGACTACCATGTTAATCTAAGTGTCAATTATGGTTATTCTGGACAGAAGATTGTAAAAGTTAAAGCTGTTTCAATTTAAAAGAAGTACAGACACTTCATATGAGAGCTACGCTAAAAAGTAGGCGTGGCTCACCCACTTTTGGCGAGGTTATATAATAGTATAATATAACTCTATATGCCAAATATTGTTGTCCCAAGTGGTATATTATGTGAGTTATAGCAAGTTAAAAATTTTGAAAATTCCGAGGTTAGTCGCTTTGAATGCTTGGTGTGGGCGTGGCTATTGACCGATCATGCCCAATATCAATCCCCTCCGTACCCTTGGATCATAGGTTACTTGTGCCAAATTTCGTCGAAATAGCTCAATATTTATTCAAGTTATCGTGCGAACAAGCCAGGTGACAGACAGACGGACGGACGGACGGACGGACATCGTTAAATCGAAAATTTAAGCGACGCTGATCACAAATATATATCTATGTCTATATCTCCGGAGATTCCTTCAAGTGGACACAAACATCTGACCGAAATGAATATACCTTGCATATTGCATTATGCAAGGTATAAAAATCTCCTTACAGTCGGCTGGGGCCGACCAAATTATACCCTGCATATGTAGAGGTATATATAAAAAGTTTGCTCGTATATCCATCCTTTTCTTACACTACTTTGTATAGGACCTACATTAAGAAGCAGGCGTACCTCACCAATTTTGGAGGATCAATTTCTGCCTATAATACTAAACTACATAGGTTGCAATGGGTTGACCTAGGCGTATTGCTATTTTAAGTTATGGGTGTTTTAATGTTTAAGATAAATCCAAGACTTTGTACGGAAGCTATATAAAAAGTGGGCGTGACGTATATCTTTCTTGTATATCTAATTAATTTTTCAATATAAATCCACACCTTAAATTAGGTTGTCCTACGCTAAATGGTTTGTAAGTTATGGAGCTTAAAAGTTTTAGTTTAATTCCCTTGACTTTGTATGGGAGACCTATGAAGGAGTGGGCGTGGCACACTGATTTTCTGCCAGATTATTTCCGACTACGATATTAATCTAAGTGTCAAATATGGTTATTTTAGGCAGGATATTGCCGAAGTTACAGCTGTTTAAATTTAAAAGAATTTCAGTCATTTTGTATGGGGGCTGCAATGAACAGTGGGCATAGCGCGCCCATTTCCTATGAGCCTAGTTGCTCGTACAATACTTATCCATACCTTAAATCTGGTTGTCCTACGCTATATGGTTTGTAAGTTATGGAGCTTAAAAGTTTTAGTTTAATACCCTTGACTTTGTATGGGAGACTCATGAAGGAGGTGGCGTGGCACACTGATTTTCTGCCATATTATTTCCGACTACGATATTAATTTAAGTGTCAATTATGGTTATTCTAGACAGAAGATTGCCGAAGTTACAGCTGTTTCAATTTAAAATTTGTATGGGGGCTACGATAAACAGTGGGCGTGGTGCGCCCATTTTCTGTGAGCTTAGTTGCTCGTACAATACTAATCCACATCTTAAATCTCGTTATTCTACGCTGAATAGTTTGCAAGTTATAACCGGTAACATTTTTTTTAATTTCCGCAACTTTGTATGGGAGACCCAAAAAGGAGTGGGCGTGGTACACTGATTTTCTGCCATATTATTTCCGACTACCATATTAATCTAAGTGTCAATTATGGTTATTCTGGACAGAAGATTGTAGAAGTTACAGCTGTTTCAATTAAAAAGAAGTACAGACACTTTGTATGACAGCTACGCTAAAAAGTAGGCGTGGCTCAACCACTTTTGGTTAGGTTATATAGTAGTATAATGTAAGTCTATGTACCAAATATTGTTGTCTCAAGTGGTATATTATGTGAGTTATAGCAAGTTAAAGATTTTGAAAATTTCGAGGTTAGTCGCTTTGAATGCTTGGTGTGGGCGTGGTTATTGATCGATCATGCCCAATATCAATCCCCTCCGTACCCTTGGACCATAGATTAAATAAAAAAAAAATAAATATGTGGCACTTAAAGCCCCAAAGGACTCATTGTCCGAGCTTCTCTTCCATTACTGTTGTGCGTCTTAAATTTGGACAGTATTAGAAGGGACCTACTTATTTTAGCCGGTTCCGAACGGCAGAACACTTGTGACATCACTTTTTCTGAGCTTTGTCACAGAGTTCTTTTTAGAAGCTTTTTCATGGCAAGTTGTTACTGTCGGAAGAATTGCCAATTGCTTGCCGACAGGTGGGTACCATTCGAAAGAAAAATCTTTTCGATATTAAATTTGTTATGCATCAGCCGGGGATTGAACCCACGACCTACAGATCAGAAGGCGAACACACTAACCACTGAGCTACGGCACCCACCATAGATTACTTATGCCAAATTTCATCGAAATAGCTCAATATTTACTCAAGTTATCGTGCGAACCAGCCAGGTGACAGACAGACGGACGGACGGACGGACGGACGGACGGACATCGTTAAATCGAAAATTTAATCGACGCTGATCACGAATATATATCTATGTCTATATCTCCGGAGATTCCTTCAAGTGGACACAAACATCTGACCGAAATGAATATACCTTGCATATTGCATTACGCAGGGTATAAAAATGACTCCGAAAAACACTTGTCTATGTTTTTTTGGCCAGATCCCACAAAAGTTCTATAAAAATGGAATAATGGTTCTGTCCGGATGATATCAAAAGGTGATCGATAACAATCACCAGTTTCTCGATTAATTCTGTTTATCGAAATTAATAAAAATCAACCCCTCAAATTACTGAAAAAAAGACTGCATTATTATGCAGTATCATCATTAGTACAATTAAATATTGATAAATATAATTTACAAAATAAAAATAGGCAATTTATCTCTTAATGTGTACAATTTCAAAAAATATCACAACACATACTGTCTCTTAATGTCTACTTTTGTTCAACTTTTGTGCAATGTTTAGTGGGAGTCATATAAAAATTTGATGAGTTAATTGCTTAATACACGTCTACATGGATATATAGCTATATATAAGTGTGTGTGTGTGTAGACACAAATTATGCTACAACTCAAACATAATAAATTAATAAATGAATATTATGGCTTAATCACCTTTGGATGATGATGAATGAATAAACAATGGGACAATTTTTTTGCTCAATTCCTTTTCATATTCTTTAGCAATTTTCAGGCACATACTCGTATTATATTACAAGTAATCTTTTATTTTTTCTACTAGTATGTATAATACTTTGTACAAGTATATGTAGTTAGCTACCCCATGTTCTACAATTCTGTAGTCGCGTTTTAATATTATAAAGGTACTTACATAGATGTAGTTATGTAGGTATATTGAATGTAGTTTTTTGCTTGGTTACTTTTTTTGCCTTTGGCTGATTGCCAATAAAAATTGTCATGTTATTTGCTTGTTGGCTTACAGCTTACAACAGACACCAGCTAAAGTGTTGAGGATCAACAGTTTGTCTGACCACATTAGCAATGTGTTGCATGCCAAATAAATTATGTTGTCGCTTGTCTTGACAGCCAAATAGCAGCAACAGCAAAAATAAGTGCAGACAATATAACTTAATTGAGCTTGTGCTTGTTGCATTTCGTTGTTTAGAATCAGCAATAAATGTAATAATTACTTCTGTATTGTACCTCTTCATATGAATATTATATATTTGGAATTTTAGCTATTATATTTTTTGAATGTTGTATTCAATATATTATGTTTTGAATTCTTTAAAATTCTTTTGATCACATGAAATTTGAATGAAATAAAGACAGTTCCTCTCAAAAACAATGCAATCAATCAAATTTGACAACAGATTTGTCTTCCGCATACTGAAATTAAAGTTCTTCTCTTTTATAAAATAAAACCACTCTTCTTCTGTCAGTTTATTTGATCTTTTGAGCCTAAAATTTAATTAAAGCCATATTTACTTTATCAGATTTGCTTCATATTGATTCATATGAATTTTTAAATTTAATATAAAACATCAATTTTATGTAAGAGCTCACATTAGGGTTGGAAATAGGGTGTAAGTATATTTGGTGGAAATGTTGACGCAGAAAAATTAGTGATGGTCGAGAATACAATTGTTCACTCTGTATGCGATTTTTGGATGCTTTTATATTCATTGTAGAGGGGAACCTTCCTAACTGCTAAGTATACGGAGTAAGTTTAATATATATTTTTATATATTATACCTTATTTGAGCAAAAATTATAACAAACGTCAACTTTTTATAGTAAATGAAAAAAATTAATAAGAGTCCGTCATATATTTTAACTTCCTAGGAGAGATTTTGGGTATTTAATTGAATGTTTCACCTTTAATTAATGTTTTTTAGGTTAGACACGAAATGTGACTTGACCAAATCAACGCAACCGCGGCCCAAATACATTTCAAAATGTTTATTTTTTTGGCTAGACAAAACTTTTTTTTCATTTTCATTTGGTCGTGTTATCAAAATACCCTTTATTTTTATATCTTTCAATTTTCAATTCGATACCGAAGTCCCAACAAACTTTAAGCTGGCGCACAATTCTTCATTTGCCCAAAACCAAACAAGATTATTGTTAATTCGTATTAATTACAAGCAAAATTGTGAAGCTTCCATATTTGTTTTTTTTTTACAACGATCTATTTATTAAGTACCTAGAGTATGGGAGGTGGGATGATACCTTGTAATTCTACATAATTGTCAAATCTTCAAATTCCCACCAAAAAATCTGTATGTCCTTTATGATATTCAAATGTCAACAAAAAATAAAATCCAAAGCATTCGAATATAACTTTATTCATCAACAATATTCAATGCAGATCACTCTCCTTCTCCTTCTACTCAATAAGTACTAGGTTTCAAACCACAAATTTCAAGTTGTTGAACTGTATCAGTTAAATGTCACACATCAACAGCTGGTAAACACAAGAAAAATCCAACACGAGAAATCAATAAGATAATTAACAGATATTACACAATAAATAATCCATGCTACTCAGCCCTCATCAAATATAATTAGCATTATCAATTTCCACTTCGCTTGACAAATATGAGTTTAGGCTTTAAGTATTGGAAAAAAAAACCTTCTGAAGAGCAGTGATTTTATCTTGCGAAAATTTGTTAGATTTCAGCGGTTCATTAACAAACGAAACGGAAGAAAAACTTCCAAAAATAATAATTACAACCATACATAGCGAAAACAAACAACATTTCACCAGTAGTAGTTCACAATGTCATTGAATCGTTCCCGAACCGAAAGAAACGACCTAAAGGCGTTTTAATTAAAATTCTTATGAAATTTTATTTTTCATATTTTTTTTTTCTATTCCTTTCTCTTGCTTATTTGCACTCTTGGACGAAAGGTTAAACTAATGTATATAAAACTGAAAGAAAAAAATACAAATTATAATGAAAAAAAAGAGAAATTTATAGATAAAAGGGTAACACGTCGTAATTAGGGAATTAAAAAAAAAGTTGACTATCTGTTTCCACCACATGTTCACGTTTCTTCGATATAAATCCACTAACTTTGTGGACTCCACTCAAGATGAGAAGAAACCTAATAAATCAGCATAGCTGACAAAGCAACTTTATATATTATTATAATAGCAAAATAGTCGGAAGCAAGAATAGACTTTAAGATGAAATAAAAATAATGTTCAAGTACAAATCGACACATTCCATCCATTTCATACTATCAGTCATTCAATGTCGCAAACGAAATTGAATAAGATTGTCACTGCTGAGATAAGACGATTGAATCTACTATGGATGGCTGTTGCCTTCACTACAGCTTAGAGTTATTTAAACTAACTGTAAAGTTGCAAATCTGCCCTCACATCAATCCAAATGCTTTCTCTTGTGCACTTTGGGTGCTTTTCAATAGTCTTACTGATAGCTATGTGTCGGCAAGTGTTTTAAGCTGCACTTGGGTGCAATTTTCCATTGAAATTATGGACGTACACAAGCACGAATGTATAGTACTACCATCTCGAACACCACCACCATTTCAGTTAGCCATTTAGTTATATGATTGAAAAACAATTTAAGTGCAATGATGACAATAATATAAATGCTTAAATGGAATATCGTAAAGTATATGATTCTCACTAGCACTCTTAGCATCTGCATCAACACTTTCATCTCTACATTATTTCATATAGACATGCATATATTATTGCAAAAACTACCAATTTTAACAGTGAAATGAAAAATTTCAAAAATCTCTGCTATTCCAATTTCTTTTAAAACTATTCTTCTTTTTTAATTTATTTTTATATTTTTTCTTCCATTCGTTTGGTTGGCATCGATTACATATACTTGAATGAATTACTCAAAATATATGAGGGCGGAAAGCACAATGTACACTGTACTGAAGAAACAATCTGAAGTGAAGCGCGTAAAATAAAAAATAAAAAAATAAAAGAAGCATTTATTGAAATTCTTACACCCACATGCAGTACAAACTTGCACACACACACACACATACATGCATACAACTTTTCTATTACTACAAGTATTTGACGTCACTTACTTAGAGCGTAAAAAAGTAGTGCACTTCTGAGCCTCCGAGCTGCAGATCAGCTTCGTCGGATATGTAACAAAATGGATGTAAAAATGTTGCCGCCAAATGCAAAATACTCAAGGGTACTTTAAGGGTTGAGTGCAGCTTGATGTATGGTACATAGTGAGTGACAAGCAACAGAACGATAAAGATGAAATTGAATATACATAAGCATGATTAATTTATTTTTTTAAAGAAACTAGACTAAAATTTTTCAAAAATTACCCACATTTTAGGTACTTCAAGGCAGTGGCAGTGCAATTAAATAAACTGATATAAAGAAAATGAATAAAAACCATAAATAATTGTGAAACTAAGTGTCTAACCATTCGATTAATCGAATGTAATAAGTAGTGGGAATAATGATAATTCGTAGTAAAGTGGAAAATTCCACTATTTACAGATGTACTTTTCAGCAATGAGTATTAAGTTGCTTAAGGAGAAAATGAAATAATATAAAAAGTAATTTCACTTTATAGAGCTATGCTTGTATATTCTTCAATTCATCGAATGGCGTTAGTGGACAAAAAAATCCATTTTTCCCGCTGTCCAAGCACTGTGCTACAGTTTATAAAATGTTTCCAATTTGACAAAATTTCTCTTAAACCCCTACTGGCTGAGAATTTCTTCTAATATCACAGATTTGCATTGAAGAATATAATAGATTTGTGCATAGCAAACTGGCTATTGGGACCTATGAATGCAAAGCAAACAATTGGAGAATATTTAAGACATTCAGATAGACATATTCATAGAGCCTCATTTCTGCACCAATATTTTATTAGGTCAAAGTTTACTGAAAAAATAAGCGTAAAACGAGCACAATGTATTTTTTTTTAAATTCCGATTTAAAGTTCCTATTTTAACTAAACTAAAACTAATTAATTATTTTCGATAACATTTCGATAACACTCGAAAACCATATGTGGTTTGGCAAAATGAATTAGGAAATGCTGTCGCAAGAAAATTGAAGTAATGTTGAACAAAAAATCTAAAACAATTGGGTTTTCGATATCATTACAAAATTTTTGCGACATATAAAAGAATTTAAATATACATATTACTCATAAATATTAAATATCACTTTTTCGACATTATTCCAAAAAAAAAAAATTGAAATAATGTTTAAAAATCTGAGGAATTCAAATTTTTGCAAATATAACATATTCGATATTATAGCAAAATAAGTCGACATTAATGCAATAATATTGAAATATTTTCGATATTATTGTAAAAAAAAAATGTAAATAATGTAAAACAAAAAATATAAGAAATTAAATTTTCGATATTATAACAAAAATGTATTTATTAATATTAAATTTTACTTCGGTCCCAGAATTTTATAGTTACATTATTGCAAAAAAAAAAATTTAATTGATGCTTAAAAATCGATGGATTTAGAATATCTGCAATAATGTAGAAATGAAATTTTGTGATTTTTACCACATGAAAAAAATTATAATATTGCAAAAAAAAATTATTTGACATTAATACAAGTACATCTTTCGTATATTAATGAATTTTTATTTTTTCTTTCTTTGCGGAACAAATCAATTCAATATCGAAGGATCCACTCTGGTTTATAGCTCTGGTTTTATGGTTGAACAAAAGTAAACTCTGTGATGCACAAACTACTGTAACATTATCAACATTATAATATGTTAAATTATTGGTAATAGGAATTGAAGATGAAGGCTTGGCGATATCCTCCTCGTGTACCGCCACCTTATACCCCGATTTACTCCTCTTAACAAATTATTATTTTTCATATTCAAGAGAGATATACTTGTATATTGTATAATTTAATTTGAATTTTAATCAACTGCCTATCTACTGAAAATTTTTATAAATTCCATTAAATCATATCAATTTTTTATATTAACAATTAACAGTCTGTAACATTTTATGACAAGTATTTAATGAGTTCATCCTGTGTCAATTACGCACACACACACACACACGTACATGTACATATGTATGTATGTGCCGATTAAATCAATTAACAATTTATTACCAATTTCCAATCCATTTCGGTGAATATATGAAACTGTGTGACACATTGTGAATGAAGCGTTAATACCTTACACTTGGGTATGTGGTAATATAGCATGTGGTCAGGCATATTTTCATATATAAGTATATAACAGGTACTTGCAGAACTACAGGTTTGTTGTATTTGTTTTCATTATTGTGAGCTCTTATCTTTGTTTTTATTATTTTTGTGAAATTACCAGAGATTAAAATGCTATACTCATACAGCTGTGACATAGGTACTACATACATACTTACAATCGATTCCCAGGGCAAGAATTCAACTATTTATATACTAATGAATATGTACGAGTACATAATCGTACATACATATGTAAATGCTGGTAGATACAATATGTTGCAACTGCTGAAGCGTATTCAGTTCTGGCAATATTTTCATAGCAATTGTTTATGTTTATTTACTGAGATTGTTTTTGCTGTTGCTCAACTTTTCAACATTTTGTTTTCATTTGGTCTGTGCACATTTGGATAATGCGAAATAAGAGAATTGCAGCGACAATACCGGCAAAAGCTATCAACAAAAACAACAACAACAACAACTACTACTACTACTCTACTACTACTACAATAATAAATCAGAAAGAGAAATGAATAAAACTTTTCAGCAAGCACGTGCAAGTTTTACACTGGTGGCAAAAAAAAATTAAATTATTTTTTTTTTGGTAGATTAAATTTTATATACTTTTACTATTGTTGTCGGCGTTGTTGTTGCTGCTGCTGATGTACTATTACACAAACAAACTATTATTATTATTATTTAAACATGCGACAACATGAACAAGAACAACAACTTTACAGAAAAAGCATTAAAATTACTATTGCCGTGAATATTAAAAAGACAACCAACGACAAGTGAGTGAAAAAATACACTTTATTTGTTGTTGTTGTTTTCATTTAATTTCCTTCATTATTATTATTATTATTGCATATATGTACTTATGAATGTACGAAATTAACTGTGATAATAAATTAAGCAAATAAATTCAGATACTGGATTAATTTTAAATAAAATTGTTTAAAAACTTTATGCTAGGTAGCTACTTTTCTACATACAAATGTATATAACGGCTAAATAGAGCATATAATACAATAATATAATTCTTATATATCAAGCCAAATAAAAGAGGGATTTGCAGAGTTTTGATATTTGTTATTGTCTAAATTGTTTAAGTAATCAGAATTTTCGATTTATTCATTAGATAATTTAATTCTATTTAGTATTTCAAGCCATCGAGTATCGTCTCTCAACAATTATATGGAGAATGTTGGGACTCAATTAGTCTGACATCATTTCCTGAGGTGATTAAATTATGAATTCTCAAAAAAAAAAACAATTTATCATTTACAAAAACTGATTGTTTATATATATTGTGTAGGTGCTTTCATATGATATATATAAATATATCCATTATATATTGAATACCGCATAGTAAATTTCGTCATATACTCGTGACATATTTTTTTTTATTAAATAATTGTATTTTACTCTCGTAAGAATCTGCAAATAGTCACATACTTGTACTTATGTATTATAATAATATTTTTATGTTACGTATTATTTGAAATCATATTATATTATGTATTGACATTTTAGCTTTTCTTAAAATTTGTATTGTCCCAAACTACCCATCACCAGCATAAGCATAGCAAAATTCTGTGATTTGAAAAGAACGCTTCAAAGCATAACAACGGCGAACAACTGTACAATTGCTAACTACAATATAGATAACATTTTGTTCTTTCACAAAAAAATAAAAAAATATATATGTATATACTTGTATATTGTATATTGCATATATAAATAAAATATGAAACCAAAAAGAAAAGTTGTACATTGTTTTTTTTTCATTTTCTCTTTATCTTAAATAAAGTTAAATACAATTTTTATAAACTATACGATAACTTAATATAACAAAATAAAAAAAAAAATAATTTTGGTAAATAAATAGAATTTTTGTTAAAAAGTTTAAGATATAAATATTGTTAAGAATAAGAAAGAAAACATTATTCGTACATATAAATATATAATTTTGCTATTAAGTAACAACTATGTACGTACTTTCCTATACACACACTGAGTACCATACCGCACGTTTTTTGTACGACACTTCATGCTTACTACGATGCCACGTCGTACGAAAACGTGCGAAAGTGAAATGTTTTTCAGAATACACGTAGGCTGACATTTGCAAAAAACGGCTTCATACGACAGCGACTTTTACGAATTCATTTGAAAATGTGCGATATGTAAAAACAGTTATGCAATAAAAAATAAACAACAAACTAGACCGGGAATTGCTCTAAAATCAATATACTCTATTATTACATACATTTTTTCTGCTTGACCTTTAGTAGTGATTTTCGTTAAAACCACTTGGCAGTCAATATGCTAAAGAAAGAATGATTTCAAAATGCATTTATTTTACTACAAGATTAAAAAAAAAAACTAATATTAAATTACGCTTTAACACAATTTAAAATTAAATTATGTTCGAATCAAAAAACGAAAATATTTTACTTTCGGTTCCATTATTTGTGAAGTTTAAACGTTGGAAGTTTTTTTTTTTTTTTATAAATTTCTATTGGACGATCCGAATTCATCTGAATGAGTACAACACAAAACCGAATTTAGAAATTTTCTAACAACCTAAAAATTTCGATTTACCAAGACAAAATGACAAATTACATTTTATTTAATGCAGGCATTTTTTCCGCCAGTTCTCTATCTCTCACACTTCACACTGAGGAGTATTACGACTCCAAATATTTGCAATCGATTCCAATAAATGAATAGTCGTTTTTTATTTTCTGAATTTCATTGTTATAGCTAACAAACCACTTCGAAGTGGATATTTAGCTCCTATGCCGAATCGAAAAAAATATGGAATCGGTTAGAAAATACACTGAAAATGACCCAAGAGACCCGATAATGTGTTGGGAATGGTAACCATTAACCAAGGTAACCAATGATAACCATTATAATCGCAAACGAATCGAGAATAGGCTGAAAACCGTTGGTTTACTGTATGTAATTGAAGTCACCGGAATCGGCTCGAAAATAATTTGGTTGATAAAACCCAAAACTCGGTTTTAAAAATCGATAATCTTAGAGTCTTATAACGATCAGTCGAAATTCTTACGTTGTTACAACCGTAATAAAACTGGGAACCCGCTGAAAAATGACTAACTAATTATTAAATGACGATATATCGAAAGTTAAAGATTGTTATAACCATTTTAGTATCGAAAAATGGGGAAAATCGGTTTAAAAATCATTGGGTTGTCAAATGACTCTAGTAATGCGAAACTATAAATTGAAAATTTGATAATATTAGAATGTTAGAAATTTCGAAAAAAATTACAATATATCTCGAGAAATTTTGTAAAATTTAATACTTTAATAAAAATACTTTAATAAAAATACTTAGGGGATTTCACTGGTCGAGAATTTTTGCACTACATAATTTAGCGGACATTTCATTTGCATGAACATATTGCCTTTCATAAAGATTAAAATCAGCACATTTTCCAACAATAAAACAATAGTCTGAGTAACAAAAGAAATGTTCCTAGTGCGTACTAAATATATTTCATATAAAAGTTAACTGTTGTGTTAGACGATATGTTATAAATAAGATCTAAATCTTTGTCCATGTGTGCTATGAATTGTAATCTATTTATTCCAAGTTTTATTAACCACACCTTAATCCAAAACTAAGAGTATACAACTTAGCGACCTACCCACACATAATCGCGTGGCAAAATTGGTAACAAAACTAAAAGGTACAAATATACTCGTCTAATGTCTTGTGCTGATGCCATTCGCATTACCATTCAACCAGATGTGAGGGTAAGTGTGTATGTGTGTATATGTTTGGCTATGTACAAGTTTTGCTCTGTTTGCAATTATCATTATATTCATTTTCTTGTAATTTTTCTCTTTTCTGTTGCGGATAATGTTAGTTCGAAAAGTACCTGTAGAAGATTATGGTGGAGTTATGCTGGTTGGTTATTTGTTTTGGCTAATGCCATAGTGCATTCCGTAAGTATGATGCTAACATTACTACTACATATTTCACTTAACCATATGCATATATAATATGCATATGGTTAATATGTAACCATGATGTGAAGATTCGGAATAGTATATATGGACTTTCAGTAATGATTTCGATTTAATAATCAATTTTCTAAATCTTTAAAATTATTAGTTAAATTTAAGATATTCATTATTTGAGCTGTCATTCGATTTAAAGAGGATATATTTTTTCAGTGGCTAGCAGAATGAGATGAATATAGTATAAGACGTGGCAGCATTTGGGATTTCCATCTAAAGCCAGTTAGCACGTAGCAAACCATACTGGCGCTAATAAGTTGCTATCGTTAGATAAATAGGTAACGTAGATAATCACATACTTATGGTTTAATCATCACATTTCCATCATACTTCTGTTGAAATTTGTTGAACCAGTTTGAAAACACATGGCAAACGCCCACATCCAAAACAATAATTTATAAGAAATACCAAGAGCAATATCAAGGTATTTTGATTTTATAATCTAAAAATAATACAACAAAAGACATTTCACATTGTTAATTAATGGCTTTTAAATTATGCATAATAGGGTGGGTTATTTTTTTTTTTTTTTTTTTGTCTTTTTTGATTTAAATGAATTTCCTATAGAAATCTAGAAATATTTCTATACTCAAATTAAAGTGTTAGAAAAATATATAAAATAAATAAATAAAAATAAAAACTTTATTACTGCAGAAAAAGACAAAAAAATAATGGTGAAATCACTAAATATTTGCAAATCCAACAGAAAGCTTTAATTTAATATCTCATAAATTGCAAATATTTTGAAGAAAACACCATGTATTTGTTCATTTTACAATTTTTCACTGAAACTATTTGACCAACCATAATGAATATGATCATATAAAAAGACAAGAATTGTTGGAATCTTTATTATTGTTTTTTTCCCCTCTTATTTTTACACTCGCTATCAATGGTATGCTAGGTTGATTAAATAATTTTATTTCAAAACTAATACAATACATATGTAGATTAAGTTCATAGACTTCCTCTCCAAAATAAATTAAAATAAATATAATATATATGTACATTATAATAGTGAGCATAATAACGAATCATGAAATTAAGACGAAAAGCCTCAGACTCAAATGTGGAATATTCTTGAAATGTAATATATTTATGTTTTATTATATGATTTGTTTATTTATTTATTATATGAATATCTAAGAGTTAAATCTAGAATGTGGTTTGGATTCGAGACCTTAGAAATTTTGTGTAAATAAATGGTTTGTGAGACATGTCAATTGAAAAAAAAAATTCCATACTTGCGAATTTCATTTCATTTCAATTAAAAAAAAGAATTTTAATAACTGCAATTTTGAAAAAATTAATTTTTTCACATATTAAAAAATGTCCTGCTGAATGAATACTTAATGAATAGATATCAAAAACATCAACAAAACCTCTTCTCTTCACATTCTTATTGAATTTTATTCAATATGCTCACAATACAAAAATAGTTATAAATCAATGCTCTTCTTCCGTAAATATTTATACATAAAAAATATGATAAAGTTTCAAATATTCATTAAATTCAAGTAAATAAAAGAATGTATTGGTTTTTTCAACACATTTGAATAATTTATTTATTTGTTTACATACGTGTTTATTTATCTACAATATTTATATGTATATTATACATATGTACATATGTACACAAATAAACATATTTATTCATAAATTATTTAAATAACAATAAAATTTAATTAAACCAAAAGTATATTTTAAACGATTTTAATAATAAATAAATTTAATAATAAATACCAATAGCAATTATTGTTCTTATATTTACCAGGATATAAAAATATATTAAATATTTTTCAAAAAAATCAGATGAAATCTAAAAGAAAGGGACTACACACCTCACTGCTACATAATGCATTACTGTTGAGTTATGGTCATGCTCCGAATACACACTGCATATATTGTATTCAATGTTGTTATTACATCATTGAATTGCAGCACAAAATATGTCCCCATCTTCCCTAACACATACCAATATAAATACTACTACTAATGCCATACATATTTATTGACATTCCAACATATTGTTAAGTACTTGAACGAATATATGTGTATTTTAAAATATGTATAATATGGTATTTTATGTATTGTAATTTTCATATCCTTGTATGTAAATATATTTTCATAACATACATTTCATTGATAGTCGATGCACGTATTGCGCTTTATAAATCTGCTTAGATCATTTGCTTCAAACTGCATAACTAATACATTTAACAACAACAACAGTAACAAAACAAACCAAAAAAGCAATAACACCAATACTAAGAAAAGTAGACCAGTCTTTTAGCATACTACATATATAAAGCAGTTTTTTCCTATCCCATGAAATATGAAAACAAAATAAAATGCATAGTCCCAAAAAACTTTAAGAGTAAGTGCTCTCTCTTATAAATATAGATGTGAATTTTCCAGTCGTCATATGCTCGTTTATTTGTTCATTCGTTTGCATTTCCAATCGTTGTTCTCCACGCCCATGTATATGTATATCGCTATAGAGCGTATGAGTTACAAATATTCCAATATATTATACGTAGTAGCGTATGCGCAGTAGAGGATATTGTACATTCTTGTGACAATACCATTGCCGCAGGTGTTTAAGCAACTTGAAATGGGACAAGTTTGTATTTACTCTGTTATTACTATTATTGTTGTTGTTGTTGTTGGTTGGGAACGCTCAGCAACAGGCTATTTGATATTTGATATCGAACCAACATGAAATGAAGTTGAACGAGCACGAATTTCATTTTAAAGTACTAACATGGAAACAAGTACAAACTCGCACACACACACACACATACACACACAAACGATACAAATAAGAAGAGGGTATTTGAAAAAGGATTTTGTTTAGGTGAAAAGGAAAGGAAAACTTTTGGAAACCTTTGAAATTTGCAACGGCAACAAACACATACACAAAGAAAAATACATAAAACTACAAATTTGATTACCAAAGAAGTCATCTTAGTCTACCTACACATTTTTTTTCACACATTCATACTACACTGTGTAACAGAAATCGATTATTATTTAATGTACACGCAAAAAGAAGTCAAAATGTTCACGAAATTAGTAATTTTTGATAACGTTTGCTCATCAAAGGATATTCAAAACACAAAAACATTAATATTTGCCTAAGTACAGGAACACAGCTTTTCAATGAGTTATTTTTTTTTTTTTAAATAAAATCAACGATTTTAATACACAGGGAAAGTTACGAATAATTTTTTTTAAGATTCTTCTATTTGCTTTGGTAAACATGCTGATTATATAATTTTTCCAGTCTTATAAATCTTTTGAAAATCGAATTCTACTAAAAAAAAAATTCTTGACATTCTACAGAAAATATAAAATGAATAAAATATATTGATTTAAAGGTGTATGTGAGCAAATATTGTCGTATAGTGTAATATATATAAGATAATACATTTAAAATATAATATTATAAAATACATTTAAAGTTATTTACGATTTACGCATGGTCAAAAGGCATCGTACTACATTTAAAATGCCATATTTTCGTTCACTGCGACTACTACGTTTATCGTATATATGGTACATATATATATCTATACTTGATCATGGCCATTGCCGCCGATGTCGTTATTTTCAACTTGTTCTTCTTCAAATTCAAAGAAGATGAAAGCTCAACTTTTTTGTTTTATTAGAATTTTTTTTTTGCAACTTTTCTAAAGAAGAAAATTGCATTTCACATAAATTTGATTTCGACAGATAATCTATATCATCTGAAGCAGCAAAGAGAATATTTTTACGAACTGGTAATAGGGTAAATTGTAATGTTTATATATTGTATACACCCGTATGTATGAATATGCATATATTCTTTATCTGTATATATGTGTGTGTGCTTGCGTTATGTTTGCATTCCTTACTTGCAAATTGCCTGCAGTTAGTTCTCGATTTATTTGTATTCAAACACACACACACACACACTTAAAAATACATTCACTTACAAACAAAATGGACCAAGTCTGCTATTTACTTTTAAAATGTGAGCGCATATATGCAATTCGAAAATAAATTTTACAATTTACAAACAATCGAATTTCACTTAGAATGGGTATAAAACATATAAAAACCTATTATTACTATTATTATTATTATTTTTGTAAGTAATTGCAGTTCGTTACTTCTTTTTTTACCCCCACAAACAATTTTTAATACGATGGCAAGCAATCGATTTATAACAATATAAAGGGTTATAAAGGGTTATCCATTTTGCGGTTTCAAAAGTAAATGTAAATAAAACACATATAAAATATTTTTTATCATGATATTTCTTTTTTATTATAAAGTTTGAACGTTGACATTATGTGTGAAATACTACATCATTTAAATGACCACCACGCGAATTGTTGCAAGCATCGATTCTTTTGAGGTAATTGAGCCATAACGTGACGAATGTTGGTTTTTAGGTGCTCAAGAGTTAAAGGTTTATCTGCATAAACACGGTCTTTCGCGATCCAGTCTCTTCATATTTCTTCACAATTTTGCCAATTGCTTGCGTAGTTGGACGATTATGTAAACCATAATCTCCTCATAAAGCACGATATGTGGCTGTGGCAGAATCACCATTTTTGTAGTAGGTTTATACAATTTTAATGCGTTGTGCGATAGTTAAGCGATCCATTTTCGCAAATGTCAGACTTTGAACTGAAAAAGAAAGAAATTGTTTTAACAACTCAGTTTGACAACTCGAATTCTAGCCCTATACTTTTGAAACCGCGAAATGGATAACCCTTTATTATTGCGAAAACACAAAATGTATAATTTAAATGTGTATAATCAAAAATGTGCAACATCTAATGTTGCCGGTCATTGTTATTACGGGTACATTTTTTTTTGACGCAACATGTATGTAAACATGTGAATGGTACTTTATACTATAATTATTTGTAGATATTGATTTTATTATAATTAATTATAATTTTATTATGGTAATTTAGAAATGTTTATTGTGCAATAGATCTAATATCGATCTAACAATAAAATATCTAATATATCTCACCCAATTATGATTGTTTCTAAATATGAAAAAATACAACCTTGACATAGAGGATACGCACTAGAGAATACCCACCAACGATTCAATAAATACGGTTTATAATCTCTCAATAAATTCATTTGACCTATGAATACATACACAAGTTCAATCATATTCAATAATGTTATCTTTATGAAATCATGTATACGTATGTATATGTAACTAAATTATATGATGCTCATGTTTGTGTACATGAACATATATTATATATACTTGTACTCTGCTAGAATAATTAGAGAAGATTGAATGCCAATATATATGTGTAATATGAACATTAAACATTTAACACACTTACAAGCTTACACTTACAATTCAACAATAAGAGTAGTTTATTAGTTCAATAACCTTTGGTTCTATTATCTTTTATTTGAAAGACTAAAACGAAAATTCTTGTTTAGAGTATTGTTATACAAATCATTTACACTTACATATATACAAGTGGCATCATATTGCACACACACACTAGTATGAAAATAGAAGCAAGTTCATTGAAATGAAAAATATAGTGTTAAATTTCTTGCACACAGACATAAGTACATAAAGAAAACTTGCTAACATGAACTTAAATGAAAGCAAAAATTTCAAGAAATTACAATAAGTAATGATGTTTTTTTTTTCCTTATTGAATTTCAACAAATATTTAATATTGAGGGTGCCGTGGCTCAGTGGTTAGTGTGTTGGCCTTCTGATCTGTAGGTCGTGGTTCAATCCCCGGCTCATGCATAACAAATTTAATATCGTAAAGATTTTTCTTTCGAACGGTACCCACCTGTCGGCAAGCAATTTGCAATTCTTCCGACAGTAACAACTTGCCATGAAAAAGCTTCTAAAAGAACTCTGTGACAAAGCTCAGAAAAAATTATGTCGCAAGGGTTCTGTAGTTCGGAACCGGCTAAAATAAGTAGGTCCCTTCTAATACTGTCCAAAATTTAACACGCACAACAGTAATTGAAGAGAAGCTCGGCCAATAAGCCCTTCGGGGCTTTAAGTGCCACATATTTATTTATTTTTATTTAATATCGAGGATATACATAGAAATTACTTATACAACCCGTATAATAAAGAAACTTAAACATTTAAGATGATTAAGTCAAATCATTAAATAAATGATATTATATTGTTATACTTCACATCTTTGAGGAACAATCAAAGCCACACCATACCATTATTCATTCACAAACTCCTCAGTAACATGTCAAGTCATACCGTCATATACTCCGCATATTCGTATAATAAACGAGCGCAAAAGAAACGTAACGGCTAACAGAAGAAATAGTCCTGAGAGAAAATAGAAGAACATTAATGCATGCATATATTAAACGTCAACAAGCGTTGGCAACGAAAATGAGATTTTGATTAATGCATAACAAGCAATGCAAGCATTCAACAGTCATAACTTCGTTGTATAGTGTACATAATGTAATACTGGCAACTAAAAGCTGGTAACTGTTATACAATATACATACGTCAAAAGAACAATGAAGAGTGCTGCATCATTTTAGCGACTATGATTGTAGAAATAATAGCATTTACGAATTTGCAAATACAAATATACCATAGATGTATATGCAGAAGGGCAGTGAGATTTTTTTTCACACATTCTTATATTATGTATGTGTGGGAATTGAAATCCGCATTGCAGCATCCATTCACATAGGTACAAGTACCAGCATTATGTTAATGCTGTTATGACTGCTGGCTGGTGATATTAGATGTAAGTATTGCCAACAACACTATATATACAACACATACTTATAGAGAATTATTATAATGAATGTTGTAGTGGTAATGAATTGTTTTACTAATTGCAATTTAACTGCTTAAAAAATTGTTGAAATTAATTTCAGTTTTATTTTCATTACAAGATCTTTAACCCTCAGGATACTAACTGGGTTGGCGTAACCCAAGCGAATTTTGAAAGTGGCGCCATTTGTAGGGGATCTATGGCAGCTCCCCCAATCAAGCGGGGGGTGGGGAATGTTTGGGGTACCATATGTCTAGGTCTCAGTTAGCGGCGTTATTAAACGTTCAATGTTTGTGTTACAGCGAATGGAAATTGAAGTCGGATATTTTTCACCCAGTTCGTACTGAACTTCGCAAAATCCGCAATTTATTAAAAACAAGCTGATCATTTTTATTAGGTGCACGCAGTTGCTAGGGATAGTTTTCGAAAGTTTTTGTGAAAGTGATGCAATGCGTGACGCATAATATCAAAGTTTGGTTAGTTTAGCCACCCCACGTCTTCTGTCAACCTATACGTACTGAAGTATATTAACGACATTCAAGGTAAGGGAACTATTTTGAGTGCAATATTATTTACTGCGTCAAGTTGTAATTAAATCTCTAACTTTTTTGTTAAAATGATGACACGTAGAAATGCTTGGAGTGCTGCTGCCCTTGAAGAAAAATTGATTATATCAGTATTCTTCGATTCAATGAAAAATGCATAAGTTCAAGCAACGAAAAAAAAAACTCTTGTTGCACCGAACCGAATGGATCGATAGCAATTTTGAATTAAGCAATTAGTTGAAATCCTCAGCTTTACAAATGAAAAAATTTTGTTTGTTCTTTGAATTTTCCCTGAAAAGCCATCGAATATTTATTTATAACTTTAACGTATGTAAAAATACTGCACACATCGATACACGTCTTTAATTGTATGGAAATTTCCCATTGAAATACAAAAAAAGAAAAATATCGAAATGTACTAATTTTAACCCAAGATACATCTAATTAATGTTGGCGGATGAGGCTAACCCATGTTCTTATGGAACGTTACATTTTTAGATAGTTAATACCCTGAGGGTTAAAATTCAAATATAAAATCTAAATTTTTCAAAAAGAAAATTTAAAAATATTTTACTTCCATTTAGAAACCCATAAATTTCTAATATTTCGCATTCATTTATATTATATTATTATAAGGAAGCACACAGCCAGAAGGAATTCACAGCCATAAGCTATACAACTTATTACCGAAGCTACCATATACTTATAAGAGTACGCTGGTAAAGTTTTAAATTTATATAGAAACACATAACTCGTATAAATTTCCGCATTTAATTCAATTTAACAGATTAAATATTAAAAGAAACTGGAAAATAACAAAATATGCCTATATACTTGTACATGCACGAGTACACTAAGAGGAAATATACAAATTTAGTACTTCGTGTGTGACTAGTCTTTTAGTGCTTTATTATACCCTGCATAATGCAATATGCATGGTATATTCATTTCGGTCAGATGTTTGTGTCCACTTGAAGGAATCTCCGGAGATATAGACATAGATATATATTCGTGATCAGCGTCGATTAAATTTTCGATTTAACGATGTCCGTCCGTCCGTCTGTCTGATCCAAGGGTACAGAGGGGATTGATATTGGGCATGATCGGTCAATAACCACGCCCACACTAGCATTCAAAGCGACTAACCTCGAAATTTTCAGAATCTTTAACTTGCTATAACTCACATAATATACCACTTGGGACAACAATATTTTGCACATAGACTTATATTATACTACTATATAACCTCACCAAAAGTGGTTGAGCCACGCCTACTTTTTAGCGTAGCTCTCATACAAAGTGTCTGTACTTCTTTTAAATTGAAACAGCTGTAACTTCTACAATCTTCTGTCCAGAATAACCATAATTGACACTTAGATTAACATGGTAGTCGGAAATAATATGGCAGAAAATCAGTGTGTCACGCCCACTCCTTTTTGGGTCTCCCATACAAAGTTGCGGAATTTAAAAAATATGTTACCGGTTATAACTTACAAACCATTTAGCGTAGGACAACGAGATTTTAGGTATGGAATAGTATTGTACGAGCAACTAGGCTCACAGAAAATGGGCGCACCACGCCCACTGTTTATTGTAGCCCCCATACAAATTTTAAATTTAAACAGCTGTAACTTCGGCAATCTGCTGTCTAGAATAACCATAATTGACACTTAGATTAATATCGTAGTCGGCAAAAATCTGGCAAAAAATCAAAGTGCCACGCCCACTCCTTCATGAGTCTCCCATACAAAGTCAAGGGAATTAAACTAAAATTTTAAGCTCCATAGCTTACAAACCATTTAGCCTAGGACAACGAGACTTAGGGTATGGATTAGTATTGTACGAGCAACTAGGCTCACAGAAAATGGGCGCACCACGCCCAGTGTTTATCGTAGCCCCCATACAAATTTTAAATTGAGACAGCTGTAACTTCGGCAATCTTCTGTCTAGAATAACCATAATTGACACTTAAATTAATATCATAGTCGGCAGAAATTCAGTGTGCCACGCCCATTGCTTCATGAGTCTCCCATACAAAGTCAAGGGAATTAAACTAAAACTTTTAAGCTCCATAACTTACAAACCATTTAGCGTAGGACAACCAAATTTAAGGTGTGGATTGATATTGAAAAATTAATTAGATATACAAGAAAGAGATACGTCACGCCCACTTTTTATATAGATTCCGTACAAAATCTCGGATTTATCTTAAACATTAAAACACCCATAACTTACTAATTAATACGCCTAGGTCAACCCATTACAACCTATGTAGTTTAGTATTATAGGCAGAAATTGATCCTCCAAAATTGGTGAGGTACGCCTGCTACTTAATGTAGGTCCTATACAAAGTAGTGGAAGAAAAGGATGGATATACGAGCAAACTTTTCATATATACCTCTACATATGCAGGGTATAATTTGGTCGGCCCCAGCCGACTGTAAGGAGATTTTTCCATATCCAATTGCGATATTTCCATGGAAAACGATGATACAAGTTTATTCAAAAAAATATTAAGTAGGTATCTCTATAATTGTTGTGACTTTATTTCATTACTGTATGCTGGAAAATATTTAATTCCTATTCCTTAGATATGAGTTTCAAATATTAAAATTTTTATTTAAATTTTCTTAATCGAATACGAAATTTCCCCTAAGGTATATTTCACTTATTCACAGATTTCGCAGAACGGTGACATTTTCAGATTGAAATACGCATTATTGATGTTACACCTATATACATATGTACAAGTATATTAGGGTGGTGGTGACTATTATTTGGAAATGTATTTTCCGATTTCTCATACACTCAAATTATTTAAGTTAACTACAAAATAACTGGCAAGCTGTAAGATTAAAAAAACCTGTTTTTTGTGATTTTAATCAATGTTTTTGAACTATGAAAACAAGAATTCGCGTTCAAACTTTTTCTCTCTTATACATTTACAGATCACCTTAATGTATGCAAACATAATATATATGTATGTATTTATGTATAAAATGATGAATAGAACTAACACTTACGAGTACATACATGTCAGTATTTATTTTCTACCACAATTTATGATTGACACCGTATACGATAATACGAACGTCATCTAACGATATTTAACATTAGCTGCACAGAATGATAGTACATACGATTTGTTACAGACATATGAGCACCAAACGCCTACACATGCAACTCAGAACACTAACAGTGACTAACGGAAAACATTTGAAATATTTTTGTATGCATTGCAATAGGTGTTTTCAGGCATTTTTCCTTCAACATGTATTCAAGAATCTTTGATATGTAACATCTACGTACATATGTATGACGTATATATATATATATATGTGACGTACTCGTAGGTAAATATGTGCGTATGTATAAGTTATATGTTTCCGTCATTGTCGTAATTTTCATTTCAACAACCAGAGAGCAATACAGTATCCGTTTATCCAAAAGGAAATATACAGACATATACTTATACATACATATAACGGAGAATTATGAAAGATGTATCAGTGAGTTTGTACATTTCTTTTGAAAATATATCTATTGTAAATATATGTATACAATTTTTATACATACAGTGATAATTCACTTGTATGTCTAGATAATCCTTACACATTGTATAAAACCCTATTTGTATTCAGTTGATATCAATTCAATTGATGTATAAAGATTTCATTTCACTCATTTATTTTTTATTTTGTTAGTTGAGTGGGTGATGAATTTACAAAATTCTTACCTATCCTTCCATTATAAGAATCCTTTGTGAATTTTACACCATAACAACAGTTGTTTGTAAATACTTTTTAATTAAATAGAAATAGAAATAGAAATGTGGTAAAATGTTGTATAAATCAAAAACAAACAAATAACTAGATTATTAGATGATGCAGCACACAAGAATTTCAACAAAAATAAAAGTAGGTGGAATAATAAGCAGCACATCGTCAAATCAAATAAAATTTAATCAACGGTTTATTTCATTTTTCATTTTAGGCTGACACCAAGACAACAAATTTCACTAAAAAAAAAATGTAATGTGGTCACTTGGCCATTTCCACTTGTTTAATATATACTTACGCAGTTATTTTCATTGGTTAACCATCACTTTAGCAACAGCTGATACTGCAGAAATATTCATTTTGACTAATTTGACTAATTATCTATGATTAACATGTTTTACATCAAACAAGCTGTATTTTACGTGCTAAATTTTGCTATCGTGTTCACCTTCATGATATCAGCATGTTTTGAGACACCTGGATGCTGCGATTTAGCCTCTTCGATTTTCTTTTTTCGTAAGATGCTATGAAAGATCGATGTTATACCGACAATTCAGAAATGATTGAAGGCCTCAAACCGAATATCATCTTAGCCATTAGTGAGATCGGGTCATGGAAAATATTTTAAACGAACTCTGTCATAAAGCTCAGAAAAAGTGATGTCACAAAAGTTCTGCAGTTCGGAACCGGCTAAAATAAGTAGATCCCTTCTAATACTGTCCAAAATTTCACACGCACAACAGTAATGGAAGAGAAGCTCGACCAAAGAGCCCTTCAAGGCCTAAAATGTCACATATTTATGTATGTATTTATTTATTTTTGTTATTATTTTTTTTTTTTTTTTTGAATTTTGACCTCCTTTTATTATTCAAGATACAGGGCACAGTCTCCTCTAAAAGCTCACAACCTATTGGTGCACAATTTTTTAATGAGACATTGCACAATATTCTCCTAAACTTCAAAATATTACTCCTACGGGAAAGTTTTAGCACCATTTTCGAAAGAATTTAAGTCGATGACGTAACTGTAGGTTAATGAAAGCCCTAAAGTCAGATCGACCGAATCTTTAAAGTTTAAACTCTTGGTAGGAATTCTATATCTCGAACTTAAAACTACTGCCCATCGTAATACAAATTTCAATATTTTTTAACAACACTGATTACAGTGTTCTACCATAAAATGAAAAAATTGAGTGACCTAGTGGAGATTGTAGATCTAGTCGAGTCCAATACAAAATCATGTTCAATAATTTTCTTCCACCTTTAAATGTTTAATTTAATAAATCCCCGATTTTGTTTTCTTTTGTAACTCGCGTCTTTTAGCAATCAGTAATTTGGTCATTTCTAAACCGATTTCCGATTATTTAATAGTTTTGGAAAGTGAAAAAACATACTGTTCGAAAAGTAGATTTTGCTTTATCGGCCAGATAAACAAATTTCAAGTATTTGATAAGAAGATTTTTAATTGGCAAATTGTTTATTTTCCTTATATTTTTGTTCTCTTTTAACAACAATTTCTGCTACACTTTGTGAAAAATAATAGTGACTTGTATCAGTATTAATTTAGTGATATATTTATATATACTTACATTCTCCATCATAGAAAACAAACAATGTTGTTAATATTTGATTTTATTATTTAATAAAAATTAATTATATCTTTATTAGACCTTCATATTTATAAGTATACCTATATATATTTTATATTATTTTATATCAAAACCAAAAATTCTTATTATCAACTATAAAATACAAATACATATATAGTTATAAATTTACATATGTATAATATTTTATTAAAAAATTTATATAAAATTGTGTTGTTTTTTTTTTCTTTATCAATTTTTTTAAGTTTCTTCTTTATTTTCATATCGGTTTCTTCTTCTTTACAATTACGAAAAAAAATGTAACAACATTAGTCATATATTGAATTGTGCTTGTTTGAAATTTTTCTGCTTAATAATAAAAGGAGGGATTTCTCTGCTACAATTACAATTAGAAATATAATAGAATACATTTAAATTAATAAAAAAAAATTGGACAATAAAGGGGAACAATTACAAATATGTATTTATTTTATTGTGTTTAATGGTTGTGTATTTGTGTGTGTGTGTTTGTGTGTGTGTGTATGGGTATGTATGTGTGTGTATGTGTGGATGTATCTATTTGCTTTTCTCTATTCTATTATCTTAATCTTTCTATTTAAATACATTTAGTATTTATTACATACAACTATTACAATCAAAAAAATTATGCAAAAAAAAAAGAGGACAAATACAATAAAAATTATATAGAACGGAATGTTGTTATAAAGATTTATAAAATAAAAAAATAAAAACATATAATATATTTTTATGCCTATAATATTAAAAATATATCCTCTACATCTACTCTCAAATACATCATCCTGTTTTTTTTTTTGTTTTTGTTGAGAAAACGGTTATCATTTATTGCCTTTCTATTTTATTACTTTTAACTTCTCACCGTTCAGTTCGATGATAACAAACAAAAACAACATTTATTTATAGGCAACTTTTTTTTTCCTTTATGTATAGATCAACTAACCGAGCAGCAATTTTAATATGAATGCGAGGATGAGACATTTCTGCGTAGTCACGTTCGTTATACTAGTACGAGCCTACTTGTATGTATGATGGTCAGCAGCTGGGCTTCTTTTTAAGCTAAAAAAAGAAGGGTAAATAAATGGCAAAAATACATTTGCAATAGACAAAAAACAAAAAACAAAAAACAAAGAACAAAAATTGTTTAATTTAAAATTTAATTAAAAAAAAACAATCGTCTAAAAAGCTAAACAAAAATTTTATTTCAACAAAGTAAATGAAATTTTGTTTTTCTTTTTCAATAATGATGGGGTGATGATACGGTGGTGATCATGATTAGGGTGATGGGGTGGTGTTAGGGTTTAGGTATTAGATCATCATTAGGTATTATTTGATTTTGGTTGGTTATACGCTTACATAAATGCAAACAAAAAAAAAAAAAAAAACACATAGAAAATAGAAATAATAGAAAAACCAAAATGAAAAGACTATTCGTAATTATTCGTATTAGTTACATGATGAATTATAGAAATGCAAATTAATTGATAGGGAAAACCAAATAATTTCGTAAAAAAAAAAACACAAAAATTGATTAAAAGTTTCATCAATAGGCTTGAAAGTGGGAAAGAGCAGTCAATTGTTGAGGGTCATGTTAACAATTTTATATGTATAATCATGCTGAAGTTGAAATAACTGATTACCTATTAACTTTTTAAATCAATATGCTCACTCAGATCACATTGCGCACTTTTATGAATAGCGCTTCTCCTTTTCGCATATACCCCTACATATATGCATTAGCTGATAAATAATAAAATGCTAAATAACAGAAATAATCAATATTCTAAATCCAATATTTATCATTCTGCATCATCCATGCAAATTTATTGTCGCCATTATCGTTTATTTTTTGCTATTTTTACCCTTTCGCTTTTGTTTACCAAGTTGCTGCTGTTGATGTTGTTGTTGTTGTTGTTGTTGTTCTTGTTCTTGTTGTTTATTCTTATTGTTAGTGCTTAATGTTGATGCTGTTGATGTTGTTTTCGTCTTCGATGATTGAGCAATTGGCACTTTACTGCTACTACTACTACTACTACATCCCGCCGCTAAATTACTACCATCGTCACCAAGGTCACTACTTTCGCTCATCGTTGTATTGGCTCTTTTAATCGCTCTTGGTATGCCACTTGTGATAACATTTGAAATGGAGGTTGTTGTTGTCACCACAGTACTACCGTCTGTATCGACCATTGTAGTTGTTGTTACAGTTTCGCCTGTCTGTTCATCGAATACTTGCTTCAATTTGCCACCAGCATTTAAAAGCTTATTAAAGAGTTCTTCACCCGAATCAACATGTGTTAATTCGATACGCTGTGGCACATCGGTTGTCTTAAACACTTTTCGTACTATAGTCTTTGAACCATCATCACCGGGTACTACGGTCTCGGTCACAGTTGTCTTTACATTTGTGCTCGATACATCATCATCATCATCATCATAATCATCGTCATCATCATCATGATCATCCACATTATCATTTTCATCGGATAGAAGATTCTCTACCGAGCGTCTCAATTGTTTGGTAATTTCTTCCAATTTACGCTGCTCCGCTTGTAATTTCTCCACCGTATCTTCCAATGATGTTGTTCCTGATTTGATGAAATCATTTTTCACTACGTCGACATTTCGCGTTAAAGCATCACTTATTTGTGGCATTTTTTTTGTTATTAATTTTGCTTCTTCTTCAGCCTTATCCATTGCCTCAGCGGCATCTTTCATTGAGGTGTACGTCTGTGATTTTTGTAATTGCAACGGTGTATCCACCATCGTATTGGGATTTTCAATTATATTACTACTATCCACAAAGGTAATGTGCACTGCATCAACATCATCATCATCATCATCATCATCATCATCATCATCATCATCGTCATCTTCAGAATCGCTATCATCAGATTCTTCAGAATCATTTTCATCTTGTTCCTCATCATCATCATCATCGTCATCATGCAGTGCTCCTTCTAATTTTCTAAGTGCATTTCTATTGCTATCCCTTCGCAATTCATCAAGTAGTTTCTGATTACCGTAGTTATCGTTCGCATCGGCTAATCGAATAACACCATCATCATGAGTACGACGAGTATTGCTTAAATTCCCACTGACACCAAAGTCAACTACATCATCATCATCATCATCGTCGTCACCATATGCTGGCTCATCGCTATCCTGATGCTCTTCAAGACTCTTTTGTAAATTTAATTTAACACGTTCATTCTTCAGTAATTCCACCAACACATTTTTCATTTTAGCATTCAATGAAAGCTCTTCCTGAGGCAAATGATATTGATGCTGTATATCTGGATAGACGAACGTCTCACTGCGCAACACTTGTGTCGATGTTGGCAATTCGTTGTCGTTCGCTTCATCGTCCATTCGTTGCGTTACTGTGCTTGTTGTTGTGTGTTGCAAACCCTCGAGCACATCTTGCATTTGGTAATTATGCATTTCATCGCTATCGAACGATGGATAGTCATCGTTTGATATCCTTCGACCAACAGCAATAGTCTTCACCACACCATCGCCCGTTATCAAGGGATTTACCACTTCGACTATGGTCTGTTGTTGCTGTTGCTGCTGCTGCTGTGGCTGCTGTTGCACTGTTGCACTTGGTTGGCAGATGACAGATTTTGTAGCCGCTCCCGTTGGCGTTGTCATTTCTCCTTTATCCAATGTCTGATGTAAACTTATCGGCTCTGGTTTAATCGTAACTTTTGTCGACGATGCCACACTATCAATGGACGATGGTCCGAATATGCTGCTGTTATTATCAAAATCATCTGAATGTAGCTCATCATCGGTGCGTAGAAAAAGTTTCTCATTATTTGCATGTACTGTTACTATGGATTCGGCATCTTCCTCTTCCTCCTCTTCCTCTTCCTCGTCGTCATCATCATCATCATCATCATCTTCATCATCGGAGATTTCTTTTAGTATTTCTAGTGGTGGTTCTTCATCATCCAATGTTATTTCATCTGTGATATTTAGTGATGCTGTTGGTGTGTCATCTCGTTCAGGATCCTGCAACTCTAATGAGATTATCTTCTCCCGACAAGTTTCCACCTGCATTAAGTTGGTAAGTAGATGGAAATTTTTTTTTTTTTTTGGAATTTATTGCAAAGCTATTTTGCATTAAAACAAAGTTTCAAGCATAATGAAGTGGGGGTAATAATATACAGGAGGTATATATACAATATAAAGGTAAATGCAATACAATAGCATTTCTAGTGGAATATATTTAGCAGAGCAAACTCAAAAAAAAAAAAATAATAATAATAGTGAATGCCAAATGCAGTAATAATAAAAATGCTATAACATTACAATGTGAAAGGATAATAATTAAATAAAAAGCAAAACCCAAAATGTAATGTACGTACAATCAAATTGAATTCAAAATATGTGTAAAATACAAAAACCATACAAAAAATGATTAAGCAAACCATAAAGTAGCTATTACATTTAACAATAATATGCTTTAGAGGTACATATATTTTTGCATTCAGTTAAAAATTTAAACAAATCAAAACCATGTACTACATATACTTAAGATAAAATCCCATGCATTACCATACCAAACAATAGTAAGTATTCTAATTTTGAGGATTCATATACGAAGGACATTGATTGAATATAATCCTTTTTTCATTTTTATTTTCATCAATATTGCTAACTATGCTAAAACTAATCGAATACTAATATGCTAAAGGCTAATATTATTAATTTAATTAAATAAAAATGTTACAAATTCAAAATTTTCAACTCGCCAATATTTTCATTTTTTTTATAGAATATATAGAGATACAAACAATGAACTTAGTCATATATACTTTTAACCGATTCATAAATGTAGAACAATCTCCAAATGGTGCAATTTCCAATGAAATACGATATTCCCCCTAATACTTCTTCTTTCATACTATCATCATACTACGAATCACTCATATTGATTCTTCATCTTTTATCAATAATAAATAAATGTTTCAAGTAGAATTATTTTAATAGTAAATAGAACAGTTCAGCAGGTAAGATAAAACATCTATGTGAACGTGTATGTATATAATCTTATAAGCACAGTATATATATAGAGTCTTTCCAACAGGAGCGTACTTGGGTAAATTTCTTGAGAACACATCTCAATCCAAAAAAAAAAAATAATCTCATGCAGAGGTTTGCAACCACTTGAAGAAAACACCGAAAATATAGAAAATTTTCAAGAAAAATATTAGATCAAAAACATCGGATTCGTCTAAATCATCAGTTTTGAAATATCCATCCGTCCATTAGTATATGCCTGGTTTGCATGGTAAGTTAAACAAATGTCGATATATTTGGCAAGAACCACCTATAATTTGAACAGGAGGGATGATGCTATTACTCAGCAATCAAGCAAGGGACTATCCTCGAAATTTGTTTTAATTTGAATCTCTTATAACTCATTTAATATTATATCTAAAATAACGATATTTTGGCACTTTAATCAATATTATTATTAATTCGGCACCCGCTGGAGAACGCAGCAGAAGAAGAAGAAGACCAAACCTCCGGCGCTTAGAATATCCAATGGACGCCAGCAAGCGAAAGACAGAGAAGACTGGCGCCGCATTATATGTTCGGCCTAAATCCATCATCGGTTGTTATGGCCACATAAGAAGAAGAAGAATTGATATTATACTGCATAATAAATTCACAAGAAATGTTGCTGCCATAGAAAATAGTGAAGTTTTTTAACATTAATCCGCCAAAACATACGTAGTCTTCCTCAAAAGACAATCATATTTGACATGTAAATTGATATAAATAATTAAGTAAAAGAAATGGGCCACCACTAATTTACATACACAAACATTCGTCTATTAACCCCTTAATACGACCCTGTATATAAAGTTTGTAAAATTGACTAAAGAAAAAAACAGCAATAAAAATGAAATTCATTCGACAAAGAAATGTCTCTATTGTAATGTAATAAAAACAAAACAGCTAGAAATCAAAACAGTACTTTCTTCAAATTCGCTCATTTTTTCTTTGTGCTTCTTCAAGTTCTTCTTTACCAAGTCACTGCAAATATATGCAGTATTTTACCTATAGTATACATATATAATGCTTACTGCCAATGGAATCATCACTAAATATTGTATCATCTAGTATGTATTATGCAACAATGGTAACGACGAGCAACAACAATGGGCAATAGTAAAAAAAAAGTTGAAAGTTCAAATACGACAGAAGAACAAGGAAGCTTAAAAAAAAAAACGACAGTAGAATCTTATGAAGAATAGTGAAGCGTAAAAGAAGCTATGAAAAGAGAGAGCGAAAATGTAAATACATGAGAAACAAAAGAAGAAGAAGAAGAAGAAGAGAAGAAAGGTTAAAAATAAACAAATAGAAAATAAGTAAAAGTACAATGTAATTGTTTACCTAAGTTCGCCACTGAAATGATCTTAAGGAAGATGATGAAAACAAGGAAAAAAAAACAACAAATTGCACCAATCACACATACATACACATCCTTACATACTTGTATAGAAATATTGTCGGTATTAAACGATGCATATATAGGTCAACCAGCCAGTTGCAGCACTAAGAAGAGCAACTGGCTATATTTTAAAATGCAACCAATGTAGAAACTTGAGAAAGACGGGAGAGGTTAGGTTTGATTGGTTTAAGAAAACATACAGTATGTAATAAAAATATATGAATATGTACGCTTTATACCCGGTAAAACTTGCTTGAAATTCATCATCGTACAATCGATTCTAAATATACCCCAACAAGTCAAAGATTCAGAACAACTTGATTACTTGATTGACTAGAAGCAATAATGTAAATATGAACGACTTCATCACGTAAGTGCTCATATCTACTCTTCGATTGTGTGTTCTAAATTGTTGGTTAAGCGCAAATGTTTTGCTGGGTATATACGTAGATAGCACACGTTTAGTCATATGATGTATAAACTATTAATATCTATACCTTATAACGTAGTAAACATATACCATTTGTAGGTACGTATTTATGTACACACGTAAGAACATAGTTGTTCATCGTAAAAATTGCGTCTTATTGCACTTTGTGGTAGTCTGATGGTATCTGTAAGACACTTACTACACCACATATGTTCTTGTACCTATCTAACTGTTGCGACATCTAGATCTACTTATTTCTATGACCGGAAACGGAAATATACAACATTTTCCGTATCGTAATTTCCGTCGTCTCTACGCACGCATACTTCGACAGACTATTTTATGTGCACAAAGACGACATTGCCGCTGTCAACACACCGTCATCTGTCGCATTGCCATTTGTACCAAATACAATGATGTCACTTACTAAAACGTCAGTATACTCGTATGTACTCTATATACAACTTACAAATACTCATATATGTGCATGTATGAGCGTAAAGCAACGTCTTCCGACAATGACAATTGTTTACATTGTTTGAACATATGAATTTATATACCTACAATGCATGGTACATACACATAAATATATTCGTGAATGTATGCTTGGTGGTGGTGTCTTGTAAGAAAAAGAGCAAAAATTATCATCATGCTGTCATTCTACTGTGGTTGTTGCTGTTGTTATACTGTGTAGTAGTTTTTCATGATTTTTATTTAATTTTACCCACTTCAATATCATGCAACAACTCTTACTTTCCATGTTAGAAGAGATGATATCATTAAAGTGATCACAATGATGATGAAATTAAATTTAAAGAAACGTAAAAATTACTAAAATATGTTTCGGTAAAGCAAAATAAGAAAGAACAACAAAAATAAAATAAATTGAAATTAGGAAAAAATGCGGCAAATAAATAAAAAACAAATAACAGATATATTGCTTTAAACATTTCATATTATGTTGTAAGTATTTAGGTTTAGTAAAACATGAATGATGCTGTTTTTTATGGTATTATTATTGTTGCCTTTTCTTATTATTATTATTATTATTATTTACAACTCATGATGAAAGGTAAAGAAAATAGCTGTATATACATCAAGCAGCTAACAGCCATTTCCGCATACAATGATTTTAATAGCCTTAAATATGTAGGTACATATAGACAGTCATATAGCAACAGCAGCAGCAGCAGCAGCAGCTATGAATGTATAGGTATACCATAAAAAAAGAACATATACGAGTACATAACTTTCAACGCACATTTCACAAGAACACTACCACTCAAAGAAAGAGAAACAGGGTGTATGTAATGTATCATCATAGTAGTTACATATGTCTGTGAAGTAAAACAATGAAAAAAGAAGAAAAAAAAATGAAACAGCACAAAATGGCATCAAATATTCTTCAAAAGGTTCACACAACCGCCACTTTATGGTCATTTCTAAAAATGAGGCAAATAAAATTTTATAAAATATAACCAAGCATACTACATACAAAAACAAAACACTTGAACATTGTTCGCATAAATATGAAAAAAAAAAATAAAAATAAAAATTGCCTACGTACCATACCTACCATAACATACATATGGGTTGGTGGATTGGTAATGACGGTGTGTGTGTTGATATTGCTTTACGTTGAGTGGCATATAGTAGACACTTAAAGCTTTTATTTATAAATTTTTATGACCTTATGTCTATGGCCACCATATATACACCTAAGCTATCTTTACCTTATTCTCGTAGTTTTTTTTCTACTTCTTCTTCTTCTTCTTTATTTTTGCACTTTTACTAGCCATGTTAAATGAACATACATTAACCTTTTTATTTTTTGTCTTACGATTGGTTTTGTTGTATTTTAAAATATTTACCACTACAGTAGTAACTCGATTTACGTTATAATGCAGTGCGGGACAAAAACCTGCAAAAATCTTCATACTTGCAACAAAAATAAAACGGCGGTATTTGGAAAGTGTATAAGGTGAAATTCTTAAAATAAATCAATTTCTAAATCCATCGCTTAAATGTAAATGTTATTCGTTTTCCGTTTTTCGGTATTCGATTTAATTTTGCGTTGTACATTTAGGGTGTTGATGTGTTTTTATTTTTGCTTTTTTCCCTTTCCTTTTGATTTTCCCTTTAACTTTTCCCGACTTTTGCCCACTTAATCCTACTTTTTCCACCATTTCCCCCCTACTCCCATTTATCCCGTTGTTTTTTGTCATTTTCCACCTTTTTCAACCGCTTCCCATCTATTCCCGCTAATTCCCCCAATTTCCCACCATTCTCCACCTTTTCCCGACCTCATCTGTAATTTTTCGCCATTTTCTACCATTTCCCGCTACTTCCCGTCTATTCCACCCATTTCCCTCCACATCACTATTTTTCAATTTTTCCCACCATTTTCAGACTTTTTCCGCCTTTTTCGACTTTGAATTTAACTTTGAGTTTGAATATTCCCGCCATTTTCAACCATTTCCTGCCACTACCCGTCCATTGCCTCTACTTCCCTCCATTTGGCGACTTCTCCCGCCCTTTCTCGTCTATTTCTGCCAATCCGTTATTGCCAGACTTCTCCCAATTTCTCCCGGACTTACGCCGACTTTGACTTAAGGTATTTAACTTTGACTTCTATTCTCTTCTTCTATAACTAAGATCCACTAATGAGGTGCAATTCTGCAAGTTCGTCTATAAACTGATGACAAAATGTGAAATTGGTGAAAAAGAAATTCATTATTTTTTCAAATCAATGGAAATTATGGAAGTAGCATCTGCATAAAGCTGAATTTCAAAAAGACGTTCGACAACACACGAATCGATGCAAATGATTGATGCATTGAATCGATCCATTTTTTTTAAATGAATTGTGAATGGGATTGACAAAAAAGTCGCAGACAACAATATTGTGTGATCGTGATCAAGGTGCGATAAAATGACTCAAACGATAGCCAAACCTGGACTAGGACCAGAACCAAACCAAGAAAGTTTTAGTGTAAATTCAGACTTCTACTGTCAACAATTTGATCGATTGAAACCGACAATTGACAAACACAAGTGGTATCATATTCCATCGCCGTAAATCGAAATATTACTGTATTCCAAAGAGCATAAAAAGCACATCACTTTTGTAATGTAGTGTTCGTCCAACACATACTACCCACCTAGATATTCATATGCAATATTAAAATCACTAAAAGCAACCAAAAATGAAAAATAAAAAAACCAATAAGGTCTGCATAATTGTTTATAATCTGTTTTTCGTAACATTTTCTCTTTGATGATGGAAATACCCTTTAAAGTAATTTAATATGCCCAAGGTCCATACACTCACAAAATCGAACAGAAAAAAAACCAAAAATCATTTAAAATTCATTGCGTCAAAAATCTATGTTGAAAAATTGTACGGGTTACCTACAAATAATTTATACAAAAGTTTATTTATTTTATAGGCACTTACCACTAAATACTTCAATATACATATAGTATATAGTATATATAATAGAATGATTCGAAATGGTGCAACTTACATATGAACCTAACCTCAAAAAAATAAAATGATGATAATTATGGTGTTCTTTTCTATATAGTACGTACGTAAAACGTTGAAAGCGTGAAAGATGGTGCATATAAATATTCGTATACATATACGTGGTGTGGTAGAAGTAGAACGCTATAAAATAGTGCAGAACAGAAGCAAAATACCTACATATTATAAATATATGTTGATATAACTGACAAGAAAAGGCAGATCTACAAGATGAAATCAATTTGTACAAAACAGCAACAGTAAAAAAAACGTGGAAAAAATGTGAATAAAAATTCCATCAAATATTCTTCTACAACTGACAATAGCTATTGCAACAAGAAAACTATTGAGCAACGATATAATTATTAAACCAATACAAAAAAAAAAGAAAACAAAATGGTGCGAAAATATATCTAGATAATACGATCATTTTATGTCTTTTTCATTATCGCTCTAACCTCAGTTTCGATGATTTTCTCAATATATTCAACAGTACGCAATTGAGGTCGTCCCGTCACAGGACATGCAACCTCTTCGGTACGACGAACTATCTTTTCATCGAGTATTTTTTCACGTTCACGTATTACAACAGGTCCCTCACAAGATTTTATTGCGATTTTGGGGAAAACAATCTTTTTAGTTTGCTAAAAACAAATTAAACAAAAAATACAAAAAATGGAAAGAAAAGAAGACAAAAAGGATTTTTTTTTTTGGTTTTTTTGGTTCATTGTTAAGAGGCTCTGCTATTAGGAAGCATTGTTAGTTAGTAGTACATTATCAATATGAAAAATAAATGAAAATGTTAGATGATAAAAAAAAAAATGAAGTGAGCAAGTAAACATAGAGCATGTATGGAGGATGGGTATGCTTTGAAAATAGAAATAATAAAAACATATATCATTGATCGCGGTCACGTTTTCTGCATTTGTATTATTTCAAGATGAATTTTAATAATCACAGCAGTTGTAAAAAAATTCGATTTTCACTCAAAGTTCATAAAGAGGTACAATATTAAGCCTATCAATTAGCAAAAATATAATAAAAAGCTTATCTCAACTTGATTGTGGCAAAAAAATAATGAATATTTAATTGACTCCTAACTTTCTACTAATTCACACACACTCCCCTTCTTATAGACAATAATATAAAATATTAATTTATATAATTTTTTTAGTTAGTTAGGATCTTTTTAGGATGCTGTGTTAGTGTTATTTGCAGCACAACAAACAAAGTTACACATTAGTACAGTTTCAGAAACAGAAACGGTATGCTAGTAAGTAGTATTGTATGTACGAGCAGTTGAAATTATTAGACTCAAAAAAATTATGCAAAAAAAAAAACAAAGCACCCAGCAATACCACATACTCTTGTGTTTGTGTGTGTCTGTGTGTGTGAGTGTTATTATCATCAATATTAATTTTTCATATAAAAGTTTGTAAAAAAAAAAATATGCGTATACGCTAAATGCCATATTAGAGGGGGTCTTAAATAAATATAAGACATGTTAGAGGTAAAAACGAAAAACATATCAGGAATGAAATGAGCAAAAGCAGCATAAATAACACATTGATCAAAAAGTTCCCGGAATAACCACCGTGTGGCGTTACCATCGTTCCAATTTGAGTTGTTTTTTTTTTTTTTTTTTTTTTTTGTTAAGTTGGTACATCTGTTGTTGATATTCCCTCTAAATCTTAGTGTCATAGCTTGACATTTGCAAAAGTTACGTAGCTAAAAGTACATCTATCTCCGTGTGTTGGCGATTTTTTACAATTTTCAATCAATGTCATGCAAAAAAGAAAACGTGTTGACGTCGAAAAAAACATGGTTTGCGAGGCTGGATCCGATCCCACATTCATCAAAAGGATCATTACTGGAGACGAGACGTGGGTTTATGAGTACCAAGGAAAGAGACCAGAATTGTGGGCAGAAAACTCGTGGATTTTGCACCCTGATAACGCACCATCGCTCAGTGCCATTATTATTCGTAATTTTTTGATGAAAAATGCAACAAATACCATCCAAAAGCCACCGAATTCACCCGATTTGGCTCCCTGTGACTTCTTTCTGTTCAATCGAGTTAAAATACGGGGAACGCGTTTCAGCAGCCGAGAGGAAGTAATGGAAAAATCGCAGAAAGCATTTTGCAAGTGTCAAGCTATGACGCCAAGATTTAGAGGGAATATCAACAACGGATGTACCAACTTAACAAAAAAAAACAGCACTCAAATTGGAACGATGGGAGCTCCACACGGTGATTATTCCGGGAACTTTTTGATCAAGGTGGTATATGAGAAAAAATAAGCAAAATTTACACATATTCATATATAACAAAACATACCTTGCCACTGTGTTCAGTACTTGGTTCTGTTAATAAATCATCAGCAATTTTATTCATATTTTTGATAACATTTTGAGCTTCGACAGCACCATGTTCCAATGAACGTAAACGTGCAGCACGCCATGAGGCACGTTTCTCCGAACTAAATCACATGAGAAATAAATACAAAAGATCAGTTTATTAAAATTCACAATATTTATGAATAAATAAATCAAATATATAAGCACTATTAATTGTATATATAAAAATTATTAAAAATGATTAAAAACAGAAATTTCAATAGCTACTCATGAGGAGTATCATTGAAAAACCAAACCAAACCTTTATTGAAATGTCAGTAGAAATAAAAGAGAAGAACGTAAAAGAAATATTTGTTGAAAATAACTCTTTCAAAAAATTCGCTTAGCAACTACTTACTATCACCATATATTTACATACATACGTGTGTAGATTACAAAAAAGTATATACGAAAATCAAAACAAAAAAATGAAAATCAAAATAAACAAGAGAATTCACAAAGATTTACAAATTACAACAATCATTTTTGTTGCCTTTTTTTACATACACTAAAAGCACCTAACTATGGCTGAGTGCACAATATTGTTGCTGTGCATTGGTGATCAATCATTGTCGATTGTAAACTACAGAGATTGCTTTCATGTTTTTTTGCAACTGGTGCTAAAGTGTATACATAGAGAGAGTGTTTAAATGTGCTAAAGCCTGTTGCACATTTTTATGATTAATAATTTGTATAGTATAATCCTTAAATGATATATCATAATAGTGTCTCATATGAAACAATACGCAATAATTACACTCTTTAACTTAGGGACGATGAAAAATTGTAGTTTAGGTATTAATATCGACATTATATATCAACAATAGATTTCTCATTTGATTATGCACATTTTAGATTAACCTAAATTTTCACTTCTCACTTATTTCGACAGTCATCTTTAAATGTTCCGCAAATCCTATTTAGTTAAACATTTCGCTGATACTTACTTACGCCCATATACTCGCGTAGTATATGGAGTGTGATTATGTAGTGGTTGTAGGTAAATACACCAAAAGCGAATCAAAAAACTTACTTAATCATTGCTTTAGTTTTGGCAGCCATTGTTGACATGGTTGACTGCTGCTGCTGCTGTTGTGGTAACAATGGAAATGATTCTTCAGCTCCTACTGTAGTTGCCTGCTGTAAGGCACGTTTTTCAGCATTCGCTGTACGCACTGGTATACGACTTGTTGGTGTTGTTGCTATACTCTCATCGTCTTCATCGTCTTGTTGTGATTGTTGCTGTTGTTGTTGTTGTTGCTGTTGCATTTGTTGCAACAATACTTGCGGCATGACAACTTTAATTTTTGGTTTTGGCAACAATGATGGCTTTTTACTAGGTGTTGTTGTGTTAGCAGTTACAGTATATGTAGTTGTAGTTGTTGTTGTTACATCAACAGCTGGTATAGAGCTGATGCTAATATTTGCCGCCGCCGCCACCGCCTCAGGTAGTGCAATTGTGACTTCATGTTTACGTTTCGTTGCTATTGAGGGTGGTGGTGGTGGTGGTGGTTTTAGTGCAGTTGCTGTTGTTGTTGCTGCTGCTGTTAATATTGACATTGTTGGTGTCGATGATGGTGCCTCTGTTAATTTTGTTGCTGCTGTTGTTGTTCTAGTCACAACTCTATCTACTAAGGGTTGTTTTATAGACACATTTTTTCTGGATTTTAAAACTTTTGGTATTTTTTGCTTATTTTCACTCTTCTTCAACATCTCCTTTCGTTTATTTTGTTGTGCAGCACTTTATTATTGTGATTTTTTTTTCATTGATTTTTTTTTAATTTTTTCGTCGAATTTTTCAGCGTTTTTTTTTTGGTTTTTTGGTAATAAATGTGCAATTATATAAAAATATATTTTTTTTAAACATATTTGTTGTCGTGTAAAAATTCATATTTTTTTAAAATTGTTATTCAATGATTGTGTTATCGTTGGCAGTAGAGTGGTTGACGATAAATGTATTACATAAACAAACAGATTTAAAAACAAAACAAAAATATATAAATATATAAAACGAGACAAAGAGTGAAAATGAAAAATGAAACTGTTGATATATTTTATATCAATTTTTGGAAATATCCATTTTTTTGATGAATTTTAATGGCAATGCAAATCAAATGGCACAAACTCATAGATGTTACATATATATTCGAATATATTTTGGTTAGTCACATTTTGCTATTAATTTCAATATAATTGATGTTTGTTTAGTTTTAGATTGAATGATTGATTGGTGATAATATCAATACGAAAAACTAAGCATTCCCGTGCTATTGATGCATATATATATATAGGTATGATGGTTGGTTAAAATAATGTCGATGAGCTAAATCCAATGCTGCGATATTACAATTTTTAACAATCCATAATAATACGTAGGTAATAATCTATTTCTTAAATATATATATTTTTTTGTAACTATCCCCAACAATATAAATCGATATAGAAAGTATATTCTATTTATTTGCATAATAGCTCCTATAATTATTTTAAAAAATTATCCAACATAGTAAAATGAAATAGATGCTTAGCATTATATAAAAAATTTCTCTAATAATGTCCAACGCATTCAATTGATATATATAGAAAATACCTCAAGTTTACCAATAACAAATTTTCAGATTATTCTCTCTATTAACAAAGCAGCCAGTTCTCTGACATGCTGCACCCTTTTCAAGACATTCAAAGCAATATCTATATTGACATATATTGTATACATAGGTATATAAAACTTCACCACAAGGCTATTTCAAATGGTTGACAAGTACATTTGTGCATTGTGAAAATACAAATAAATACAAACAACCATATATACACATATAAACATGGAGACAAACATTGCCTTGAAGTAAGAAACAGGTAATTCAAAAAAAAAAAAAAAAAAAAAACAATAAAGTAAAGTAAAATTTGCAAAAACTGACTTGACTGATATCATTGAGACATTTTGTACCTATTACCCATATCAGGCATTACATCACTATCACAGCTACGATGACAGCGTTGTTTGACCTTTTGTAATGTCGGTCTTATTGCGATGATTAACTTTTGTTATAGGAACAGAACGCCAACAACAGTTGTTTATATCAAAAAATAAATATCAGGAAAAGCACAAAAAATCAACAAAGGCATGATGCATGTTTTAAAGCCCACACATATATAATTCACATAACATACTATGTAACCGACAATTGGAAATACCATATATATGTATGTACTAAAATATATATTATTATTTCCTTCAATTTTTTTTTTTGCTTTTTTTTTTAATGACAGGAAATTAAAAAAGAAAAGTTTGTGGAATTTTGATGAAAATTTGTTGAATAAATCTGTCAAAAACAAAAGTTCAACACATTTGATTCTACTTGCTCTGCTGGTCGAATGGTTTGTTGGTGTAAAGTGAAAATAATCAAGGTTATTGAGCGATTATTCCATTACATTTTGATGGTCAAGTAATCCATATACCTATGCAGCATCGATTGTGTTTTATTGTATAAATAAATCATGCAAACATTTCAACTTTCTTAATGACGTCAAATTTTTTAAGGCAAATTGCAAAAATTCTGTCATTGGCTAAAGTATTCTTTACGTAATATGTTTAATATTTTAAAATTAAAATATGCTGCACATTTAATAGTGCATAAACATACATTTGCTATATGTATGAATGAATACTAAATCGCCTTTTGCTTCATTGTAAATTCATTTTCACAACACAAATATTGATATACTCGTACTTTACGAAAAATGCATATTATTTTACAAACTAATTGTTGTTGTTCGTATGTATGTACTTGTTTGTTGTTCCTACCACTTTTGAATCAGTATGAAAAATGTTTAACTATTTATTAGTGATGGTGAAAATATAATTTAGTATAACCGGTTTGAATTGTTTTGTCTATTAGACGAATACGAACATTGCTATATTTATTTGGCATCTCTGAATTCAAAATCAGGGTTGGTTTCAGTCATGGCCATGAAATGGTTTCTTCCCTAACGTAAAAACAAAAAATTATGAAAATTAAAATATTAATTGAAATACCCAAAATCGCCCCTAGAGTGGTAAAATTTATGGCTATGAGTTATTAATTTTTTCTCCATGGCATTTTTTGTAAACATATTAATTCTCTATCGTCATTCTTATAAAATTAACATTTTTATAAAAAATGGTCATATCACCTATGGTTAACATGGGAATCAATAGAGAGGTTAAATATATGACTAACTCCTATTAATATGTATTACTAAACATTTCTTCTTTACTCTCTATCTTTACTCATTAGGCAGGCTCCCATACAAAATGAACTTATACCTATCTATAAAATCGATAAATAACACATAAACTCTCCAGGAATTCGACTAGATCAGTGAAATGTATAACTGGCTCCCACTAATTCTTCTGTCCCAAAATTGTTCACAAATATACTTAACCCGCATACTCAATGCTTAGTGGGGCTCTCAAAAAATTCATATTTTTATAAAGTTGAAAAAATAATAAATGGAATAAGAAAGTCATAATGTGTATTGTCTATGTGAAGACGTGAAGTAAACTACTGGTAGAGGAAAAAAATACATTCCAACTGGTGGGTTTGCCTTACGCCTGAATGATTCTTCAATGGTTTAACCTGTCGAATTAAAATTTTGTGGGTGATTTTAAAAAATTTAAAAATTCCCTTACTATAGAGGACGAACTTAGACTCTATAAAGTAGGACCAATACAACAATTCATCGAGGGAATTGGACTAAGAGATAAACTCTAGGTCCACGAAGGGGACACAATAGATCTTATAGGTCGCAGTGAAACATCTCCCAACGATAATAATAATATTACTATCGAGTTACAGAAAGGCATTAGTAAGTATTCAGAATAACAATATATAAAAAAAATTAACTTAACTTAACTCTCTGAGGAAGATCAGATAAATTATCTGAGTTAAGAGAAAGTTACTTAGTAATTTTTTATTTTGATTTATAATGATTTTATTTTAATAATAGAATAAATTTAATAATAGTAGTTTCCCTCTATCACTACTTCCACAATTCCAATGAAAAAAAAAAAATCAGTCATAATAAGTCGCACTTATCACATTCGTAATCCAGCAACTATTATTATTAAGAAATAAAATATAAATTTTTACGACTATCAAAAGTACTTAAAATGATTTCATATTACTTCACTAACGCACTTGCATATGCAAAACATAACAAATTAATGAACAAGCACACACATACTTTATTCCCATTCCATTCATTCACTCATACGCATAAACAAACTCATTATGCGAAACTATTGCTTTACATAAACGATAGTAGGTATGTAAAATGAGTATTTACATATATGAATACATGTGGGGTGGGGGTGGTGTTCATATTTAATTGCAAACGTCAAAAATGTTTATACATACATACATATTTGTGTGTGTACGCGTGTTGTTGCATAATTATACAGAAAATTATTCAACAAAATATAACAAAAAGTTCTTCATTACTTCTTCCTCATCGCCATTCTTCTTCTTCATTTTCGACTGCTTCACTTTAATCATATATGTACATATGTATGTGTATATTTGTTGAAATTTTGTTAAATAAATATATGTACATTTTAAATGCATTCACTTTTATTCAAATTTTCTATACGGAATATTAGTAACAATAGAACTTAACAATACATTAATTTTAGCTTTTATGTATGCACAGTTAAACTTACTTATTATGCTATAGGAATTCATACATATAAAACGATAATAAAATCTATTAAATACAATAGTGTTAGTAAAGAAAATAGTAGTAGTAGTAGAAATATTGGTAGTGGTAGAACTAGTAGTGTCTTAGTAGGTTAGATACGGATAGATATGTTACCTCATTCTTATTATTCATCTATTAGTTATTTTGTTAATAACGTTATATAATTTATAGTTATTCGTTTTTCTTTCATATTATTCGTATGTATTTTTTTTTTAATTTCCGACTTTATTTTATAATCATTTTTAAATAGTTTTAGTTTCCGAAATTTTTTTATTTTTTTATTTTATGATGACATTTCATTAATTCTTTTATAAACCTGATATTGTTATTGGTAATGAACCGTTCTATTTTTAAGTTTTTATAAATTGATGACAAATGGTACCTGCTTGAACAACAAATGAAAACATTTTTTGTGCCAATTAAATCAAATAAATGAACTTTTTTAAATATCTCTCATGCATAAAACTTATTATAGCAAATCAACTAAAGTTGAAAATGAAATATATTACTCAATTTAAATTTGATTTGGTTAATTTCCAATATATTGTATCTGTACTTATCAGAGCTGTGCCAATTACTACAATAAGACATTACAATTGCTACTAATACTAAAATCAAGAAAAGTAAATTTTTTTAATACGATTTCGAGTAATCATAATTGAAATTTAATTTTATGTGATTTTATGTAATCATAATACTATTTGATTATAGTAAACATAGCCACAATTTTTTAGTACGACTACTATGGTCTAGTACATGAGGGGTTAGGGTAGGTTAGGGTATGTGGCTGCCCTATCTCTGAGAGCATACACTTAGGTCAGAAAGGCCCATTGCGATACCACCGAGCTTCTCTTCCAATACTGCTGTGCGTGTTAAATTTGGACAGCATTGGAAGGGACCTACTTATATTAGCCGATTCCGAACGGCAGAACCCTTGTGACATAACTTTAACTTAGTTTTGTCACAGAACTCTTTTAAGAAACATTTTTGTCAAATTGTTACTGTTGGTCTAGTACATAGAATATACAACAATCATAGTCAAAATTAATTGATTATAATATCCAGCAATCATAATCAACAACGATTTAAAGTAATCAAAACCATAATTGTTTTATTATGATTACTTATTATATGATTGAAATATAACCGTGATCAATATTGGCACAGCTCTGAGACATCTACATATACATATGTACATATGTATGTAAGTATGTTATATCAAATAAATACTTTTTCGCTTTGATTTAATTTATTTATTTTTTTTCTCCCCTTTTTTTTCGTTTTGTTTTTCTGATGAAGTATTACATATATTCCATTTCAATGACATTTGATATATATGTTTATGCATTCGAATACACACATAAGTAGAAGTATCTACGTATCGTATGTATATAGACATTTGACCTATCCGAGAAATACATATATGGGATATTCACAATAAAAAAATTTTTTTAGCGTAAAGTATTTTTTAATGGTAAAAACAAAAGACAAATTATTAGCAAAATAAAGGTAAACAAATTAAAACATTTTATAAATTAAAACTACTTTTGATTTCAAAAGCATCGTGGTTGGTCTGAAAAGTTTCCAATCTAACAAAGTTTCACGTTTCAAGTTTATACAATTTCTTTGATTCTTTTAATATGTTGAATAGCAAATATACTTAATGATTGAAGCAAATTTCATGTAGATTCATAAAAGCCACCTTCATGCAAGAAAAAAATAAAAATTGTTTTTTTCTTTAAATTTATTATTATTTTTCTACATAAGTCTACTTGTAAGTCTACAATCACACTACATACTTTAATTTATTGCATCTAAATTGCACCAACAGAGAGTTGGAAATGTACATTTGTGATCAAATGTGGCACCCAACGAGCGACAAAGCCTTTCTCGTCCTTAAATCTTGATTCAATACGTTTTTAAATATATTTTTCATAGCCTCAGCAATCTCTGTCTCTCTAACTTTAATTCGACGCTTTTTTGCTGTTTTTGGACCTCCTGAACGTCCATCGGCTTCAAGTCAAGATATGGTCACGTTTAAATTCAGCTGATGACAGCTCGATACTTAGTTTTTTGTCCATATCGCCGAAAATATATTAGTGCACCTCCAAAATGGATGAAATTTTTTTTGAGTATATATAAAATAATGTCAACACAATAACTATTTTATGTTGAGGAGTACTGTTATGTTCATGTTGAAGTAGGAAACTTTTCAGAGTATGCTTGTATGTAAAAATTTCTTCACAAAAATGTTATTGATATATTTCTAGAAGAACCTTCAGCAATTCAGCTTTAGAAATTCAGCGCAAAAAAATACACAAAAATCATATAAACTTTTTTTTTAGCAGATCTAATGAATGTACACATATTCATTTTATTGGCAATGCTTGCTTTATTTTATTATTATTATTATTTTTTTTTTTTTGATTTTCATATATCGTTTTGCATTTCTTTCTTCTTCTTCTCTCCTTTACTTTCCTTCACTTGTTTATTTGGTCACATAAGATACACAGACATAAAATTTGTCAATTGTAATTTGATAAGAGAGACACATCAAAAATGCGCCTTAAGGTAATTTTATGCTAATATCATGTTGATAAAATCATAAAAGTGGAAAATATTTCTTGAGACATTTGCAATCTCATGATAATATTACAATCGACGACATAAAATTAATTTCATATGCAATCAAAGTATCAAAGTCTAACAAAAAGGTCTAATAAGAAACAAATAAAATTGTAATTATTATTTAAAAGCAAAGCAAAATAGAGTTAGTAAGTTGAATGTATATTTTCAATTTATTTTCTTTAATTTTTTTTTTGTATAACAGAAAAGTATAACTAATAATAATATTAATGCTCTTTCTGGCTATAGTCGGAATATATGTATGTAGTATGATAATAATAAATTTAATAAAATTTTAGTAATTTAATCAACTTAACGTTAATTAAAATAGGAATCCTTGTTATTATTATTATTATTATTATTATAATTAATGTTGATGTGTGATTATTATACCTACGTATTAAATTAGTCTACTCCATAAGAGAAATACTTTGTTGAATACTAAGCACACACACACAACAAAAAAAGACGATTTTATGGGCTGTTCGTGTATAAAAGTCTGTTTAAGTATATGTAAGAATATTAATACATACACATAGAAGAATGTGATAATAAAAGTGGAATTATTAATAAATAATTTATTAGAAATTCCATCCATGAGGCACTTATATATTTACTTTGTATATATATTGTAGTACAAATATATTATTACTACTATCGAGTGAGAATTGAAAACTAGATACTTTTGGACGTTGTTAGAGTAGGTACATATATGTATTTGCAATGACTGATGTATACTACAGCCGGGTATGCAAGTATCTGTGTATATCAAACCGAGTGAATATATAAATGTGTAAGTGGGTGTATGAAATATATGTACATAGTACCTTCATCATACATACAACGATATAAGAAGGTGCCTATGGGATGGCATGTACAGTATATTAAATAATTTAGTAATAAATTTAAACAATTTAAAACAATAACCTATAAATGATAATAGTTAGGAATTATATAAAATGAAATGTACATTAACAAAAGAATTTTGCTAATGACGAATATAACAAGTAGTACCCAGTAAAGAGTGTAGTCGATTAAAATAATTCAAATACTTTTGGTAAATTAAAAAAAAAATGTATAAATAAAATAAACTAAACTATATTTTATTTAAACATTAAGAAATAGTAATACTTAATTATTTGAAATATTTAAATTATAATAACTAATAAATAAATGAATCGCTTGCATTAAGAGCAAGCAATTAATTATTCGTTTCATTTTTAGTTCATATCGTTTCGTGCCAGCATCTTGATGTTAGTGAAAACATTAATAACTAGTAGTCGACGAGTTGATATAAGAAGAAAGTAGTGTGTGTGTGTGTATGTGTGATAATTATAAGTAGTTAGGAAAAATAGTGCTTCATTTTCAAGAGATTTTCGTTTACAATTTTTTTGCTTTTCTTTTCAAGATTAGCTTCTAAATACTGCATCAATTTCATCAAGTAGTGGATTCCTGGAAATAGTTGTCGGAAAGAGGAATTGCAAGAAAACAAAAAACAAAAACATGATACATGTCAAAAGTGTGCAATAAAAAGCATAGTGTGATCAACAAAGATGAAGAAGAAAACATAAAAATACATAGAAAGGAAAAAAAAATTTACTTTTCAAGTGAAAGTATTTGTATATAACATTTACTCGTATGTGCTTCAATTTTATTGTGTAGGGCGTATGAAACTCCTTTAATTTTATACGAAATTTCACGAAAGTTTTGTCTCTTCTCACAGCATTTTAATAGAAAATAAATACATAGAAATCAAACAAAAAAGCTGACACTCACAATTGTTATTGCTCTCTGTTTCACGGTCAGTTATTTTATAAGAAAATTCACTAACCTTTTCATGTAACATCAATTGAATATAAATTAATTTATATCTATATAAAGTGTACTTAAAATGTATGTATGGCAAAATAAAATAAACAAAATATTGTGTGACTTTAAAATATAAAAAAAAACTTGGATATTTCTAATATCGTACTGCCTATTATACTCAAAATGAATCTCAAGAGCTTAATTAGCGCAATTGCTCTTCATTGGGTCAGTTTTCTAAATAACTCATTGTTTAAATGACAATTATACGAATTTCCACATCAAAAATTTAAGGTTTTATTTCATATAATTAGCACTGCAAAACAAACACACACTTCATTGAAAAGGTTTTACATCTTTTTTCTATTGCAGGCTATTCGAAAATAAAATGACTACGTAATTAAGACCAAATACAGGATATTTTAGTACTCAATAAAATTTAAAATATAGTATAGCATTTAAAATAGATCTAAACATATTGAGGCATCTCAGGCCATCTCAAATATTTAGAACTTTTATCACATTATATTCCAATCATACTCCAACGGCCCTAGTCAAATATCTTCGCTGGCACACATCAATGCAATATAATCAAATGATTGCTATTTTTTACTAATGAAACTAAATTTAATACTTTAACATCATTATGTAGACATATTAACTTAAAATACACTTTATTAATTACAATCAATAAGACAAAATCGGATTATAAACATATTTCCCATACAAAAGTATGCTATTGAATGTTTATTTTCAGACATTGCGCGCAAAAATATAAAACTATCAAACTAAAATTTTGTACGTGATCTTACTTTTAGTACAAAATTGCTATATTAAAAAATGAGCGAAATCGAATGATAACCAAGCCTACCTCCCATACTAAAATATGTTAAAGCAAGTGTATATTCACCATTTCAGCGCGTAAATATATAGATATCGTACCAAAATTGTGTACATGATCTTACTTTTGGTACGAAATTGATATAACAAAAATTGAGCGAAATCGGTTGAAAATCACGACTACTTCCTATACAAAGGTATGTTGTTGAATGAGCGTTTTCAAACTTTACGCGAGTAACTATAAAGCTATCAAACTAAAATTTTGTTTGTGATCTTACTTTCAGTACAAAATTGATATAGTAAATTATGGGCGAAATCGAATGATAACCAAGCCTACCTCCCATACAAAAATATGTTGATGCATGTGTATATTCACAATTTCAACGCGAAAATATAGAGCTATCGTATCAAAATTGTGTATATCATCTTACTTTCAGGACAAAATTGATATATCAAAAAATGGGCGAAATCGAATGATAACCAAGCCTACCTTGTATGTTCACAATTTCAGCGCGTAAATATAGAGCCATCGTACCAAAAATTGTGTACATGATTTTACTTTTAGTATGAAATTGATATATCAAAAAATGGGCGAAATCGGTTGATAATCACGCCTACCTCCCATACAAAAGTATGATGTTACATGTGTGTTTTCACATTTTACGCGCGAAAAATGAGACTCGATCAAAAGTCGGACAAACTTTTCGCAACCAACCTCACCTAATTATAAATGTAGCAACCGAAAGTTTTTGTTAAAATAACCCTTGAATTTTTTAGTGTAGAGTTATCAAACATGGTATAAATTGTTGGCAAGTTCTTCAATTACGTCGCATTAAACAGATACGTAATATGTATATACGAGCGATTTTATATTACACATACATATAATGTACATATTATATGTATGTATGTATATACCCATATATTAAAAAAAAACAGCAACGCACAGGAAGAGCAACGAAAGAAAAATGGGGAAAAAATGTAGTCGTCGTTTTTATTCAATACTTTTATTTTTGCTCTTCTTTTATAATGGCTTTTAATTTTTCCTACAACAACAAATGTAAATATAAAAAATTACAACATTGCAACGAAAGCATCATAACATATAGAGCCTGAAGCTTAATTATTATTTTTTTTTTTTTTTTTTTTTTTGTAGAAAGCTTATTCAGCTGACAAGCTTAAAAGTTAACGCGTGAAATGAAAATGTGGGGGTAATAATAATGACACCCTACGAGCGACATATGTATGTATGCATGAGCAAAAAAAAAAAATTCCATGGAGAACTTTTGCCTGTACCAAGTGTGTGTAGATAGAATTGTTCATATGTATGCTTGTATATCGCAGGATTACACCTAATTATATATAACAAAAGCGGCAATTACTTAACTGAAAAGGTTAAGACTAAACACATCACATACACACAATGAACACGCCAATGAAGATTTAGTGGAATTTACTGATATGAGAAGCATATACAATAAAAATGATTGGTTGGGGAAGAAATTTTTTTTTATTTGGGCATTTTTGCAATGCTGTCTTATTTTTATTGGCGTACATATGTAAATATGAAAGCATATAAAATCACTTTCAACATGCATATGTTTATATATATGAAAGAGCCAATTTTCAAATAAAAATGGCGAAAATCTTTTGCATACCCAAAAAGAAGGTAGATTAATTAACCAAAAGTCCGAACCAAACAAATACCCAAACAAAAAAATTTAATAACCATCACTATTTCTTATCATTTACAACGTGTGTTAAGGTGTATTCAAATATCCACAATTATATTCAGAATAATTAAATTACATATGACATACTAACAATAAAAACAAAACATATAATTTGTCAGCAAAAAAAAAAAAACGATAAAAAAAGAACCACAATTTTATTTGTTTATTTATGTAAGATCATAAGTTTTATTGAAAAAAAAATTGAATGTTCGTGTTTTATTTATTTCCATTTGATTTTTCCTTTAATTAAGATTTTATAAAACTAAAAAAATGAAATATTTTACATATTCATTAAGATTTAAATCAACTTGTAATAATAAAACCATCAACTCATAAAGAATATTTACAATATAAATTCTTTTGATCTAATTGGTCGTGTTTTATTTATTTCCATTTGATTTTTCCTTTAATTAAGATTTTATATCAACTCCTAAAGATGTATCGTATTATGTACTCGTAAGTAGAGCATTAATGAAAAGTGAAAATATCTCTAACGTACTAGCTCTCTTATTGCTTACAACCAAAAACGCATAAACTTATAGTTTATAATCTTGAAAATTTAATTAATTTTTCTATATATTTCACTTTACTGCTGACAAATTATATACTTCGTTTTTGATCTAAGCCTGTCATATATGGTATGCATTTAGGTATCAGGTATCTAATCAGAAAGGATAACATCTAATATGTATAACGCGATTAAATTTCACCACCAATCACTGATTGTAACTGGATGGAAAATTCAAAGATATAAGTTTATATATTTAATAATTAATATTTTATAAAATATTGTCACAAAATGTAAAGCTAAAGCTATATAAAGCTATGTACGAATGTAAATATATCTAATATAAATCGAAAAGCTAACCATTTTTCATTTTTTCAATTCAAAAAGGCTCAAAGGCTTAAATATGTGTGAACAAGAACCTCTTCAGTATATATAGTGTATTAAGATATCATTACGTATGTACTCAATCATTTATGAATTCATATAATACATAGAATTTAGTTTAGTACTTAAAAAAATTGTAAATGTATTGGTATATGTATGTGGTATATGTTGATAATCATTGTCAATGTAATAAGTTATTAATTTGTATATAATAAATCGATTAAATTTCTATAATTATTAAAAGTTCCTCTAAACTCCTTGAAGCGTTAATGTGAGTGTGTGTGTGTATTATATGCGCAAGTTTTTGTGAGAGAAAGATCAATGGAATAAAGTAAAGAAAAAAAGACACAAAAAAAACACAAAATACAAGTATGAAAAGAGAAAAATTAATCAAATAGACGCAAGAAATTGTATGATTATGAAATAGTAGAAATATTGTAAAAAAAAAAAACGCACACAGATAAAAGCGAAAGAGCGAGTAATAACAAGAGCAAAACTTTCATGGCCAGCCACAAAATGAAAACACTAACCCAACAAAATACGAAGCACATTTATAAATTCGAGTTTAACAATAAAAATCAAATTTATAATAAAATCATAAAAGATCACATCACCATATTGTACCTTTTTATTTATTGTATTTAGTAATTATCGTTTTACGTGTATAGTAAGTAAGTGTGTGTTGCGGTGGGTGTAGTACAAAGTAGTAGTAGAAGCAACACATGCCCAGTGCGTGTGTGTTCAACTAATGTGAAAATAATAGACATAATAGTACGTATGTATTCAAAAACATTCAGGTGTGTTGGTGTGTTCTTGTGATGTTAACAAAAAATCATAATTATAATAGTAATAAGCAAAAAAAAAAAAAAAATAAAATCACAAGTAAAAAATAAATAAAATAAAAAAAACAAAAATACTTTCACCAAAAAAGCATTAAACAAAAAGAAAAAAAGCGTTTAAAAAAATGAGAAAACATACATTTCAAACGAAATGAAATTTTTGAAAAATGCAAAGTGATACAATCACCTTAGCAAATACACTTACCTTGTATCATCCGCATCACAAATATCCTGCTGTTTGGCCAATGTATCACGCAATACAATATTAGCATCAACGGCATCATTATCATCATCGTCATCATCTCCATCGTTATCGTCATCATCATCATCATCGTCATCATTGTCATCATCATGACCACGCCTCAGAATGGCTGATGCAACAACACCATCGCCAGCATGTTGTCGCCTCTCAATTGTGACTGTTGTAGTTTGCTTGTCAATTACATCATTGGCACCAGTATCACCACCACCACCACCACCACTACCATCCAATAATTTGGATTTCTTATCACGACGTAATGTAGCAATTTTACGTTCCTCCTCTTGTTTCAATTTCTCAACTTCGTCCTTTGACAGGAACGAGAAAACTTTTTCTATTTCATATATGTACATGAGACGAGTAGCAGTGTAGTGATATATATAAAAGCAAAAAAGGAAATGAAGAAAAATTCAAAATAAATATATCACATGAAAAATGAGTAGATATCGACAAAAGAATCAATATCAGGGACATGATGAAAGGGACATACAAAAAGTCATTAAAGTGTCGAGACAACCCTCCCACAAATGGCAAATGGTTGAAATACTAAATAGGACATTCTCTTTTTTTATTTATTTTTAATTTTTATTTTATTTATTTATTTTTTTATTTTTATTTTTTTTTTTGTGACATCACAAATACTAAATGGCCTGAAAAGTACTGAGATTTTAATAGGTAGCGCTACTAGAAAATTATCATGAGTCATTGCGAGAGGTTCATATTTCGTCCATTCGTTTGCAAGCTACAATACAGTCGAAAAACAGGAGTATCGCTTCTTAATACTACATGGCCTGAAAAGTACTGGGATTTTAATAGATAGCGCTACTAGAAAATTATCATGAGTCATTGCGAGAGGTTCATATTTTGTCCATTGGTTTGCAAGCTACAGTACAGTCGAAAAACAGGAGTATCGCTTCTTTATCAAATATTGTTTTTCTTCCGAACAATCATTGCAATGTTTGCAAAAATGTTATTCCATATCTGCATTTATCGGTGGTTTTATGAATTTAAAATGGATCGAACAAGCACTGAAGATAATTTTCGCTCTGGAAAGCCAAAAGAGGCTACGAATGTGAAAATGGTCAACCAAGTGCATGAAAGTTTCGCAAGTTAGCTGAGGCCGTGGATATTTAAGAAGAATTAGTGGAATATATTTTGCATGATGTTTTGAAGATGAAAAAGCTATCAGCGCTATTGGTGCCGCATTTGCTGAACGTCGAGCAAAAATGTCGGTTTAGCGTTAGTCTTTCTTCGACGTTTTGTGACGATAGATGAAACTTGGGTCCATTACCATATGCCTGAGTCCAATAGGCAGTCTACTGAGTGGCTAGAAAGCCAAAAAATCCAACCAAAGCGATCAAAGAACAAATGCGCGTTAGGTAAGGCCTCCATTTTTGCGATGCATATGGCATAATCTTCATCGATTATCACCAGAGGGGAATCACAGTAGAATATTATGCAGCGTTGTTGGACAAACTGAATGACGAAATAAAGAAAAAACGGCATCATATGATGAAAACAAAATTTCTGTACCATCATGATATTGCACCGTCATACACGTCATTGAAAGCGATGGCTAAATTGGACCAATTACGATTCGAATTGGTTTCATCATATGATGCCGAAAAAACGGCATCATATGATGAAAACAAAATTTCTGTACCATCATGATATTGCACCGTCATACACGTCATTGAAAGCGATGGCTAAATTGGACCAATTACGATTCGAATTGGTTGCTCATCCAATGTATTCTCCGGACTTGCCTTCCAGCGACTATTGTTTGTTCCCAAACCTCAAGCGGTGGCTCCAGGAAAAAAGATTCATATCGAATGAGGAAGTCATCGCAGAAACCGAGACGTACTTCGAAAGGGCATCGAAATGTTGGAAACTCGCTATAACAAGTGTAAAAAAAAATAACACCAATCTTTAAACAACACATAATTAAAACCAGATAAAATTTAATTTAGAAACATCACTTTCGAGCATTGGCCTTGATAAAATGTAGAAAGATTTACTACCAATTAACTATTTTCTAAAATAATGAAATATAAAACAAAAACTAGTTCAACAACAATAAAGCTTATTAAAGAGCATAGTGGTTTTTTAATCAGATATTTGTTTAATGCACATATGCAGCTCATTTTGATGCTCTTTCTTTCAACGCATCACTGCAAAATGAGACGCAGCTCAACAACCACTACAGAGAAGAATAAGAAGAAAAGTTTTACATTCCATCTCTAATTACGTAGATACACTTCTTCTCGTTCTTCTTACGCATTCTAACTCAAAGAAGCTCTGGTGGCTGTCTTGCCTATCTGATGGTCTGACGTTTACGGTCAAAGAATCAAATGGAATTAAGTTTCAAGTAATTTTAGTATAGAAACTTTAAGTGTTTCATAGAAAGTGGCTTTCAACAAGTTTTACAAGAATATTGCATGTATCCATGTCTCCGTTTCTGCCTGCCTGTCTGCCTGCCTGCTTGCCTCTTAGCATCACAAACAGAATTTTCAAGAATACTCTTTTCTACAGATTGATGGCGTTGTATGGTAATGTACAAGTGACGAAATACTCTCTCAAATACAGGGACAATGATAAATGCATTTGTTTTTTTTTTCATTTGTAGATTAGCTAAAGCATGCAATTAACTTGTTTTAAGTAAATTTATGCATGTATATAAATGAGTGAACAGTATGTTTAGTAGATATTACAGCCTCATGATGACATGACAGGATGTGCAACATGAATTTTCATTATTCTAAACACTTACCGCTTTTTTGTGATGGTTTATGTTGATCCTCCATGGCCGATTCGAAAAAACGTTTCTTATCGGATACTGATTTAGGCACTTTTGTTGCTGTTGTTGTTGTTGCTGTCATTGTAAGATCCATCGGTGTTAACTGTAAGAAATCAAAATTGTTAGCAATAAGGATTATACTCTCAAGAATTGATTACTTTAAATTGAAAGGAAAATAAAAACTATGAACAAACAATGATGAAATCGAAAGTGTAAAGATAGAAAAATGATAGAAAAATGAAAATTATAAATAAAACAATCGAATCCGTATGTTTTCAGCAAATTTAGATTTGTTAAAAACACATACATACATAAGCAAAGCAAATGCTTGCCAATATTTGAACACAGCGTTCTTCAGAAACAAACAAAAAAAACTCGAAACAATTGTATATCCAACATGGACATTGTTTTAATTGAAAACGAAACGAAATGAAAGCAATATTTAAATGAAAACAGAAAACGTCAATAAATTTTATTTCATCTCTTCTAAAACCGGCGAAAAAACGCAACCATACAACAACAACTCATTTATCACCAAAGCCATCAGCTTTTGTCACATTTTATGAGAAAAAGAGAAACACTCGTAATAAATAGTAACTCGCTCAACAACAATAAAGAAAGTAATGAGTTAGAAAAAGTGCTATAATGGAGGAGAATTATGAAGTGCACATAGTATAGAGTTGCTCATGATACTGACACAGAAGTTACAAAATCCTAATCAATTTCATACGCACAGTGGAACAGGTTTATACTTAAATATATATCAATGGATAGATATTTAGGACTAAATTTAACATTGTCCTAAATGTGAAATTGTAAATATGGAAAAGAGGATTATAGCTTGTATGCACAAAAGTCTTTGATTATTCGCAGTTGAATGCATCTCACACACACAGAAATGTATGCATCATAGCTGAAACGCTATACACAGTTTATAGCTCACTAGCATACATAATACGGGTGCCGTAGCTCAGTGGTTAGTGTGTTCGCCTTCTATCGAAAAGATTTTTCTTTCGAACGGTACCCACCTGTCGGCAAGCAATTGGCAATTCTTCCGAGAGTAACAACTTGCCATGAAAAAGCTTCTAAAAAGAACTCTGTGACAAAGCTCAGAAAAAGTGATGTAACAAGTGTTCTGCCGTTCGGAACCGGCTAAAATAAGTAGATCCATTCTAATACTGTCCAAAATTTAAGACGCACAACAGTAATGGAAGAGAAGCTCGGCCAATGAGCCATTTGGGGCTTTAAGTGCCACATACATACATAATACTCACATGTATTTATGTATGAAAATTCACTTCAATCAACAACATCATCTGTTTGATCACCATTCCCATCATAATGTTACATGCAATTAGCAATGCAGTTAATAACAACAATTTCTATGCTTCGATTATCGAATATGGTTAAGGACAAATTTTAAATCGATTTTTGAAAAATTGTAATAAAATAAATAATACCAAATTGGTTGGGAATAATTTTTCAAAGTATATTTTAATGGAAATCGATGCAAATCAAATGAACTGTCAACTGTCAACAGCCTTTAGAAATAAAATTATTACACAAATAAAAAGAAATTGGCCCGTAAATATAGTCAAAATTAGAATAATCTTAAAATTTAAATTTGATAAATGTTTTCATAAGAAATATGTCAAATTATTCACTATTAAATAAAAGATGATCTTAACTTTGACTATCACTACGAGCCATTGTATTGAAAACATGTTGAGCCAGAACCTCAAATTGAAAGTGACAAATATTTCTCGACTATTCTTGTAATTCTTGTGAAAGTAAGAGCTTAAAATTAATTCATACTTGTAAATTTGCTCACATTTCATGGTCATACAACTGACATTTCAATCCCATTCATATTTTATATGCGACTTTAACAATATGGGAATAACTTTTCTAAAAAATTTTGGTATTTAACATTATGAATGATTTAATTAACTAGGCAATCGAAAACAAAATCTCAAATAGCAAATGTAAATACAACCAACTTTGCTTTCTTCAAATTTCCTATAAGAAATTGCATATAAAGAGAAAGCGATTTTATCAAGTTAAATTTTTCATGTGTGAAAAATGTAAAAAAATAACAAATCAATGAAAAATAAACTAATTAATTAATTAAATTAAATTAAAGTACTGGAGAACTTGTCAGCGGTTGGAATTTCTAACTGGCACAAGCTAGCGAAGGATAGAGCTGGCTGGCGAAGCATGCTAGATGCGGCCTAAGTCGATTTTCAATTGTAATCGCCAAATAAGTAATAATTGTTCGATTTTGAAATCCCACCAAATAAATAATTGAAAATGCATTAAAAAACAATAATAAAATCGAAATCACAATGCATCTGCAGGAATATTTCTGAAAAAAAAATGTTTGTATATTTCAAATACCAATAGTACAAAGTATTATAAAATTTTTTGAAAATATTATGATTTTTTATTACTTTAAAAAAAAAAAACTTTAGTTAGTTATAAAATTTATCAAGTTTCTATATATTCACAACTAGATGACGCTACGTTGGCTTTAGAAAATCTATTACAATTATGCACCAAAATACAGATAATAGAACAATACAATAGAAATGATTATATAAAAAAAGTTTTTATAACCATTCATATATGTGTACATAATATTTTATAACTACATACTACAGATAAGATATGAATCATGAGATATCATACCTTTATTATTATTGGCAAAAAATTTCAACTTTTATTCATAGACAATGACTTAAACTTATGTCACAGTTTTTATCTACATATATAACGCAGATAACCATTTTATTGTTTATTTCACTTATCTTCATTAAGTAATTGTATTTATTTCAGAAGTCTAAATTATAGTATGTATGAACTTGATAATATGGGCATTTCCAGAAAACTACGAACCAAAACTAGGAAATTTTTTTGCTTTTATGTCATATTCATTTTATTGCGAATCCACTATCGGGGAGGATTTTCCTTCAAAAGTGACCTAAAATCATCAAATAATTCCAAATTTAGCCAGAAATCGTCTATAGACAGGTGCAATGTAGGGCCAACTCCCAATAGTTTTTCCTCTTCAATATTTGTCCTGAATATACTTACCACCTAACTTCAATCCTTAAGAGAGCTACCCTAGAAAATTCATTTTATCGAATTTGGTTTTTTTCCTTTTTGCTTTTTTGCGAATAATGTTTATGATGATCCACGAAAAAAACAATATGGCCACATTTTTAATTTATTTACAATGAAATAATAATTAAACGAAATTCTTTTATAAAATAATAAATGTGTAAATTTGGACGGCACAAAATCAAAATTCATACACAATCAATCGAAAACACATTTTTATTTCAATTCTAAACTTAAGTAATAAATATGTATGTATTAAAAAAAACCTTTATATTACTCAAAATAATCTAAACAAAATTGAAAAAAATGGAAAACTGATTATAGAAAATATATATATCACTAATGCTAAATATAGAAATTGTGGAATAATAAAAACACTTTCACTATAGACTTTGGTTGGTGTTTGCGCTTGTACAAGTACGGTTTACAAATTTTACAAAAATTACAAAAAAAGTAATTTGAAAATTGTGTCAACACTTTCAATACCAATTCATTAAATCATGTCGTAAATGTCTCCTTTGGCGACGTTTACAAAGGAAACAATTTATTTAGAAGAGGGCAGAATAGAAACACATACGCTATTCTCACGCTATTAACTTTCAAATTGAGCAAATAATGTAACAAAATCCAACGTTGCAATATGGCGACAATTTTAAAGTAAATGCCACTATATATATATATATTAATTTATTAAACTGCGAGTGCTAAAGGTGTAAAATATCATGATGGGTGATGTACTAAGTAAGAAAATGTTTTTGTATACATGTATATAAACATGTATTTTGTATACATGTGTATATATGTCTATATCGTATTCATTCTCATTTGCTCTAGTTCTGCAATGTATGTAATTCATACTTATGTATATTCAACTCTGTGCAAACAAGCATGAAGCAGCAGCAGCAACTGCAACAACAACAACAATTGCACTGAGACCCATTTAAGTTGTTTTTAATTAGCCTCATTTCTGTATTGCTGCAACTGTTGCTACTTGATATGGTTGTCGCTTTGTTTTTGTTGCAATACACCAACAACGTTGTATGTACATACATATATATAATAAAGTTAAAATGTATCCGTACTATATGAAAAGTGAAATTTGTTGCTTTTCGTACACATTTATTATAAAGTATGTATATAAATTGAAGCAAGCAAGTTGCAATGGCAGTAGAACGGACGTTAAGTTGTTAATAAAGTGTTCAAATGAAATCATGATTTCAATTAAATGATACACCGACATCCATCTATATACATACACATGTACAATCAACTAACCGACTAATCCACCCATCAAAATATAAATTGATTCAAGATAAAATTTAATGAATTTTCTTCTAACAATTTCAAAGAATTTTAAGGCACATTTTCATAAATATAATAACTTAATTGTGTGGCGGTGGGATAAAATTCTCAAAAAAAAAACACATATAATAACAAATTTACATCTTAATTAAAATGAAACTTTCATTGTTTCGAAAATTATATTATGTGCCACCAACGCCAACGTCATTGCGGTCTTTCTAATGCTAATCTCTCACATCCATCTTTCACGCAAAAGGTGACCCAATTAAAACTGCTGTTTTTTTTTGTTTTCTTCATATTTCTTAGTTCTAACCTCGATTCAAAAACAATTTAAAAGTTTTCTTTGTTGTTGTTGTTTTGTTCCTAAATAACTAAACTTGAACGACGGGTCATCAGTAGAGGAAGTACAAAGCAAGTACGGAAATGGTAACTGGCGACATTCACCGCCAACGTTGATGGCAAAGACACAAATTTAAGTAATTAAAATGCCAACACCTCGATACAAAAAGACGCCACAAAAGAGCCGAACAATCAACGGAAATCCTCACTCATCCTAACAGCCGGACACCCATTTATTCATACTCGCATTAGCAGTATTCGTCTGAAAATTAAACGGTGGTCTCTCTCCCTGTAACTGTGGTTGGTGTCATTGGCAAATTTGCAGTTGTTGTTGTTGTTGTTGATGTTGTTGGCTTTGGCTTTGGCAATGACAGCGACACATCTAATTGCGGTTGTGATTGTGAGCGCAATTTTGAAGGTCGCACGCCAGTTGGTGGAGCCGGTGCTGTACGTAATGTGGTCGATTTTTGTGGTGGTCTCTTCGGTGGTAACGGCGGTGGTTGGGGCGATGTGGTTGCACGGCAATTTAGTGATGTATCACTGTTGCGACGTGAATTAAAAAATGAGGTATTACTGTAGATGGCCTCCTCTTCTATGGTCGAATAGATTTCTTCGGCGGTTTCGTAATATGCCGCCGTCGTCTGGGTTTGGGTACGTTGCAGCGACGAAGTGGATGAGTCTATCGAAAAGGATGATGAAGTCGCTATGGTAGAAGTGGAAATGTCTAATGAATTCATGGCTGTGTTCTGATGGTCACTATTGCCGTTCGCATACAAAAGACTTGTGGTTAGTGGCTTTGTGGAGTTTTGAGCGATAACTTCGGATATCATCGGAAATTGCATTGTGGTATAGGAAGGTGGAGGCGAGCCAACAACCACGATTCTTTCGCTGTTCTCTGATATCTCATCTCTGACTGTATTCGTGTATAATGGTGATGGTGCGTTTGTTTTAGATGGACTACTAGCATTTGTGGTAGATGTTGGTGGTGGCAATGTGTTGACAGTACTTGCGGTGGGTTGCGTTTTATTCATTTCACTCACCATAACACGTTGATGAAGATGTAAATTTGGTGTCTGCTTATGCTGCTGCTGTTGCTGTTGCTGTTGGACAAAACTGGTTAGAAACATTGGTGTTGCAGCCAGCGACGATGATTGCGAAGATGTGGATGTAGAAAATGGTGTTTGTGGAAGAAACACTAAACCACCCAGATTATAAATGGCCGGCTGATTAGGAGAGTCATTTGTATTGGATGGAAACAAATGTTCTGTTAGGATATTCATGGTATCAGGCTGTTGCAGTTTTGGAAGATTTGAATACTGAACAGGTAGAATCTGTGCAGTAGGAAATATTTGAGTGGGCGAAAGAGGATTCGCAACAGAATGCGAGGTGGCGGCCAAAGTCGGCGATGTTGATGACATATCCAGCCAGTGCTGCTTGTTATCATTAAATTTAATGGAAGAAACAGATGCAGTATTAGTAGTTGATGATGAGTCACTTGAGTCGCAAACAGAGCTAATGTCGCATGCATTAAAACTTGAGGTGAATGGGGGGAATAGGGTGAGTGGTGCAGGATAATGTGGTGAATCAAAATTATCATCTGAACTGTCTAAAAAGGGATTTACCGAATGCTTGCTGCGGCTGGTAGTGTGGCTGCCGGTAGGAATAGGTGGTGCCTGTTCGCTAGGTATACCGTACTCTGAGGTGTGAAGCTTACTGCTGCCACCCTTACGCAACTGGTTTCGCAACTCGTTCTCCTGCAGCAGTATAGTACGATGTGTTTCCTGCGACACGAGAATATTATCCGGTGAATTTTCGTGTATAAAATCGGATGCTCGTTTCTGAGCTGGTGGAATTTCGGGCGCAAGCGGTGGTAATACTGTTAGGTAGGTCGACTCTTCAACTACTATTGTGGCAGGTGATGGCGGTTGTGGTGGTATTTTGGGCATTGTAGCATAATTGACTGGCGGCGGTGGAGGGCTTTCTCGTGGACGTGATGGACTACGTGGAGTGCTCACTCGTACTGGCAACTTGGCACTGACGCCGACACCTGTTGGCACTTGTGGTGATGATGGTGCGGCTGATGGATTTACAATTTCATGTATTGTATTTGTGGTGGCGTCGTGTTCGAAAACAGTATAATCACCATGTCCGACATCAGTGCTTTGGAATGTTTCTAACGCATAATTGTGCACAATGTCGGCTTTCTTAATTTTCGGCTTTGGCAATGTCGGTGGTGGCATTTTAGGCCTTGTTCCCGTTGCGCTAGCATTCAAATTGTCGGTGGATTTTGATTGCGGTGTTGTTCCTGCTGTTGCTGCTGCCGTTGTCATCGTCACACTATTACTTGGCGTAGTACGGCCACTTGAGTGCAAACGCTCAGATACGAGTAAATCATCACTGGATTTCGAAATTGAACCGAAGAGAAATCTTTCTCTGGGCGATTTTAAGGCAGCCGGTGATCTGGAAATGGCTTTGGCTAATTCTGTGTACTCATCACTTTGATTCTTATCAAGGAATGCTTCACGGAATGGATTATCTCTTTCAATTTCAGTAGATACATGTGCCATTTCCGATGGTGGTGGAGGTGGTGGACTTCGATAGCCAGTGCCACTTGGAGATGTTGAACGTGATGTGGCACGTTGTAATGTCGGCGAATCGATCTCTTTGATACGTGCCACTGTCGGCAATATAAGCGGTAATTTTTCTGGCCGTTTACATCTCTCCAATGTAGAATTATTCGATGAGCTTGGACTGCTTGATCTCAAGATGCCCTTGCGAGGCATTCTTGTACGACCACTGCTTCTGTATTCCTGCTCAGAGTCATAGTAGCGTGTATAACAAGCACCTTCTGGTGTATGAGAACGTTCGTAATCGGATTTCGAACGTTCGTCACCGCTCAAGTCAAAACTGACAGATTTTCGATGATAGCCACTAGCACTATAATGTGTACTCGATAGATCGGGTGTACTTCGGCCAGAACTACTTTGCACTTCAAAGGTGGACTTATATGGTCGGAAATCATTCTCCGAATCACTTGTATAACGCGTCGGCGATACAATCGGATGTTCTTTAATTTGTTTCTCTTCCCTGTTAGCATCAGCATATTCATCATCGTCATCATCATCATCATCATCATCGTCATCTTCTTCATCATCATCATCATCGTTGTCGTCATCATCATCATCATCATCGTCTTCGTCATCATCGATTATATAGACCGGTTCGGCTTTCTTCGCTAAACTTTCAATCGCTTTCGGAATAGTTGCCTCTTTGAACGTACTTTTGGTTGGCGATATGTCCTTTGGTCTAATCGCTGTTACATTTCGTTTCTAGTAAATTTTGATGATTTAATTTGTTTTAGATTTGATATTTTTAAGAATTTTTTTTTTTTGTACAATTAAAATTAAATTCTTAAACAATTTTTGGTGGTAGTGTGGTAGTGGTAGTTGATGATGAGAACAAACACATTCGATAAAGCACAAAAATTAAGAGTGAGGTAAGTAGTGTTTGTGAATGAATTTGTTTATGTGTAAGTAAGTATGTGTGCATATGTGTGTACAAAAAAAAGCTAGCGCAGTAAACAAACAAAAAACCAATGCTTCACTTTGTAGTACTAATGTTGTAAATAAGTATGCTTGGTCTTGGTGTTTTCTCGTTCGTACGCTGAGTAATTTGAATTGAGTGCTTTTCACGTAATAGCTATGATTGTGAAGATATACGTATAGACTAAATAAGAAAACAAAATAGACGGTAAATTCAATGCGCAAAAGATTTTTCATTTACATTGTTAATACAACAAGAACAGAAAAGACAATCAAATAAATCAACAAAGCCAGCAGCAGAATAAGCGAAAAAGTATCAAACAAACGAAACAATAGCACATAAAGCAGAGCAAAATTGCATTAGCAACCTCAAAATGTTGTTTCGTTTTATTTTTTTTTTGTTTTTGTTTTTTAAAGTCGTTGGATAAATAAAACAAATTTCAAATGTTCTTTGAATATTTTTACAAAAAATTTTATATTTACGAAGAGACATTCAAATATTGATTGACATAAAAAATTTGATTTTTTCATTTTCATTTTTTTTTTTAGTTAACTTTATCAACAGAATTAATTAATATTCATTTATTGTTTTATTATTATCATTATTATTAAATAACATCAAATATTATCCTTTTCTTTTTTTTTTTTTTTTGTTTTTTGTATTTATTCACTTTTTCTCTAACGCTCTCATCTCACTTTCAATATAAATAGATTCCTCTTTTCAACAATAGAATACATTTACATATATATATTATAATATAATAATAATCATTTTAATAATAATATTTAACGAGTGTTTCTTTACACACATTGGACCATTGAATATAGTTTGTTATTCATTTAATATACATAAATTGTATATGTATAGTCGGTTGGGTGCAATTCTCATACAACAACAAAAAATATATTTGAAATTCCACTTCTTAATTGATGCATCTGGGCATTATTCGGGCCACCCTAAAAACAGACATATGTTTTTAGATTGATCCAAAGTAGTCCAGCTTTCAATTAAAGAGTGCCCATTCCAAACTTGTTTCATCGACCCAACCTAATGTATAGTACATACACATGTGTATACACATGCATTTAGATATGAAAATACACAGAAATACCTAAAGTTAGTTATGAATTCAATTTTGTTGCACTGAAGGAGGGAGTATATTTTCCGAATTAACACGAGCGTACAAAGAGTGTATGTTTTTCGATTAAATTTTGTGGAATTGAGTAATGAGTATATTGATTGATACAAACAATGTTCCCAAAGAGTGTTTGTGTGGTTTGCAAAAAACTAAAAAAACATCAAAAAGAGAGATTATTAAAATGTCTAGAAATTGAAGTATTGTAAATTGATTGAACAAGTAGTGATTGGTGGTGGTGATGGTGTTGGTAATGGATGTTTGGTAGTGGTATTTTGGTAGTGGTCGGTCGTCTTTTAGTCGAAACCATTTTGTATTACATTTAGGAAATTTCACAAGAGAAAAAACAAATAAACACATCATCATCATTATCATTGCTTCTTTAACTAGACTTTTTCAAAAATTCTTATTTCATTATAGAAATTTCGGTTCATTATAGAAATATACATAAAAACATTATAAATGCAAATGGTAGGTAATATTTTTTTTGTATAACTGCTTTTACTGTACAATTTTACAGCAGCAACAAACCTGCACTAGAATAACATATTTAATAATTATCTTTCTTTCCCTACAACATAAAATAAACAACATCTACAATTTCGAAATGAAATTGAGAAAAAACAAATGCGGGTGACAATCGTCGTAATCGTCGTATGCTTTGTAGAAAATCTTCTTCTGAACTTGGCAACATAAATATTTTTTTTTTTTTTGCATTCAACAAATCCAACTATGACATAAATAATTTCCTTTTCGCCATTTCCGCCACAAATTAAAGGAAACAAAATATAAATATGTATATTTTATCTTGTAGAAAGTTTTCTTTTTGAACATTTCAGTTCATTCACTATGAGAGAATTTAATATCCAAAAAAAAAAAAAAATTTTTTTTTTTTTTATTTTCTAGTTTGTTTGTATCTTTCCGTTAAACTAAATATTCAGTCTTATAGTTATAAACATCCGCTTGTTAAGCAATAGTTTGCTCAGAATTCTGCAATGAAAACGAAAGACATAAAAAAAAGAAGAGAGAAAAGAAGAGTAGAAAAACAGATATATTTTAATCGAAGAAGATATGAAGAAATTTTCCTAATAAACTTTTAGGTACTCTTTTTTATTTTTATTTTTTGTACAATATATAATATTCTTCATTCGATTATGGTTTATTTATTTTGGGATGCAAATATTTATGTAGATAACAACAAAGTTATATCGATTATATACAAGAAGTAAATGGCCAATTAAAAAAAAAAAACACATAGATAGAATAGAGGTAAGAAAATAGTATTTGTACATACGAGCACAAGCATTTATTTACGTTAATGGTATATTCAGATAATTTAATTAGGGTTAAATACAACACCAATAGTTTTAATTGAGAAAAAAAAATCATAAAAAAAAATCATGTCTAAAAAGAAACGTTCTGTTATAACGTTATTCTCATGCAGGTGTAATCATAAATACCTATTATATTCGTATATATGAAGATTAACAAACTAGATTTATATATAAACTAGTTTTATTGGTTCCGAATTGTATGAAACAAATTAAAGTAACTTCAATTTACAAATTCCAAGTTTTAAAAGTATCTTTTTGATCTAAATAAAGCAAAAATGTCCCAGGTGGATCAAAATTAGTGGTTAGTGCGTTGACCTTTTGATCTGCAGGTCGTGAGTCCCCGGCTGAAGCACAACAAAATTTCATATCGAAAAGATTTTTCTTTCTAACGGTATCCACCTGCCGGCAAGAATTGGTAATTTTTCCGGGTGTAACACTTTGCCAAAAATGCTTCTTAAAAGAGCTCTGTGACAAAACTAAGTTAAAGTGATGTCACAAGGGTTTTGTCGTTCGAAAACGACTAATATAAGTAGCTCCCTAAATTTAACATGCACAACAGTATTGGTAGAGGAGCTCGGTGGTATCACAATAGGACTTTCTGGCCTAAGTCTGCCCTCTCAGAGAGACAGCAGTAAGAAGCTATCAAACTTCGTGTTTTTGTTAAAATGGAAAACTCTGAGTTTCGTAATCCGATTAAACACTATTATTAACGCAAGACAACGATATAACCAACAATGTTGGTTCATTCATTCATCGTTAGTTGCGTAAGCAAAATTGCACGAAATCGAATTTGTACTGGTTCCTTATCTAGCGCGTTTGCCAGACCTGGTTATCAGCGAATTTTTCCTCTTGCCAAACCTACAGAGTTGGCTTACCGCTAAGCGATTTTACTCAAATGAGAAACTCATAGCTGAAACTAAGGCATACTTTGGAAAATTTTTGAAGGATTACTTTTTGAACGGGATAAAAGAGTTCGAAAACTGTTGGACTCACTGAAGGAATGTATATTAAGAAATAAAACCGAATTTGGTTAAAAAATGTCTTCTATTCGAAGCTTTTTCCATCCCCCTAGTATATGAAGATAATTCTTTTATATTGTATAGAACATTTTTCCCAATGAAAATTGTATAAAGATCGGTTATATACTTATTCTACCATTTAAGAATGGTAGAATAAGTATATATAAAATGCACATTTTATATTACAGTACATGACTTACCCCTAACGATTCCCCGACAGTTTTGGGGTTTTTTTTTTGTCAATTTTCGGGTTTTTTTAGGCTAATATTATATAAAAGCCTCCTTAAGGAGTAAATATAAGAAATATATCCGAAATAAATATTAGGTAGAAAGAATGAATGATATTGAATCATAAATCTTACTCCTTTAGGAGTACCCTGGGATGTTTTAAATTATACTACTTTCTGGAATTTACACAAAATGAAACAATTTTCATATTCTACATGATGCTCATTTAAATCAAAATGAACGTTTTAGTACGCGCAACATGAAAATCGAAGCAACTTCACACTTTAGGACCAATCTCATATAAACATATTTATATTAAATACAACCATATTGTTACCCCATAAACCAATATGCATTGGCCTATTATTTCATGCATTCTATAAACATCTATTTCATACATCATTTATAAATTATTACCTCTAATAGTGGCAAATTTATACAAACATTTGAAAATCATTCACTAAAATTAATTAAAACTCATTTAGAGTTAGTTCAAAAATTATTATTCGATACCACAATGAACTGGACAAGAAAAGAAAATCGAATTTTTCAATATTAAATAGAGCGAAACAGTTGATTTAATCCTTCGAGAATTCTTTCCTTCATACACTTCAATAACAATCCATTTCTAATCACGCATAATGGCACAAAAATTATAACACAATTGAAAAGCAAACGAAACAATAATCCATCGTTCGCTAAGTGTTGCGAAATATCAGAAAGAAACAAAGAAAAAACACATTGAAAACTATTTCAAACATTATGAACAACATACATACATACAAACAAACTCGAGCACACAACAGCAGCAACCAGCAATAAAAATACATAATAGTAATAATAATAATATAATAATAATGAACAAATGTATAAACGAGAGAGGACACAACAGAACACACATAAACACAATAAATTTATATTGTTGTCTGTCTAACGTACTATATGAACATATATGAACATATATCTACATGGAACATATGAAAGACATATTCTTTTTGTCCTTCTACTTCTCCTACTCCTCCGTTTTTCTTCTATTACTTCTTTTTTTTTTTTTTTGCTTCACGTCCTTCAGATTCAAGAAGTACAAGTGAGTATTTATATACATATGTACAGATGTGCGTGAAGGCTACAAGTCGTACGTTTGATCCTTAGCTAAAGATATGCATGTATGTATGTATGGATGAGTGTAGATATTATACGATGTGTGTTTTTGTGATTTCTATATGAAAACACATCGAAACGAGACAACTTCAAAAACAAAAATATTAGATTAAAGTTTAAAAAAAAAAATGAGACATAAGTAAATTAGATACACACAAGTTGTTGATAGTAGTAGATGTGATAGTAGTAGTTGTGATGGTAGTAGTAATAGTAGTAGTAATGATATTTAGTATGATGTGTGTAGGTATATACATACGTGTGTGTTGTGATATCTCTGATATTTCTTGAGGCGTATAGCGTATTAGCGAATATGTTCCATTCGAGATAGAACACATGAATGCAACACAAACGTACGTACGTACACAAACACAGTAACAACAACAATAACAACAGCAATAACAAATAAACGATAGTAAAACAACGCAGACACACACACACGCACGCACATATATATGTATATACAAATGTGAGTCAGCGAACGGACATAAAGTAGAAATAAAACAAAATAACATTGAAAATATAAGGATGACAGCACAAGGATTATTGTACAAGGTAAAACAATAATATTGTGATGATTAATCATAATATGTATGAATAATATACCTGTTGCTGTGGCTGTTTAGCTGGTTGTTGTAATGGTACAGTAGCTATGTCTGCTGTTGTTTCTGTTACGGTCGCCGTTGTAACTGATGTTGCTGTTGGCAACGCTGATGCTGCTGCGACAGCTGTAGTTGTTGCCGCTGCAGCTGCTCCTGCCGTTGTTGATGTTGGTGTCGTTGGCGTTGTTGGCGACACCGCTGCGCTTGATGTTGGAGGATTCGTATCGAGTGTATGTTTCGAAATGACAACAGTTGTTGTCTTTTGTATTTTATCCTGATCGTGATGTTCGTTTGGCGATTTTGGTGGTACTGTTGTGAATGCATCTGCTGCGCGAACAATCTCAAGAACCTTTGCGATTAGAAAAAGTGAGATAGAAAATAACAAATAATTAATTACAACATTTAATAACAAAATGTAAAAGCTATTTAAACAAAGATTCGGCGTGTATTCCTTCCTCTTTTTGAAAAACGTACTTTCTCCGGTGTACTCTTCTCTTTTGACTGTGTCAATGATTGCTCAGAATTGACAAGTGCAACCATTGCATCTGGAGTCAGTGGATGTTGTGGCAGTCCTCCATTATTTATATTACCACCACCACCAGCAGCAGCATGTTGTTGTGATGTTGGTGCTTGTGTTGATGCACCACTCACAATTGCTGCTGCCGTTGCTGCCAATATTGACGTTTCGTCATTGGTCGGTTCAGTTTTTGATGCAAAAACTTCGAAATCCTACAAGAAATGATCAACATTATTGCAGTGACTATACATTGAGCAGACTATGCATCTAGCTAAACTTACTTGTCGCAATCGTTCGTCTTCATCACGATCTAAACTGGATATGCTTTGACTTTGACTCAATTCAGAACCAGTCTCTGAAGCACGTGATCCTTTTTTTATTAATGCAAAGAAATACAAGAAATCAAATCATATATGCACTTCTATGTATATTGTAAAATTACTTACCATGCCGACTGCCAGTGTTGGAATTGAAACCGGTGCTCATGCCACCAGCTGAACCAATGGAATGCATTAAATTGGATTTGTCATATCCTTTGCATACAATCAAATGGATTTCATTGCCAGCATTACGCAATGTATTAACTGCATCCTGATGTGTAGCGCCCAACAGTGAATTGCCGTTAACTTCAAGCAGGCGCATGCCAACCTAATGTCGCAATAACAACAACAGCAATAGCAAGAAAGAGAATTTAATATTAATATTACGATTCTGCAGTTATTACTTCCTAGTATTTAGATTGTGTTGCTTCTGCATTATATTACTTTTTTACTACTCTCGCTGACTATTAACTTGCAACTATTGCACAATGTTACAATCTTAGAATAATATAATTCTTAGATTAAAACCTTGGCCAAAAACCAAAAGCGTTATTTTCATAATTCTCTTCCAAATACGAATAAAGTATTTGTACATGACAGTAAATATTCAAATATAATTGGTTTTCTTTCAACAATTATTCTACAATCCCTATCCTACAATAGAATTAATCAAATACTAGGAAATTAGTAGCAGCTGTGGAGGAAAAATAAATAAATAAAAAAATAAACAATAATAATAATTTACCTTAAGCCTTCCATCTCGCCTGGCTGCACCGACCGAATTAATTTTCGACACAAATACACCCTCATCTGTTGGATCGACTGGATTACCACGCTGGCCATTAAGACCGCCCTTAATGTGCATACCCAGACGTTCACCATCAGTTTTGCTAATGATAATATCCTGTGTGATTTATAATGACAATGACAATAACGGCAATCATCATGATGATGATGATGATGATAAGAGCAAAAAAAATACGGAAAAAAATGGAATAAGATGAAATTGAAAATACAAGAGTAATATAAATAAAATACATATATCTATAAATAGGGCAATCCTTCGTATATATTACAAATACAACTCTATGAAATGTTTCACTAAAAATTGCAACTGACTGAAATGATCTAAATTGAATGGTATACATATAAATATATAGACAGACAAACAGACAGACAGTCAGACCGAAACACAGACATACTGAACGAAAGCAAATGTGTACAATGATTACAGTCATTGTTTCATTTCAAGATTTGCAATAGAATAAAAATATATAGGGGAGAATGCTTATACATATCAGATGCGGTATAGATAACAGTAAGCAAGCAGTAAAAAAAATAGCTAAATTATCTGTTTTCAAATATTGGTTGCTAGGCAAAGAGTACTTGTAAAAACAACAGGAAAAAAATTACAACATTTTAGCCTAATTGAAATCTAAAGCCCGGTATACACAAAATCTTAACTAATACCTTCGGTATTATTTTATTTTGCCAAAAAGTTGATTATTTTATACTTGATTTACACATTGTATTCACTTGTATTCCTATATTGATAAGCAAGAAAAACAAACCAACTAGCTACATGGTATATTTGTATGCAAAGAAGGAATTTTCTTTTTAAAGAGAATGTCTATTTAAAGTAAGCGACAACTATATATCCTGCACATAGTTGAATATTTCAATAAATACAGTCTCATTGGAATCATCATCAATATACAGCAACAAACAAAATTTAATCAATCACTTTATCCATCCAAATGCAACAAAAACAACAAAAGAAAATGCAACGAAACGATATAATATGGTCACTTGATCTTATTCATTCATTTGAAGGTGTTTAGCTAAGTGAATTTAAATTCAGCAAAATCGAAGTCATTCAGAAGAAAACAGTCAACTAATAAAACAAAATACCAATATTATAGTTTTGCGAAGAAGCTTACCTCAGTGGGCACGTAATCTACTTGTATGTGCTAGCCGTATAAAGTGAGGTGTACAAAAAAAAATAGATAAAACAGTATAGAAATGGACAATACATACATAGTTTGCATAGCGTGAATATTCAAAATCAAAAAAGAGGTTGTGTATCTGCTAATGTGTAAATGTAAATAAATTCAAATTATGCTTACTAAGCAAATAAAATAAATACACTATAGAGGAATCAGATAATCTTCATTACATAAATTATAAATGTGTATTACAACAATGTGATGTATGTATTTGTAAATATATGTAGCATGATTAACCACACTTCATGAAGTGCTCACAAAAAACAAACTTACCTGAAATCCAACTGGCATCGGATCATGTTGTATTGTCAAGCGAATATCATCACCAGGTTTAAGCAATTCTAAGACGGCTTCTTGATGTGTGGCACGTGAAACATCGGTATCGTTCACCTTTAAAATGCGGTCGCCCATACGTAATTTACCACATTTTGCTGCAATGCCGCCAGGCACAATCTAATCATAACAATATAACAGGAAATCACGGATTAGCAAAATCGAAATTACATTCAAAAACAAATTTATATTGGTATTATGGTTTTTGGCGTTTGTTGTGTAAAATAACATAATTAATTTAAAATCTTAATTACACGTTTTTGTGATTTTCTTTTTTATTGTACGCAATTTTTTTTTTAAATATGAAGTACCACATATTAGCATAATTAATCTTTATAGCCTTTGTATGAATATTTGTACTTGTGTGTTTATATGTATTTATGCCAAAACAGTTTATACTTCAAATTTAATGAATAAATTACGAATAAATGCTTGAAATTTAATTTCAAATAACAAAAAGTAGAACGAAAACATGAAATGTTCACTACATACTATATCAATACCGTCAAAATGGAATTTAATTCAAACAACATGAAATATAAGTAAAATTAAGCGAATGAATTTACAAACTTTACCAACCGTTATTAATTAAGATACAAATTAAAATTTTATTTAAAAATAATTTCTCAATATTCTCAACTTGATTTAATGCTTTAATGATTTTTTTCACTTACATGTGATATAAAAATGCCAGGTTCACGTGCACCAAATGGTACACAGGAATGATCAGTACCGCCAATAATACTAAATCCTAATGAGCCTTGATTCTTCGGTAAAATTACCTCCTATAAATTGTATATAATATAAAAAGAAGAAAATATATACATATATTTACAAAAAATAGAAAAAAATTAATTTTGGAAAAATATTCAATAATTAATTTAGAGATATTAAATTATAATTGTATTGTAATTTAAAACCACAGACTAAAAGTTTATTAATTTGTTGAAGAAAAGCTTGCTTTTTTTCCGTTTATATACATAAACATATACGTATGTATACAAACGAGTATTTGCTGCTGATAACGACAATATTAACAATGATAGAGGTATGGTGATAATGGTTGAATGGTAATGAAATTGAATAATGAAAAATTGTTGGTGATATTTACAGAAAAATAACAATGAAGATAAATAGATTAATAAATAAAGAAAAACAACAGGTTAATAAACAATTTACATTTACATAAAACGTATATAAAACACATACAGGAAAGAAACTCCAACTACATAGAGAAGTGATATTATCAACAATGTTCGATAGTAAATTTTATCGAAATTTATCGAATTAAGCAATTCAAACAATAAAGATTGAGAAAGAAGAAAAATAACAAACATATAACAAACATACTACTTGTGTATATGACATTTAAAATATAATCCGAAATGTATTAATAATAAAGTGCAAATAGTCCGTAAAATAGCAGATATAAGATAATAATTAATCAAATTAAAAAAAATCTACATCATAATTGTAATTTAATAATTTTACTTAGTTATAATTATCTACAATTTTATCTACAAATAATAACTTAAATATTTTCTTAGCCAACTATAATATTTATGTACATTTACAAGTAACGTTTTTGATTTTAAAGAACTTGAGAAATGTTAATCTGAAGTGCATTGAATCGAAGTATATACAAAATAAACTACAGATTCTTTAAATTTGTATTTTCAAAACAAAACATTCGGAAATTTGTTTCGGTCGTATTACGATTATTTTTATGTTTCCAATTCTGTCAATTTTCAACTTTTTCTATTATTTCTATTGACAAAAAAAATGCAATCATGTCGAATTTCTTTTTTATTTATATTTGAAAAATATTTTACTGCATTATTGCATTATGCTTTATTTTTTATTAATTTAATCCATTTATTCTGCCACATCTTCTATGAGAATAAACGAAAGTACCATATCAATACGATCTTAACGCTTAGAGTCCAGGGTGTAAAGATTATAAGGTAGAAATCATTGGGAAAAATTCATTTATACAAATTCTCATACACGTCCACAAAAAGAATTCCAACAATCGACCGACACATCTATTAGGCTTGGCAACTAAGAAATTACCGAAGTAATTGGCGATATTTTCGTACACAAATTGATCTCAAACTACCACCTTAAAACAAAAACATGTGCAATTTACTTCTTAAGCAATGGAAATGTAACAGCTAACCAATATCTGAAAGAAAAAAATCATAACATTGACTAAAGGTAGCAAAAATATGTGTATAGTCAGAGACATCCATGTGTGAAATCGGCACTTTCATAGTTGCCAACCCAATATATATACGTATTGTGCGAATTCCAACAGAATTAAAATATAACAATAATAAAATTACTGAAAATCTCATAATCTGAATCAAAATATAGAACATATGTATATATGCAATTGTGTGAATATGAATGATTCAGTGTTATAATCCAACGAACTTACAGACCAACTGTCTACATATGAGATATGTACGTAGAAGCGGAATTCATCAGCAAAAATTAAAAAAATAGAAAAATTAAAATCTATATACTTAAAACTCATACTTATGATTTTAGGGAATACTATAAATAAAATAGAAACCTACAAAATTTATCCTTTGGATATAATAAGTATGATGATTGAAAGTAAAACTCAGTCGTTGTTTTCTTTCTTAGTACAGTGAATAGGAGAACTACTATTTACTCAGAATTGAGCATGGAGCAAAAGAAATTATTATTAAATTTTTGCATTACTAATGATTTTTCATGTAGTAGAAAACAGATGAAATAGTAAGACTAAGAGAAAGACACATAGGCAATGACAGAGCTGGGTAGTAGTAACATGGGCAATTTTGTAATTAAAACTTGATTGATTCTAATTCTAGGTAATTGTAATTGTTAATTAAAATGTTGTTGTCTAAAATATCAGCTTCATCGGTTGAAATAGCTTATTATAGCTGCATCTCAAGTTTATAAAGTAGAACTGTAATAAATTTCAATCGCATAGCGAAAATAAATGTCCACGATTTCATTAGAAAATTATTACATTGCGAAAAGCATTCTAAACAACTCCATAAAAAATATTTAAATTTTAATCATATTAAGCCATCTTGAGCCAAAAATCAATTATTCACTTTCACTTTTACGATTTCAATTGACTTTTTTTTTGCTATAAATGAAATTTCTTACAAATTATTAAAATATTGTGATAATTAAAAATATGATAAAAATGTCAACATATTTACACCCTTAGGATCACTCACCCTAAATAGTAAATGGGACTAAAGTGAATGAACCCGTTATTTACATTAGTATTAGCATTAGTATGGGGAACGATGCTTTCATTTAAAATTTAAAGCGGGTATATATGCTTCATTGTTAATTGTTAGTGTGCACTTTAGATGAAATCAAAATGAAAAGCCTTTTACTCTTATCACTCTGGATGATTCATCCAAGATGAAAATTGCAATTGATAAATGTAATTGGGCCTTAATTTATGCCGCTAAAATCTCATATACTTTTTATGCAAAAATAAAAAAATCAGCATTTTAGAGAAAAAGTTTAAATTGCAAATTTGTGAATAACGTCTCAAGCGCTTTGGAACTACGAATTGCCCATTCACTTCCCCTTTTCTTCACATAAGAATTGCTGCATTATCTTAATCAGATGCTTTTCTCCTTGTAATATAAAATAAAAACATTTATTTGACTTAAAAGTTCATCTTATTGATGTTAATCTTGTTCAAAACTATCTCATCCGCTAGTCGTTGTTCGTACTGCTATAGCTGATTTGAAGCGAAAACTCATTCTGGCGTAATCCTTAATAGGATGTGTAATATTTTTCGCACTATTTTATAGCACTACTTGCAGAATCCTTACATTATGTATACAAGTTGTTGTATTCATTAGAAAATCTATCTATTCATTATCAATTCTATGACTAAATAATTGATATGACTTTTTTAATTACAATTGGATTAACTTTACCCAGCTCTGAACAAGACTTCTCCACTAGACATTCCAAGAAGATACCACATTGCATAAATACCAGAAGAAATGATTCATAGAAATATACCACGATGCTGTAAGGCTTTTTAATATATCCAATGGCTTTTATAAATTTTGCAGCTCACTCACTTCCTCTGCAAGTTTTATATTTATATATGTAGTGTATAAATAGCAATAACACAACAAGAATGTAGGTGTACTCTTGTACACACATTATACGCTATAAGGAAGAGTAATAGTTGTAAACAATTTTCTGACAAAGTAAATATATTTTCTATACAATTAAAAACCTTCAAATGCAAATGAACAAATTTACAAGAAAAGCAAGCATTCATTGGAGTAGCTTGCATATACATACATACGTACGTACGTACACACCATACATGAGAAACAACATGAAAGTAATGAAAATTTATAGGAAAATTATTTTAGTTTGAATTGTAAATTACTTAAAGCAATTAAAAACGATTTAAACAAAATATACAAAATTGAAAATAAATTAAGTTGCATTATTTATTTATTTATTTATTTTTTTTTTTTTTTTTTTTGTTCTACTGTTTTAGCTTATAGAAAGAGTAAGTGAAATTAGAAAGGATGAATGAAATAAACAGAAAGGTAAGCAAAAGTGAGTTTGCTATAAGAAAGTTAGAATTTATACCCTTTAAAATTGAATTAAATACTTCAGAAGCATTTGTGTAATTGAATTGTTAACAAAGTGTCGCCTTTAAAGTGTTGATTGTGTAAAACAGAATCGTATAAATAGAAAAGCTGGGTGCATATATAACAATAATTGCTTTGAATAAATTCATAAATAAATTATCGTTTTTTGACATTGTCGTTTCTTGTACATCGTTTTTCCAATGCAAATAAAATTCAAAGTGTATGCAATATAGATATAATAGGGACTATTAGATTAAAATAGAAAACTGTGCAAAAAATAATATACATTTTTCGGTCACTCTTCAGTGAAACTTTATTTATCAAATTATATATATATATAATAGAATTTATTTAAATTTGTACTTTTAACACTATTCTTCGATTAATTCAATTACATAGCGCTTACATCGACATGACACGAATATGAAAACCTATTTTATATAATTTGATAATAGCCTTGCAATATAAGCATTCCACAACTCAACTTTCAGTTATCATATTTCGTTATATATATGTAAAGGTAAAGGACAGAGACAGCAAAGCATAACACTTATACTTTCATACAAGTGTCAAATTCTTTACCCGTTAATTTGATTGAAAATTAGATAGCCTTGACATTAAAAATGTGTAATAATATTCAAAAATTAGTTGAGAATTTAATTTGAAAGAAATCAAACCATTATACCAATTTATTGTTTATCATGCCTTACATCAGATTCTACTATATATAAAACCTGTTAGTATCCAATGTACAATAGTTTCTAGTTGATACTATGAATTTCCAAAAACCATGTTAATTGAAAAAATAAAAAAATTCCATTAAGAACAATTAATTCTGCTTCATGGTAAATGTTTTGTGTATTTATGTGTGTGTGATGCATATATACATATGTATATATATACCATATAATAGCTTAGATATGAGATAGTCGAATAGTTACAAATATTTTATTCATTTTATTTACACACAAAATAAATAAAACAAACAAACCGAGATAAGGAATGTTATTAGAGAAAAAATTATGCCAAAATGAATTTCAAATTATATTAACAGATGTGTGTGTGTGTCTGTGATTTGAAAGAGTGCAGCACTAATAAAAAACCAATATTATGAAGAGAAATGCAATTTGGAAAAATTATTACACTTGAAACTGCTGACTAAAAATTAAAGCAGTTTTCGTATTATTATTTTTTTTTTTTTCATTTATTTGTTTTTTTTTTTTTAATTCATGTGTAATTGTGCTGATGTGATAATCACCTCACTTATTAATGGTTCCGCTAAATGATTATCGGTGACACGTGTCATCACGGTTTCTGTGAAGGTCGATTTGGTAATGGTCTCTGTGATGCGACCCAATTCAGTGGGTGCCGCCGGGAACATTGGCAAATCGGGCACAGCCTTATTCACTGTCACAATAACAGACGGTCCAACACCGCCGTCCTCGTTGGGACGCTCCACATGAACTTGATGTTGACTGCCACCACTAAGAAAATGCGCCGGTATCATCGCTTGGAAATCTTCGCTGGTTAATGGCCGAAGTGGGGGCGTCTGTGTTGGTGATGGAGATGGAGGAGAAATGGATGTCAGGCAGGCAGGCAGACAGTCAGGCAAGCAGGCAGGTGGTAGACGGCACATTTATTAAAGCGCATGTAGTATATAGTAGGCAGTGCGGCATTGGTGGTGGTGGTGGCATGACATTTTGTTTGGAATATTTTGCATAAGAATTTGATTTCATTTGTTTGTTCAATTATTTATTTTTTTTTTTTGTTCGTTATTTGAAAAAGAAACAAAAAAAGAGAGAAAATACTTTGGTTTTAGGTTTCGAATTGTACTTTTGTTATGTATTTTTTTTTTATTGATCTAAGTAGTTGTAGTAATGAACTTAAATTTAGGTGGTGTCAACGTAATAAAGCGTTTTGTTTATTTATTGTTGTTTTTGTTGTCTTCTATTTTAGCGGCCAAATATTGTCCCTAAATAATATGTATTTATGTATCTACTACTGTTTATGTATTGAACTATTTATAGATATGAAGCGTATATATCATGTAATATAGTATAGACCAATTGTTGTTTTTTCTTGTTTTTTGTCTTTTTGCAACGAGCAAAACTAAAACTAAATAAATAAATAAAATACATACTCTAAATAGAACAATAACCACATACACATACAAATTTAAAACATACAATTTGCATACAATAAACATGTATGTATGTATATAAATAAGTAAATTTAGTCGCACATGCATTTTAGATACAAGTACTCATAGTACATACTCATAACTATGTATGTATTTAAATCACTAGATGTAATTATATAAAATTAGTTTAAAGAGAAATTCTAATGCAAAATGTACTTTTAATTTTTGGTTATTAGCACACTTAGGTAAAATATACGAGCTCGAATATATATAATATGTATGTATACGAAAATAATGCTAGCATAGAAAATACAATAAGTAGGAGAGCGTTATTTGCTGAAATATCATCAACAATTAGATTGGAGTATAATTTAATACCTCTTTTCGAATGTAATTAAGTTATCATAATTTGCCATATACACAGGGTGCTGGTTTTTGTACTTACCACTTTGTGTTATAATCAATGCTGTAATTATAATTCATAAGTAAATAATCGACTATTTGATCACACTCGAAATTTCTAAAATATCTCTATTTTCCACCATCATTTAGACAGAATTCTTTGAAAATTATTAGAAGAAAACAAAATTCATATAAAATGAACTAAAATTCACTACACTATGTTGTTAAGGAGTATATATATTTTCTGAAATAAGTTGCACGAAAAGTTTTTAATGAAATTTCAATCTTTTACACAAAGTTTTTAGATGATAAATTTATGATGAAGGTATTTGCAGCAGTGAATTACCAACAAAATCAAAACTACAAACATTGTTTTAATTTCGCAAAAAGCAATAGCCAACAAATAACAAGTAGAATAAAAATTCAATAATTCTTATATTTGAGATAAAGGTTTTGCTTAAAGCTTTTTTACCACCCACCCATATAGAACACAAAAACAAATGAAATACAATGAAATATAGAATACTGAAAACTCAATTATGTTTACCTCTCTCAAGGAAATCGGCTAGGAAAAGGAAACAAGTCTTATTTAATAGATATAACGTAATAAAAAGTTTCAAAAGATACAATACATACAATACTTTTGAAACTACGCAGCAGTAATTGTATTCTACTTACATTTAACTTAATTGGCAAATTATGATAACTTTTTTTTTATTTATTTCTTTTTGTAAGGCTATTTTCTCAAAAAACAAACAATCTAATTAAATACATTTGTTGTTAATGTCACATTTGATTTAAACGAACACCAAACCGGATAAGTAGTAGGCCCTAAATTTTAGATGAAACGATTAACAAATGAAACACGAAATGATGAAATTTATAAATGTAGCATATAGCACAGTTATTATTTAGCATTTTTATTGTAGCAGAATGTAAATGACAAATTTCGATTTTATTTTTCTTTTTGTTGTTTTTATTAAGCCTCAACACAAAGACAAGACAAATGTAAGACACAAAAAAAAAAAATATTTATTCGATAATAATGAGCATTTTTTATTAAATTATGATTAATCTGACTTAAATTTTCATTATTAATAAAATGTTAAATTAAAATGCGTGCAACAGTTGTAAAATAAAAATATGAAATTCGAAAAAAAACACAAATACATCATACCTGTGTCTCTGACGAATCAGGTGGAGCGGTGCTTGTTGTTGTTGACTGATGTGGTGTGGCAGCATTACCATTTTGAGGCACTGTAGTAGTAGTAGTAGTGGTAGTAGTAGTTGTATCACCTTCGCCCATTGTTACAGAATTGGTACGTCTTGGTGCTGGTATCGGTTGTCCTGTCACTTTATCAATTTGTTGCTGTTGCTGATATAATATTGGTGCTATTGTCGCGGCAGCATAACCATTTGCTTTTGTTAAGGAAACACCAATGCCACTACTGGCGCTGCCACCTATCACATTTGATGTTGCTGGCGTTGTGGTTGCAACTGTTTTGTTGCTATCATATGCAATCGGTTGTGTTATATACTTGTATGCTTGCTGTGGCTGCTGTGCATGTTGTTGTTCTCCAATTATATCGCCAATGGAACGTTTAAAATTTGCTATAAATTTTCCAAAGAACACAATAATTTTAATATCATAAAATCATAACACTTACTGTAGTCTAAACTTACCGGGTCGATTTGCAAGATAACCAGAAGGACTCAATGAATTTAATACCGCCGGACTACGTGGACTAAGTGGTGGTTCCAATGGTCCTCTATACTCACGTTGCAACACCAAACGTACAAAACGTTGTGGTTCGGTGAGACATTGTACTGCTGTGTCATGATGAGCATTTGTGACGTCATTGCCATTAATCTGTGAAAAGCAAAGAAAAAAAGAGCGAAAAAAGCGAAAACAACACAATGAATGTCAATGCACAAATGAAGGTACATAACTATTATCTAACTATGTGTGAGATTGTTTCGATGAATACGCATAAATCACAGTGCAACACAACAACAACAAAAAATTCAATTAATACAACACTACTACTTACAGCCATGACACGGTCGCCAACCATTATTTTGCCATCACGATGTGCTAGACCACCTTCAGTTATGCGTGAAATGAATATTCCCTCACAACCATCCTTAAATGGAGGTGAACCTTTGCCACCAGCAATGCTAAAACCCAATCCCTGACCAATTTGATCACGTATTAGAGTTGTATGCAATTGAATGTAGCTAACGGGCAAATCCTATTGAGAGAGAGAGAGAGAGAGATAGAAATAATAATAAAAGATTCTATTGCAAATAAAAAGTTTTCAATTAAAGTAATAAAGCTATAGAAATGATGATCATCTCCATTTATATGTACAATACAAATTAATTATTTAGCACTACAAAGGTTTTGACAGAAACCAATTAAAATCAAAATAAATAAGATTTCAATTTCAATTCATATGACATATGATATGTAAAGATATGTGTCCAATGATGATGATGATGATGATGATGATGATGTTATTTTCAATTGAAAGAATTTTTATTTATTTAAAATTCTATATGTGCAAATTGACACCACACCAACCAACCAACTTACCTTTCCATTTTCCAATATGCCATTTGTTGTCGTTGTGGCTGTTGTTGGTGCTACTCCTATTGGAAGACCAACATGTTGTGGTTGTAGCTGTTCTTGCTGCGGTATTGTTTCTACTGCTGATGGTGTGGTAAATGTATTTGCGTGATAATTGTGAATATTTGCTGAATGCTGCTGCTGCTGTTGTAGCAGTTGTTGTTGTTGCAATTGCTGCTGCAACTCTGGAAGAATTTGAATTGGTGGTGGAATGAATTTCTCATGTGATGCTTGTTGCTGGGTGGGTTGTTGTACTCCTACTACTCCGGCTATCGCTGCCGGTGATTGTTGTAATTGAGCTGTCAATGGACGTGTTTCAACTGAGATCTGCAAATAACATCAATAAAATTTATATTCATTTAATTACATATTCAAATAGACAATCAACAAATGTATTTAATTGTGCATGCATGCATATTAGATGGGTTCGAAAAATTAAACTTGCTATGATGTTTAGGTTTTGGATACCAAAAGTTACATTTTGCTTCAATTTGAGTTTTTGAATTATAATTTTAGAGATATTTGACATTCAAGTCGAATTGATTTTGCAATAATTGAATAAACAATATTCTACTTTACTACGCATTTTCCCTCTTACAGTTCAAATGTAGCTTGGCGTTTGGTACTTGAAAATCAAAGCAACTGTAATTTTTCGCATGTTAAGCAGAACCAGTCTAATGTGTATAAATCTCTTGCAAAATCCAATTTGAAATACTTTGAAATAGGCAAACATACATATATGCCATTTATACCATGCCTTCCATACATACATGTTTTTAAAGTCACTTAAAACTTAAATTTACTATGAATTAAACTTAAACCTTTGGAAATTGAGTTTGCTATAAAATAAATTTAGATTTCATTTTTTAATGAATTTTTTTTTTCAAATAAATGAATTCACATAATAGTAATGCATTAAAATAGTCTTTTGATATACAAAGAAAAAATAATAAAATTTTTAGAGATTGCGACGATTTTAAAGCGAACTTAAAGTTTCACTGCTAAAACCAGCAACTTTTTCATTTCGTGAGGCATCTTAATGTGTAAGTAAATACATAAGTAAAGGATATAAATTGCGAAGGTCCAAAATGAAAATCAAAATAATAAATACCTACTTATACTTTATTAAAAAATGTATTAGCAAAGCTTAAAAAATAAATTCTATGCTCTATAATACACTAACCTGTGACAATGAACCATCTTCACTGAATACCGGATGACCTATCAGTCTGGTCACCTCACGTTGCACAACCAATACCAAAACGGCACCGCATGCCTTCAACACTTGCACCGCTTGATAATGATCCGCTTCAACAACCGAAATGCCATTGACTTTTAATACCTTATCGCCCACACGTAGACCAGCCAAATCCGCTGGGCCACCTTCTGTGACACGCGATATGAAAATACCTTCATCATCGCCTTTAAATGGTGTCGATCCCTTGCCTCCGGCTATACTCAAACCCAAACCAGCTGATGTGCGTTCAATATGTATTTCATATTGTTCCATACGCAATTCTGTCACACCGTCGAGAGCATCTGTATAAAACGAATGAAAGAAAACAAATTTTTTTGGTAAATTCTTGCGTATATAATATTTACATTGATGTTATGTGTTGTGAATATTAAAATCGTATTCAATGCAAGTCACGATTTGCAATTATGTAGGTACCAACTAAATACTATGTGTTAAGCAGCCAGCTAGCCGTCAAACGTTGGCATACATAGATTTTAAAGGACCGACCAACACTTGATGCCCAAGAGGGGGACCCATTGTGTTTAATAAATTAATGATTTTTTACAATTCCTACAGTATTTTCGTACTATTTATATGCACATGTATCTATATCTTACTATATTTCTTTCTTACCATATTGTCTGTCTCTTTGGTCGTCGGAAGCAACACCCACATACGAGGTAACAATGCGTACACGTTTGTCTTTTCGCTTCAGTGAATTGCTTGGGCTGCGATTCGATGACGCAAGCGAACTACGTAAACTCAGATTTGCAGGACTATTACGGCCATTGTTGGATGAGCGTACCGAAGAACGCGGCAATGTATTATTGCCCTCTTTCACTTTTATTTTAACGTTAAACATTTTTTTTAACCACAATTTCTTTTTTTTTTCCGCTTCCTTTTATTATTTGATTTTATTTTACTTTATTTTATCTTCCTTTTTTTGGTTATTTTTTCCAAAGTTCATAACAATTTAAACAATTTTTCATTTTAAATATTATTGGCTTTTCACATGCACACATATATTATATTTTGTGCAGCTATGTGGAATCACTTGCAGCAGTAGCAAGTAACATCTGTATGGGAACAACAAATATTGCCTTTATTTTTGTGAAATAATTCACATGTGTACGATATTATAAAATATTATAGACGGCGCAATAGTAAACGTTTTGACATCAGTGCACGCTCGTTCGTACAGCACACACACACACACACACACACACAGCAACACAATATCAAAAATCTATATGCTCTTACTATAGTCGTAGAGAGTATTCTACAACAAATTCATTTATAATATTGAAAATTTAATGCAATATTCTCGAGAGGAGTAGCAACAACAGCAGCAAGTGCAAACTCGCAGCAGTATATATCAAATTATAAAATCCAATAAATGTACAATATGCAATATTGAAATCAATCGTATTTAATGCATCAAAAAAGCGCTTTACTTTGAAGTCAACAAAATTCAATAAAACAAGAAGATCCAATATGCATAATGATATTATTCATACAAAACTAATAAAGAGGAAAATAATATAAATATAAATATTCTTCAGCATAGAGATAGTAGACATATTCCATACACTCATACATACTCACAGAGACACATACGCACACGTAATAAGATATGATTGCATCAATCATAATGAAGGCAATGAACTCAAATAGCACACAGTCAAGATAAAAAAAAAACAACAAACAGAGCAGCTGGTGCATCCACCAAAAGTATTAACGTGATTTGAGTTTACCGTCAAAATAAATTATACGCACACGCAAAAATAGCAGCAACAACAACAAATAATAAATAAATAAATAAACAAAAATTAAAAACAAAACAATGCAAACGAACGTCCATCGACCGAACGACTAGCACAACATAATCAACTAAATGCATTGAGACTAAAATTGTTTTGATTCTGATGGATGAATGAATCAACCATAATGATGATGATGACGACGACAACAACGACGACGACTACAACGGCATGCGGCGGCGGTGGCACACAGAAAAAACACATGCACAAAATCAACTCTACATACGAAGCAATTGATAGCAAAAGTATCAGCAAGCAATCAGCAAGTGAATTTCGAGAATAATGAAATCCAGACATTGCAACAACAACAACAACAATCGGATTTAGTATACTTTCTGGCGTTAGATACCGAATAAGAAAATGTGTGTGTGTGTGTGTATGTATGTTTGTAACCAAATTGAATAAAACAACAACAAAATAATAAAAATCATAAATAATAAAGAGCAACCGGACGACGACAGCAGACAGAATATAGTACTATTACTCATACCTCACCAATACAAAAATATGTATAGTACATTGCTAGCGATGGCAAGATGTGAATAGAAAAGCAAACACCACTACCAGACAGAGTCAATACAATTTATCCGATAATGAGACGATAAATACACAGCATAAAGTACGATTATATCTCAAATCAAATGAAAACAAGCAAAAAAAATAATAATAATATAGAAATAAATTCATACTGTAAATAACGGACTTGACTCGTGCTTTCCATACAGAAAGAGTGTGAAAAACAATATGGAGAAAAATGTATATCATTCATAATTTGTTGCATATATATTGTCTTATGTGTCTAGTACGTGGTATTCATAAAATTATTACAATTGATATACTCGATGACAGCCACCATTTGCACTTAATATTAAATAAAAGATTAAATAATAGAAAAGTATTAATACTGGCATTTAATCATATAATAGATAATATTCCAACTCACTTCCATGAGTTTAAAATGAAAATGCTTGCTTCTATAACACTTCTACAAGGATCTTCGAAGTTAGCATTACGAAATAATTTCCATATGGACGATAGATAAAAAAATCCACAAGCTTTATAGAGTGTTAAGAGAGGTTGAGGCTTCAATAAAACTTTCTTAAAGCTTTCGAACATCGCTCATTCTTGTAAGAAGAAAGGGAAGTGATTGTTTCGATATAGCTTCTGGATGGAAGTTAAAAACGTGAATAGAGATTCTAGTAAGAATCATAAAAACAGCTGAAGGTCTTGATATATTGCGCACAAATTCCACCTAGTAACAGTATAGTGCTACCAAAAAAAAAAAATAAACAATGGTGCCGATATTACATACGCGCGTGTTATGAATTATATTTAGTTCCCCGGTACTTTTTAACGTGGAGCCGAATCTGTTTTTTTGTACAATATGAATACACTGGATCAATGACTCAGCCAGTGCGACATGCATCTAATGTTATAGATCCCCAAATAATTATATAAACTATTTAATGCAATCATTGTTATTTTGTATAAGAGATTCCTATTCGATCAACTCAAAATTAAATTAGCAGCATTTCAAATTTGGAATCGCCTAACCATAAGCAGGTCACTTCTAGACCTGTCAAACTTAATAGGCAAAGGAAAAGTGGAAAAGAAACTTGGCTCGCTGTTAGTGTTAAATATATAACACACTTGGTATGAAGCTGTAACTTATTTGAGCTTTACGAAACTAGATTTTGGAATCTCACCTCAACCAATCGATGCTGTTCTTTATTTCTCCTATTTAATGGGTATAAAACACTATATATACAAACATACATAATTATCGATATAATCCGAATTAAATATTGTTTAAAAATTATATAACAAAAACCATTAATTTAAATATGGCAATAGAGATTACATAATCTCCTCTATAGTCATTCTATGCCTCTAATCGATGTATATGCAACAACATAAAAATAAATAAATATGTGGCCACATAAAGCCCCAAAGGGCTCATTGGCCGAGCTTCTCTTCCATTACTGTTGTGCGTCTTAAATTTTGGACAATATTAGAAGGGACCTACTTATTTTAGCCGGTTCCGAACGGCAGAACACTTGTGACATCACTTTTTCTGAGCTTTGTCACAGAGTTCTTTAAGAAGCTTTTTCATGGCAAGTTGTTACTGTCGGAAGAATTGCCAATTGCTTGCCGACAGGTGGGTACCGTTCGAAAGAAAAATCTTATCGATATTAAATTTGTTATGCATCAGCCGGTGATTGAACCACCGACCTACAGATCAGAAGGCGAACACACTAACCACTGAGCTACGGCACCCACATAACATAATGTACACAACAACATAATGTACACAAATAGTAAACGTGTCTGTGTGTCATCAAATCGTATGCTAAATAGGATTTTCGATTTAAATCGAAAATATAAAATAAGAAACAAATGATACACATTGAAGTCAAAATCAATAATTCTGCAGAAAACAATGACAAAGCCGATAAAATGCGCAAAAAAATAAATAGGAAAATAAATGAAATAAAAAATGAAAATAAAAAGCAAAACAAAATGATATAAAACAATAAAATTATAATAATAATAATAATAATAATAATAATAATAATGGGTGCCGTAGCTCAGTGGTTAGTGTGTTCGCCTTCTGATCTGTAGGTCGTGGTTCAATACCCGGCTGATGCATAACAAATTTTATATCGAAAAGATTTTTCTTTCGAATGGTACCCACCTGTCGGCAAGCAATTGGCAATTCTTCCGACAGTAACAACTTGCCATGAAAAAGCTTCTAAAAAGAACTCTGTAACAAAGCTCAGAAAAAGTGATGTCACAAGTGTTCTGCCGTTCGGAACCGGCTAAAATAAGTAGGTCCATTCTAATACTGTCCAAAATTTAAGACGCACAACAGTAATAGAAGAGAAGCTCGGCCAATGAGCCCTTTGGGGCTTTAAGTGCCACATATTTATTTTTTATTTTTTATAATAATAATAAGTAGTAGTAGTAGTGTAAAGAAAATACATAACAGATAACACAAACACAGACGAAAAGAAATTGAAGAAAAGTTCCAGTAGCAAAAAAACCAGATGCAAAATAAGCACGTATATTTTCATAGGACCAAGTTACCTACGGCACAACGGTAAATAATCAAGAATACGGCAACACAATTTATTTATTGGGTGGCTAGGTGACGACATAATGGCCAACGTATTGTATGTAGTATAACAGGATAATATGTAACAACCACACCAAAGAACGTAAGGCATACGATATGAAAACAAAGAAAATAATCAGGAAGATATGAGGTATATAGTGAGTGAGTCACTGAATAAGTGAGTGAGTGATAGAGAGAGAGAGAGAGAGAGAGAGAGCGAAAGAAATATCAACAAAATAATCGTAAGTAAAAGTAAAATAAACATCGACACAGCAAAAGAAGTTGCAACATGTTTACGATTATTGAACAGATAAATAGTATATACTGGTAAAACACATACTTATACTCAAGATGGCATTGTTATATAAAGGCACCAGAAAAATGTATATTAAAGAAAAAATATTTATAAACAAATATTTAATCATTATTATCAATAAGGAAATGAGATGACACTCGAAACACACTAGTTTGACACATTGAGAAAATACTTCATATAATTTTTAAATGCCACCACGGGGATCATTTGATTCATTCCGTTAATCTTCCTGTCAATGATGCATGTGGGCATATCTTCTTATTTGATGTATCACGTCGTCAATGAAACTTTCACCAGATCGCTTACATCCATGCAAAATATTTGTCAATTTGATTCGACATCCAGCAAACGAGTTTGCTCGTATGAATATGTTGATATTGATTGCAATCAAATAAATATCAATAAAAATTTAGCGACAGTTATGTTAAATACTATACCATTTAATTGTGATAATGACACTGACAATGATAACACGATGATAGAATGATTATACGAACGTTTTAAGTGATCGGATGTAAGTTATATTGTAGGAGTGGTCGAGTACAATAAAAACAAAACATGTTTAAAAATGATGTTAATGCATTGAAATTTTCGATTCACCATTAAAAACCCGATTTTGATTCACTTGCGTCATTTAACAATGAATAATTCAGTCTGGATCTTTTTTTTTTTTCTTTAAGAAAAAGTTTCAATTCTGAATATTTGCAATGAATTCCAATAACTGAATAGCCGTTCTATTAAGAATTTAATTATCTTGTTAATATTGATGCAAAACATTATTATTTTTAACAAATATTTGCAAAAAATGTTGATTATTAACCAACAAAACTAAACATACTCTTCCAAAAATTCCAACAGAAAACCGGTGTTAATGGCAAATCGTAACATGATTTTGTACTGAAGTTCGAAAAATTTTTGATTTTATGACGACAACCAGAGAAAAGCAAAATAAATGTAAAAACATTGAAGCCAAAGTCCTGCGAATTATTTCCTTTAAGAAAACTAATGATATTGTGAGTGCAATAACTTCCACAAACATACACACACATTAATTTGAACATTTTTTCAAGATGTTTTCCAATTAAAATAACATTCCATGCATAGCAAAATTCAAAATGAAATTTTGTATTCTTAACAGTAATATATGTAGTACCTCCTACATATGGAGATATGCATCATAAATAAATGATTATAAAGCAATCCATAATATGATTTTTGTGTTAATTTTCTTCAGAAAATTTCCGTTTTATTATATTTACTTACTGCATATGTGTATATGTGTGTCAGTGTGTGTGTGTGTGTGTGCGTACAAAAATGAATTTATACAAAATACAATATTTCATTTTCATTATTACAATTACACTATTACGATGACTATGATTATGTCTTCAACATTTCAATGATGTTGTTATTCATTGTTTATATACATCATCATGTGTATATGCATGTTAGGTACAAACGTGCATATGAATATGAAGTATGCATGAAGAACAACAAGAACAATAATAATGTCAATGTATCATGTATTTCAATGAATCTCTGAACAAATTTATTTCATGCCATAGTAATGCATACATAAATACAATGACGATGATGATGATGAGCCTCTTTCGTTCACTTTAATATCGTATGTATTATCATTCGACCTACAATATGTCAGTCACTCAATTATGACCCAAAGGACCGGACCTTACTAGTACACAATATTTGTAGTGTAGTGTAGTAAATTGTATTGAAATTGAGTATTGTATGAAATGTGTTGCTGACAATGCTGCTGCTGCTATTGATGTTAAATAAAATATATATTCTGACTACAAACACAATTTCTTCATAGATAATACCAGCAACATTTTAGTATTCATCAAAATTTGTTGTTGTAATTTTTTTTTTTTTGCAATTTTCTATTATTATTATTATTAGTATTATGATTATACGTGATTTATATTGCACATTTCTATTAGTGTAAATTAGATGAATTCGAAGGAAATGTATATGCTTTTTCGATTGTTCTCATGTTGTGTCTAAATGCAATTTGTTTATTTTAAATATTTTCATTTTTTTGCCTAAGAGACAAAAATCATATAATTTTGCACATATCTAATGTATATCATGTATATATTGATTGTATGATTGTATTTATATGAATAGATTTGCACATGAAAGACAAACAGACACATATTCAATTCAGTATATAGTATGTATTGGTTTTTGTTATTAGTTATGATAATGCATGAAAATCAAATCAAATATCACGTTCAATGTCCACTGAGAGAATAGTAGAATAGAAGAAAATACATAGATTTGCTATTTGCATAGATATGTATAAAGATGTAAATCGAACATACAATAACCACATATAAGATCATGACAAGTCGACATTGTACATAATTTGATTTGCCATTTTAATTAACTACAGAAGCATTAGCCGCAATGGTAAAACACAGTCACAATCATCAGCACATCACCAACACATCAGCAACATCATTATAATAAAGAAGACAATCATCAGAGATCAATTAATTAATTAGTAAATTTCATATCAATTGCCAATTGCAATCATTTCAAGCAATCAATCGTAAGAATTCATTATACATATGAGTATCGATGCAAAAAAAAATATAATCAATTAAGATATTAACGGGAAAATATGTTCTTTATATATGAAAAATATTATAAACTTGTACGATAATCCCTATTAAATGATTATTATATATAGTACCTGGCTTTATCTAAAACAAAAATATATTTTAAAATCATAACTACAAGTTACAACTGCAGTAGCTCGTCTCAAGACCATTATTTTGCATATACAACAAACATGGCAACAATTCAAAGCGAAAAATAAAAAAAACAATTGTTAATAAAGAGAAAGAAAAAATGAATGATGCAATGACAAAGCATGACAATGATCCTTTGGAGATTAATTCAATAGAAAATCAATCAAATTGTTCCAAATAGAGAAGAACAAATATAAACAGCCGGAACGAAGCAAAGTTAAGCAAAAGAGTCGAAAAACAACAAAAATAAATGTTGTACAAATTGTAAGCAATAAATCCTTTATAGTAAAATGAAATTCAAATATATGTAGTATGTAAGTAGATACTGCAATTGTGTATAGGTATTCATCCAAAAAGTACATGGAATGAATTTCTTTGATCATCAAGTAGAAATATTGCAAACAGCAGTACCCACTAAATACGAGTAATGATTTGACTTCAAACAACAACAACAACAATAATAACAACAACAACGGCATCCTTACTATACATAAAATATATACAAAGGACCAACTACCAACTCAATCGGGCATATCGATTGCAAATGAATCAAATGTACATTTGTACTTGAAAACGTACAGACATAAAAGTGAAAATGTTAATTTAGGGTTTTCAGAACGTAAAACAAAAAAGGATATTTCTTTTATTGTTGATCTTTATTAAGTATGTATACGACAATACCTGAAGGAACAATTAGACTACAAAGTGTAAATTAAATTCAACAACAAAATACAAATGTATATTGTATATGTACATGTATTCATGTTGTTGTAATTTGTTATTTATACACACCCACAAACTCACACTACGTATATATATGTACGTTATTTTAAGTGAAAAAGTTGAATAAAGCAGCAAAGAGCATCAAGTCAGCTGGCTTGTAAATACACAATTTTTAAGGGCCACCAAATAAAAGCCAACAAACAAAATGATTAATTGCAGTGCATTGAAAAAGGATAATTTGACAAATTGTGGCAGTAAAAGCCACCAATAAAAAAAAGAAGAAGAAAAAGTAATAATAATGGTAACAACCGCACACTCACACACACACACACACGCACACACACAAGTCAACCAAACATCCCAGGCGAATGAGCAAGCCAGTTAGTCTCGAAACAGTCAACTGTTGCTAGTGAGAGTAGTAGTGAAAGGAGGAGAAAAAAAAATGAAAGAAAACGACAGCGACAACGACAATGTCGACTATGATGAGCTTACATGTGGTGGCGGCAAAAATTAATGAATAAAGTTTTATTAAAAAAGTGAACATTTTGTTGCCTTTTCTTTTCATTGTATACGCACGCACACACACACACACACACACACACACACGTTTCAAATGAAAGGAATTAATGAAACTGAAAATTGTGGGAAAATAGAGAAAATTAAAAATTGAAATGGCAATTCGTTGAAAGACATACAAAAGAACCATATAATAATGATAATAATAATAATAATAATAATAAATGCACAAATGTAAAAGTTTCGTCATATGTGTGCATATAGTATATGTTGTATTACAACAATGCCACATCAGACAACATTCCAAAGATAAGATTTTCAATTTAACAAACCAAAAACAAAAATCTAAAAGCATGAGTAAACGACGATAAATTTGATGAGTATTTCTTATTCAGTTGTTGTTTTTGTTATTAAGCACACAATATAGTAGTAATAATAACACAAACAAGTAACAGGTAATGAGGTAAATGGAGAGCAGTGTTCAGTGGTGGCTTGCGATTATATTGTTATCATTCACTATTCACGACGAACGCTCTTATCGTTGATAAGCATAAAAATTCGTACAAGTAACAAAAATAGAACATGAAAAAATAGCTCCGAACAAATGATACATAAATAAACATACACAGCGTTGTATATGTGTGTGTGTGTATTTATAAGCATACAGATATATGTATATGTAGATTAAGGAGGGTAAAATTGTAATATTTTAACTGCTTGGCTCAAAGAAATATGTACAATTTTAGATCATTATTTGTTCAAAAGCAAGCAAGAATCAATCACAAATTTGATTTTAAGACCCATTGAGAAGATAAGGTATAAGTAGGTTTAAAAAAAAAATTTATGAAAATCAGTAATTTCATTTGATCAACCTACTTATAACTTAACTTCACATCTTAATGAAGCTCTCAAAAAAATAAACATAAAAACTCATGGAAACCCGCAAAAACGCCCATAAAAGCTCAGAAATTGTAACTATAGAGATAAAATGTATGACAGACTTCCATTAATTTTTTCAGCCCAACATTTACTTCGAACATACTTCCTCACTATATCCACATTTTAAGGGAGCTCCCATACAAAACTGAAAATTGGCAAATAAATGCTATAGATATCCAGGAATCTCCCATATAGCAGTGAAATGTACAACCAAACGAAATTCATATTTATTCCCCAACATTTTCCCAAACACACGTACCCCTTAAAGTGACCACCATACAAAAACAAATGAAAATCGACAAATATCCCCATAGTTATCTATCGAAATCGCCTTTAGAATAGTGAAATGTATATACCATTCCCATTAAATTTCTCTCCACAATATTTTCTCCAAACATCCTTAATCTCCTTCTCCACCCCTTAGCTCCATCCAAAAATTCGACCTGAAATTCGAAAAATGACTCTATAGCCACCTAATAATCGACCCTAGATCTCTTAAATGTATGACTAATCACCATTAATTTTTCTTCCACATTTTCCCCCAAATATTGTAGACCCTATTTCCACTCCTTACAAGAACTCTCATAGAAAAACACCGAAAAATCATCTGACAATCTACAAATAACCCTATAGCTGCCCGAGAATCAAGCTTACATCAATGAAATGTATGATCTCCACCCTTTAGGAGTACTCCCATACAAAATACCGGGAAAAAATCTGCAAATCGACAAAAAACCTACAGTTGTCCCTAGAAAGGTAGATCATATGACCAATCTTCATAAATTTTGCCCCCTCAATATTCTCTCTTACTACCTACGTATCTTCACATCTCAAGCGGGTGTACATACAAAATGAACGCAAAAACGGCTGAAAATTCACAAATAAGCGTTATAATTAATTTTTCTTCTCCCATATGTTCTTTAAAAACACACCCTCAATCTCCACCCATTTGGCGATTCCCCTATAAAATTATGTTTGTGCAAAAAGAAGCTCAAAATTCTCTATTTACTTCCTTGAGAAAAAAAAAATGCTTCATATTATCGAAATTTTATGTAAATAAGTTCTTCCTAAGTCACCGTTTAATAGTTTCACCCACCTTAATGTATACATATACACAGACATGTCGTATGAGCAATATGTAGAGTATACTCATACAATAGATATGCTAAGCAAAGCTGTTAAATGCAGATAACAACCATATATATATATATATATATATATATATATATATAGCCGCTTGTTTATGCATACAAGTGTAAATTAAAATAAACACACACACATATAAGTATGTGTGCATAACACACATAAACAAATGTATGTACAATAATTATCAATATGATGAAATTATGATTAATCGTTAGAAAAATCAATACATAATATATATAGAAATGTATTTATGTGAACAATTTAGGGTTGGTTGGTAGTCCGATAATTTACTTAGTAGTAATGACCTTGGGCCACTTGCTAAAAGCGAGCTTATGTATAGATACATATACATATACTACAAAAAATATATTTTTACTTTGAACAAATAGTATAGTGAACAAAATCTGCCCTGTCTATTTATTCTTATCAATTTGTCAATATATGATTTTAATAATGACCCTCTAAACAAGTTTAATCATCAAATTGGACATTGATATTGAAAAATATACAATCGATATTATGTAATAAGAAAAATTATTTTATCAACAAAAATTTTTTAAGAAGCCAGATAAGATGATACGCACAAAAAAATATATATTGAAAAAGCAAAAACATTTAATTGAATTTATACAAATCTCATAAAGAAAAATGTGTTTGAATCTGTCATGTAAGCGTATAAATGCAAGTATATGAAATGTTTAGTCAGCAACAAATATCCATTCCCACACACACATAACCACAAAATGCATTTTACATGCAATAAGAATATATTTGAAGATAAAAAATGAAAAAAAAAAATTGGAATATCAGCAATTTATTTTATTGATTTTTGCCTAGTAAAAGCGCAATAAGAATGTGACATGCATGACCAATGGACATTACAACAGCAACAAGAGTAATTATAACAATAGAAACAACTGAAACATTTTTTCCTCCATAAATAATATATATGTAAATCGAAATAAAAAACAAAAATTAACAACAGATTGTTAAAACCATGAATGGTGAAAAATAAAAGCAAAACACACGAGAACTTGTGCTAATTTTACTTGTTTATTGAAAAAAAAAACGCACACACAAGTAGAACACAATGCAAACAAGAAAGTAAAAAATAAAAAATAAAAAATATATTCAATCTATGGTGCAATTGAAATCGATAAATTTTCAAATGAATTTAAAATATTTTTTTAGAAATATGCATACGAAAAAAAAAAAACGATCAAACTCAAAACTATCTCATAGACTCATATTCAGTGAGGATGTATTGTATTGATATTCTTCAATTTAATATATGTACATATTTATGTATGACTATATAAATCAAATCACTTACTATCGCTATTGCTACCAAACCCCAACCAACTGGCCCAAGCCAGCCACCAAACAATTCTTGAACATATTATGTATGTAGTGCAGCATATTGCTATGCATGTACGCACAAAATCCTTATAAAATCAAATGAATTCAATTGCTGAAGAACAGCTATGATAGCAACATCAACAACAACAACAACAACAATAGCAACAAACATCAGCAGATAAAGAAATGCTTCAATCAATTGCATATGTAAAATAGCAAATGCCAAACATATGAATATGTGTGTATGTATGTATGTATGTATGTATGTATGGTATGCAACAAATCGGTATGTTCATATTTACTCTCGACTGTGTGTGATGCCACAAAATACACATACAGAAACGCAAAGAATGTTGTTTGCTTATTCCTTTTGTGTATTACATTCCAATATACAAATATTATATACATATATACTTTCATACAACCAGAATACTCTAGCAAAGAGCATACGTTTGAGTAAGTATATGCTTATGTATGGGTTTATATTTGATGATAACACACACACACGCACATACATACATATATGCACAAACACCGACAAAACACATGCATATATTTATATTTACATATGCAAACATATGGTTAAATAAAGAGATAGAGAGAAAGAGAGAGAGAAAAAATGAAAAAAAGAAATGCAAACGAAGCAATAGAAAGTGAACAACAAATTTAACACCAAAAAAAAAATAATAAATAAAGCAAATCTCTGGTTGATTCTTCTAGTTACTTGTATTGTTGTTGTTATTCGTTTTTATTATTATTATTATTATTATTATTATTACGGTTTTTATTTTGCATATACTCCAATATAGATTCTCTCTTGCTTGCATACAATATTTGAGCACTGAGACTAAACCAATAACTTTACTTGCACAAACATAGGGAATTTCTATGTTTTTCGTCTTCTTCTTCTTCTTCCATAATATTGCATTGTGAATATAAAAAAAAATTTAAGAAATTTTCAACAGAGCAACAAACCAGCAACAATGAATGAAATCAACGAAAGGAAGCACATATGCATATGTATAGATAACATATTCGTAAGAGGGTAAATCAAATATTGTTGATGATTATTACTACTACTTGGTTGATGTTAACCTTGAAGCAAATAATATAATATTGTCGCTGTCGTAGCGCGATTTGCCATTATCACTCCCGCGTATATATACAATAGATATGTAAATATTATACATCTTCAGATGTGTGTGTGTGTAGATGAAATAATATTATGAATAAAACCAAAATACAAAAAAATCAACAACAACAACATCAACAACAACAATAACGAGAATAACAACAATCCGAATGTAAACCAATAAATAGAAGTTTCAAGAATTTTTAGCTAAGCAACAAACAAACAAAAACAAAAACAACTTATTGAAAGCGACCTCATAGACATACAAATATGTGTGATCACAAAACATTATAGTTTAAATTGGCTTAAGACTCGTATATAATATTCAGAATATTCAAATGTAAATTTAATACGCAGAAAAATTATATTTATGCCTTTATATGAGTTCATCAAATCTATGTACATTCAGACTTAAACTGTTATGCCTTATGACCACAGATATATAATTGTTGTATGCGTGCACGACCTTATACCACTGTACTACATGGCGTATGAAAGATTGGAAACAAAACAAAGTCAACAATAATTATAATTATAATAATAATAACACAAACACGTTTAAAATCTAATTATAAATGCAAACAATGTGTCATCGGCAGCACAACAATAATAACGAATGTCAACAGCTTATTTTGGAATATTGCGTCTGTTGCTGATCGTCGATTGTGATGTTGTTGTTGTTGATGGTGATGATGAGATCAATCCAATGATCAAGCGATTTGATTTGATTACCAGTAGCCACTACTTCAGTTGATTTCGATCGCAAATCGATAAGAAACAAAAAAAAAACAAAAAAAATTGAATAAAAACAAAACAATGACAATTCTCGAACGTCGTCAAAGAATACTATAATTAATATTACCGCAGTTATACGCGCACAGTGCACCATTGAAGTGCGAAAAAAAAGTCAATTAAAATAATAAAAAAAAAACAAGAGCAACAATAAAAAGAAAAGCAACAAAAAATAAAAGCGAAAAACGTAAACGAAGCAAATTATTATATTAAAAAGAAGCACCAGTATATAAAACACCAATGCTTGAAAGCCGATCAAACGTACAGACACAGGTGAGCGCGAGCTCACTTGATACGCTTGTTGTGTTGACAGCAAATGTAAAATGAAACTGGGCGAGTGAATGAGCCACAACAAGCACATATGCCCACGGCCATCGGTGTGCCTCATATAACCAATTAGTGCAAAGTCTCATAATAAAAAACCAAAAAAAAGTATTTGTATGAGTGCCTTCTAAATACACATGTGAGTGAGGTGAGGTTCTATTATTCTCTCTCAGCGACTTGATTGTTGCCAACTTGTTGATATGAGTATATGAGCAAATACAAAATTAAAGTACAATGAGTAAGAAGAGTTTATTGGATAAGATGTATGAGGTGAAGTGAAGTCGGTATGTCGGTAGAAGCAGCAGGTAACAAACAAAAGGTAAAATATTTTTGATGATGGAGGGGCACACAAGTGGGTGAGTGGGTGTTTTTACTTCAAAGTTGTTATCATTAATAGTATTGGTTGTTGTTGTTGCTATTCTAATTGTTATTTAGTGGTTGTTATAATAATACAATAAGCTAATGAATAATTATATACTATGAAAATATCACAATTTGAGTCTATAATTTTTTAGTCTTTGTATATGAGTACTTTATTTAATATGCTAAATTTGTATATGAAAAAAAAAAACTCTTAATCTCTATCTTTTATTTTGAAATAACATTATTATTTCCGCTCACTCTCTCTCTCATATTGATAATATTTTATTGATATTTATTTAATATGATATTGAATCAAGTCACTCATAAACCATGATAAAGGCATAAATAATAGTTAATAAAGAGAGAAAAGCAATAATATAATTTTATTGCTGTCTTCACCATTTAAAGCTGCTACAATTGTTTCTCTTATCAAATGTTTACTACATATTTCAACATTTAGCTACACATTTCATAATTCAATTTAAAATGCAATACGCTCTAGCACTCAGTTGTGACGACATTAGATACGTGCACAATATGCGTTAGTGTTATGGACATTAATGTGTGTCAAATTGAATGAAGAAAAAATGTTAAAAACTATATAGCTCAGTGAATAATATAAAATTTGGATAATAAAATACATCACCCATTACACAATATAAACATCTATTTTGTAGGAGAGTGACCCTAACAAGGGCAGATGGGGGATGAGAATGTTTGGAGGAAATATTGATGAGATACAATTAATGGGGATCGGTTCTTGAACACATATGGGTTTATTTGTCGATTTTCAAGAGTTTTTATGCTCATTTTATAGAGGAAATGTTTAGGAGGAAAAACTATATATGGGATATTTGTCGATTTTAAGGTGTTTATGTATGAGAACTTTATTAAGGTGTAGAAATAGGGAGTAAATATGTGTAAAATAAATGTTGGGGAGGAAAATTTAATGGGGGCAATCATACATTTCACTACCCTAGGGGCGTTTACTAGGGAGCTATAGGGTTATTGTTCGATTTTCAGGTGTTTTTGTATTGGATTCCCTTTACGAGGTGAAGAGAAAATTTTTTAATATAAGTCGGTCATATATTTTACCCTTTTAGATGCAGCTATTTCGAAAAAAAAAATTTGAAATTCGACCTTCGACCATGTATGGGTGATAATAAAACTAAAAGTGCAATTAGTTTCACTTTTCCAAAGAAATAATTTTTAAAAACTTTCCTGGTCCACCTTAATGTGCATACGCATAGATAACAAAACTGACGTTAGTGTATGATGCCATTCATTACCAAAACAAGTAATTTGCTGTTTTTTTCTTTAATTTAACAATTATTTAATATGCAGAAACATAGGCGAATAAGTCGAATCGCCAACTTGAGGTAAGCAAAAGTTTCATTTAAAATGCACTGGCTGTTACAATAATTACAACATCAAATGCGTGCTAAATGAATTTCGTCCCTCATGATGTTGTAATTCCTATATATATATTGTATTATTTCATGTATGTTTGATATTTTATAATAATCGATGATTTAAATTTTTCATTAGTGTTGACAAAATTAAGATTTCGGATTTACACATTATGCATGCTACTACAGTTGGTCATGATTATAGACAATAATTGAAAAGAAATAATAATAAAATAACACAACTTAGAAAAATTAAGTGGGTAAAATGTAAAAACCAACGTTAAAGGAGAGAGAGAGAGAGAGAGATGCACACAATTTCTAACTAAAACACAACTCTAAAGCTACAACAGTCTTCTTCAATGACCTTAAATGCATATACACAAACATCCACATGTGCAAGGCCATATACAATGCAACCCCATTATAAATAGGGTCGCGCCCTCTTTATAAATTCCAGAATGTGCAATTTGCATAAACCAACAAACACACTGAGTTGCTAGTCAACTGAGATTGGCCAACATGCAATTTCGCCTCCAGAAAATAGCAATTATAACAACAGTAATGCAGAGTAGAATGTGGAGAGACAAAATGAAAGTGGTTTAAATATAATCAACGACATTTATTAGGGATGTAGGGATGATTATTTATATATGAAACACTTTTTTAATTAAGTTATGCAGAAATAATTTCTCAACCTACCTTTTTTTATATCGGTGTGGGGTTTGTACGTAGAAACGAATATGTGTATGTGAAAATAGTTGGAACAGTACAATAGTACAATATATCACAACAACTTAAACGTTCAAAATTATTTATGGCATTTAAAAGTGTGCGTGTTTGCGTCCATGTAATGCCTTTCAGGGCCAGAGCATACATAAAAGTGGTCTAAGTGCTCTACATATCGATTCCTTATCGATTTCTACTGTTAACACTATTTTGCGAATTCATTGCACTTTTAACAAGTACAAACTGAATAATAAGACAAAATTCAAGTAAAATGTATTCGTCATTATTTTAATATACATTAGATTTCACCTAGGGTGTGTGCAAAGAGAATTAGTTCAGCGAAGTAAAATAAGATTTCGAATGATAGGACAAACACATAATTCTCTATTTACAGTTCTTTGTAGCAAATTTTGATTGTAATATATTTATAGTCAATTATTGCAATTATGATATATCTTAGTCATAATTCTAATCAAATTAAACATTGGTTCAAAAATTGAATAATTATTGGTATTGTGTTTCGAAACTTCATACCTTTGACATTCTCAAAAAAAGCTGGGGAATAGGCGAATACTGTTTAAATTGCAAAAATTGAGATAATCAACATTTCTTCTGAACATACTCTCTTATCTCTTTCACTTATATTCACCTCTTATAGAAGTTCTCCTACAAAAAGCACGTAAAATCTTCTAAAAATCTATAAGTAACACCATAGACTACCGGGAATCACTCAAAAATCCCATTCGTCTTCAAATTTAGCCCATATTCCCACCCCTTCTGTTCTTTCAATAAAACCATCAATTTTATACAGAAAATTCCCTAAGAATTGGAAATAGGGGCTAATTTCCACCACATTTAAAATTTCGTTATTTAGCCTATAACAAAATATGATTAGATATTTTAATATATATATATAACTCCTTAGCAAACATATGACTGTCATGTTAAGACCATATTCTGTACCAGTGATACAACCACTAGTCTCCTTTTTTTATTTCTTCTATATGATTGCAACTTTCATGACTTGCGTTGAGAGAACAAGGTACATTTTTTTTTTAATTCTTTTCAGTACTACTCACCAGCAGATTGATGATGTGCTATTGTAGGCAATGGTGTCGATGCTTGTGCCATTGATGATATTGATGATTCGAATGGATTATGTTCTTGTTGCTCAGACTGTTGATGATGAAGCAATTCATTCTCAGCATCATTCTCTTCTATTGGCGATTGCACTGTTGGCATTTGTTGTAATTTTTTCTCTTGATTTAAAGCATTTGCTAAAATTTCGCTAGCCTTTTTATCGGTGAGATTGTGTTGAACACGTTTATTTTTCAAATGATGTGGTGTATCACTGTAACAATAAGAAAGGAATAAAGCAAAAAAATATTAAAATATAGATAAATTGAAAAAGCAACAACAAAAACCATATTTCATGTAATTACATTAAAAAAGTACTTACCGTCTATGTAATTTCATTGGTCTTTTATAAAAATCATCATCCGCACCTTCGACTTGAAAACCAACACGTTTTTCGGATAGGTCCTACAAATAAGCAAAACACAAGAAAGAAAAAATTGTATTACACCAATATATTTATATCGTCAAGTTACTTTCGACCAATGGTTTGTGTCAATACTTACTAAATCATCATCATCATCATCATCGTCGTCGTCGTCGTCATCATTGTCATAATCAACGCCCGCTGCTGCCGTTGTTGAATTACCATGTTGTGGTGCACCAACACCAATCGGTTCATGACCGCTCTCACGTTGTTGTTGTTGCCTTCGTTGTTGAACAGATGCTGTTGAGGTTTGTGTCACAGCTGACGGCGTTTGTGGTGAAATGACGGGTTGGTGATTTTCATAAACGGTTCTTGTCTCGGCAACACTCTCCACTACTGTATTTGGCTGCAAACCATCTCCACCACCAGCAGGTATTGCACTAATACCAAATATTGTCTTCGTTGAGTTCTGTATTATGAAAAATAATAAAATTTTTCACACAAATTACAAATCGAATAAAAAAGAGTAAACTTGGATAAAAGTCAATCACTTACCTCCTCGGATAATGTATCCATATTGGATGAAGCATCTTCATTACGACTACGCTCTTTAGCAAACAGCTTATGTGCTTTCGCTTTCAACTCTTTTGGATGTGGTGTATTCTGTCGTACGAATGGTGTATCTTTCTCCTGTGCTGATTCCTCGGAGAATTTAACGGAATGTGTCCTTGAGGCTTCACGCTCTTCCCAACCTTCTGAATCGGATTCTTGTTCGCGTGCTATTAACGAATAAATAAATATAAAAAAAGTGGAAAGAATATTAATTGAAAATTATTATTACATATTTTTATTATTATGATTACTGCACATGTTTAAGAGTACTAAATACGAAAAGGGGGTAAGCGATGAATGTTGAACATGCCAATATATAGATTTTAAAATTGAAAGCGTATTTATTGTGAATGTTGGTATGTATGTATGTAAAAATAATACATGTAATGATACATAATATGCATACTATATTCAACCTAGCAAATTACTAGGAGAGTTCACAGGCACAGCCAATGTAGTAGCAGTATAGTACCTACTCGTATATGTAATAATAACAATTTTTATAGCAATACTTATACATGTGTTCATATATTTATATCTTACAATAATACTGAAAATATAATAATTAATCGCTTTTTTTTTCTCTTGCAATTGCTTTACTTTTTTGTTTATTTTGCTATTATTAAATTAGTGAAGCTTTATTACATGGCAATTAAAACTATACATATGAAATGCATATATTAGTTTTATATTTAATTAAAATTTTTGTTAAATAGCCAATATTTTGTAAATAAAATGATTTTATTTTAGCTCGGCATAATTAACAAATTCTATGTTTCAACAAAAAAAGAACATGTTGATAAACAAATTGAGTTCCGACTACATATGTAATTTATGTGTTTCAGTCATTAGTTGCAGCATAGCAATATAGTCACTTATAGTAAACAATTATAATAAAATTATTTTCATATTTACATTTGTTTATCCTAAATTTTAATGCCATAAAAATTTCCAAGCTTCTCTTAAAATTTAACTTTGTCTAAAAAAAGTATATACGATAATATTTAAAATTTGTTTATTAATGAAAAAATTCCAAAAGGTAATTTTTCCATATCTTAATTTAAATGCTCTTCATTCAAAGCATAGCGGTATGAGACATAATAAGCATTTTAAAAATTAAAGCAACAACATAATAAAACTCTTTCATTTGTATGAATGTATGGAAGATTATTAATAAAACACTAAATTGCTGGTAATACTCATAAAGGAAAATGTGTACAAAATACAACAACCAGATTGAGTAAAGTAGCTAAATTGCTATACTGACATTCAGCACATCGTCATAACATCGCATAAATATATAATGTTTAGAATAAAAATGCCAAAGTCAGACATCACAAAATTATTATTATCTTCATGCTCATGTAGATATGATTATTGTTGCTGCTGTTGTTGTTGTTGTTGTTGTTGTTCTTATTAAATTATAAAAACTATTATTTTGTTAAGACATTTATGGGGTAATCGTAGTAGCATAGGGGTGTTGATTTATTTGGTTTCTTTTCTATTATTATTATTTTGAGGTTATTCGATATTCGACAACATTGTATCCTATCATTATGATTAGTATTATTATTAAAATAAATTCAATGTTATTCAGGGTCAATTTGAAGAGAAGAGAAAAACATTTGAATGGAGATTTATGTAAATATAATTATATATATTAATTTTTCATAGGTTCATTTTAATATTCCACTATTTGAACCAACTACGACTATAAATGTGGATTTGCCGCGATGTCCGATTGTCGATTTATGAGCGGTGAACGCATTAAATAATATGCAAGTTGTGATTGTTCATTATTAAACAAAAACATATTTTCTATTTCGCTTCATATTCTTTTTGTCCATACGTAGAATGGTGTTTAACATGCTCACCAAGCCAAGCTTGGACAGTTACACAGATGAATAGATAAAAATAAATACTACACTACCGAGAAGAGAAGTATACAAATTACAGAGTACAGTAGTTAGAAATACGAGATGATGATATGTGATGTGAGAAACCAAAAAAGCAGAAGAAGAAAAAAAAATGATTGATAAAACACGAAGATAAACTGGTATTTGTTCACACGTAAATTAAAATTTTTGAAGATTATCTCACAAAGACAATGCAAAAGAAAATGAACGAAAGAACGAAAAAATTATACAATAAAAAAAGCATTTTTTTTCTCATTACTATTATTGTGTTTTGTTTTGTTGTCGAGGTGGTACGACATACACTATACATTGATAGTTGCATAGCTTGTTATTTCGTAAAGAGTCAACTATATGACAGGTTAAATAAAATACAAATACACAGATAATATTCTAATTTGAATGACTCTGTTAGTGGCTGTATAAATACATTGATCTTGTTTGTTGATGTTATCAATTTGCAAGTACATACTAGCGACAATATGAATACAATAATAAAATACATAATTAACAATGATCGAGAGCAAGTCAATTGGAATTGAACGGAAATTAAATTAAAATGAAATATGATTAGCTAAACTAGCTACAAAAAAAAAAAAAAAAAAAATTAAGTGACATTTATATCTATTTGTAATAATATGCGCTGTATAAAATTGGGTCGTTTGTTTTTTGTTCTTTTTTTTTTTTGATTTGATGAATTTGAAATTTTATATTTACTAAATGAAGAGAATGAAATGTTATTTTATATACAATTTCATTCATTGCTAAATATCAAAATAAAGATCGTTGCTTAGACATATTTATTAGTATAATTTACAATCAAAATAGGATTGCAAATTTTGCAATCACAACAACAAAATGTATATACCTAATTTACTATGCGCTTGAAAGTATGCAACACTTAATATGTGCAGCATATATTTGCTATGCATATGCAATACTTATTTGGCACCTCAAACAACCCATATAGATTGCATTGATTCAACAATAATATTGTGAAATAAGCATTGAAACAGTTTGCAATTTTTGCATTTTTGTAAGCCCATATGTGATTGGAATCGTGAAAGGTGTATTAGATAAAAAATTCGATTAGAAACTTTTAACCAATCTGAATCTGAATCTAGCATACATTTTTCAGTTAAAACCTAAATAGATAAATTTTTATCTGAAACTTATTTCATGATTCCAAGTGACATATGGCGCAAAGTTAGGAATAACAATAATATATTTTCTATTTTGAGATAAATACTAAACATGAACAATATTGTCAACGATAATCTTAAGCAATAGTTTGGTTTCGGGGAAAAAGAAATCCATTATTTTTACATATATTTTGAGACATTCAACACTCATCAGATAGATATTCAGCATAGTTTGAATTATTTGATTTTGATCAAACATGTACTATTTTGTTTTGTAATTTGTTACCATTTTAATTACAATTTCATAAAGCCTATCTTTTTGACGGTGACAGTGTTGAGACCATAAACACAAATCTTAATTTCTGCCGCCTATCTTACATGTTCGCCTTTATCAAAGTAAAGTATTAAAATATATTGAATTTTTTATTTCTTCAGTTTTCATCAGTTCACAATTAAATCGACGAATCGAAAGAGTGTAAAACATATTATTTTTTTTGTTCGTATAAAATGTCACTTTTTCAAAATTTCAAAACTTTACTATATCACTACAGGCATCTAGCGTCATATCTAGATTGATGATGGATTTCTTTTTTCCCAAACTAATATTCAACTCTGACATTAACCTTGACAAAATAAATAATAATAACAATAATAATATAAACGCTATAATTGTAGTAGCAGAACGAATGAATGAAATGAATAAATGAAAAAAAAAATCTTCAAATTATATTATTTAAATACTAATATAATCATAATATAATTATATGAATACATAAATGACATATATTAAATTAAAATATCACTTTATAGCATTGAAAATTTAAAAATTCATAAAAAGTAATACGAATAACTAAAATTTATCATATATTTTTGGCAGCGCTATACAAAAAAAAAAAAATAAAATAAAAACGTAGACTATAATGGCTTGCATTCCTGCTGCTTCTAGTGCTGCTTCTTTTGTTAATATTTCCATTGTTATTGCGCATACGCAACACAGTCAACAAAACGTTTAAACTCAATTAAGTCGCACACGCGAATATATGTTTGTATTGTATGTATGGTAAATACACAAATAATAAGAAATATATACAACTGCGAGTATAACAAAATGCATTATGGTTGTAATTGTTGCTGTTGTGGTTGTTGTTATTGTTCATTTTCATTTTTTCAATTCGAATAACCACAAAAATTATTCAAACTCAAACAAGTATTTGTGGTATGTGAGATGGTTGATTAGCTGGCTAGCTGGCTGGCTGCCTGGCTGACTGACTGGCTGGCCAACGCCCTCTTAGCACTGTGAACGCGAATATGTGAGTCGTGAGTGAGTGATGTGACGTCATTTTATTATTATTATCACCAGAGTACAATACAATCAATATTAACATTACATATACGAGCGTATTTAAATACATACATACATACATATGTATGATGATGACTTATTATAATAAACTGTGATACACAAGAGAATATTATAGGTGGAGTCCCACACATTTATTATGAAGCAATAGTATCAATAGTATTAATCGTTATGATGTAGCAAGTATGAATAGCAAAAAAAAATATTTAATACAATTTAACAACTAAAAACAACTAATTAGTACTAAACATATGTATGTGTGTGCATATTTGAGTGACAGTGCTTATGTAAGTGCTTAATTTTGAGGTTAATCAACATATAGATAATCACATATTTACATACAACTAAATATATGTAAACAACATGTAAGTGTATGCATGTACTTACAAACATGTTCTTATAGCATTATAATAAGTGCTGATGATGAGCAACAGTTTATTTGTGAAACGTGCATGAAATAATGACAGCAACAATTAATCACTCATAGCCATGAATGCATATGTATGTACATGAATGCACATAGTAAGTACCAACATAATCATACAAGTATCAATGTAGTGCAATAAGAAATGCAATATAATATTTACAATAGCTTAAAATATATGCATCGTACTTAGTTAGTAATTGCATCGTTCATCGTTTCAACAAACAACAAGTAGTAATAATTGTCATTTAAACACATAAAACTTAATTTTTATGAATTGTTGTTTAACAAGCATAAAAGCTTACAAATAATTATGTAATACAAAAATACTACAATTCATAGTAGTAGTAGTAGTAATAGTAGTACATATTAGTATAACTTTTTGTAATATTTGCAGTAGTAGTAGTAGTAATAGTAGCAGTAGTAGTAGTAGTAGTAGTAGTAGTAGTAGTAATAGTAGTATTGGTATGGGCAGTAATAGGTATGTAAGTATTAGTAGAAGTAGTAGTAGCAAACCTTGTTGTTGATAAATGTAGAATTCCGTTGAGTCAAATTTTTCACTTGATCTATAAAGTTGTCCCGGTGGATATTCTTTTATTTATTTGAATACATATACGAGTATGTATTTTTCACACGTTGTCGTCATATATTCATATTATTTAATTGCCATTTAATTAAAGCAGTAGTAGTGCATTAAACATGTGCGTGTGCAGTAGTAGTAGTAGTAGTAATAATAGTAATAGTAGTAGTAGTAATAATAATAGTACGCAGATGTAACAGAAACGACACAAGGTGTGAGGAAGCAAGTTGTTGCGAATCACGTTAACGTAAATGGAGACAAAAAAACAAATAAATGAAAAGAAATAACACAAAAAATCCCATAAGAATAACGTATACACCACATATAAAATACATAAATTAATAAAATAAATAAAAAAATTGAAAAATGTTCTTATACATTGTAATAAATTGGCAAAAATATGTACAAATCACATATAATAATTTCATATTATTGCCAAAATATATATGTATTGGTGTGAAATTGTGCTCATGTGCATATAAACACTAATTTACAAGCATTTACTTAATAAATAATATATATGTGTATGTATGTGAATATGAAAAACTTGTCATTGCCTATACCAACGCATACATACGAGTATGATTATCTGGACGAAAAAAAAAAACATACACACACACACACAGAGAAATGCACGCTTGCTTGCTTACACAAAGCATAGTTTGTCGCAATAGCCAACAGTATCTATGCTGTGCTGTGTTGTGTAATCTTATCGCAAGCGCCAAAGATAGCATAGATCCAATCAGCCAAACATATGAATGACTAAAACGACGAGTCAAAGAGCCAAATACGAATATAACTAACTAGGCGCAAAAGATATTGCACATAGTGATTAAATACAATGTATCGGTCAGTCCATAAGTTCGTGCGTTATTTTTTCGGATAGTTTCACTGTAGGCGCTTTTTGCATATAAAAAATGATTAGTGGGAGATAAAGGAACTATTTTTATTTTATGTATAATGCATTCAACAAGTAATTTTAAACGCGGATAGAAGTACGCGTTCATAAAAAATAAAATGGAATCTTCGAACGAGTATAAGAGGCATATTTTGTACGTTTTTATAAAAGTGGAAAAAATGCAACAACTACTACTGCAGAAATAAACGCAACTCATGGGGAGAATACCGTGAGTGTAAAGACTGTGCAAAAGTGGTTTTCCAAATTTCGAAGTGGTGATTGTGACGTTGATGATGCCCCACGCTCTGATCGTCCAGAGGTCTTTAACTCCGACGATGGAACTCGTGGAAGCTGAGCCACGTTTGACAGTCGATATGATGGCTGGAAGGTTAAATTCATCACATGGAATAGTTTACAGGCACCTGGTTAAATTGAGCAAGGTTCCAAAGCTGGGAAAATGGTTTCCGCATAAACTTTCCATCGCGAACCTTCAGCAGAGAGTGAATGTGTGTTCTCAGCTTAAAAATGAGAGTTTTTTGATCCGTATTGTTACTGGGGACGAAAAATGGATGCTTTACAATAATCCTGTTCGCAAACGACAGTGGTTAAGTAAAGATGAAACATTAGAACCAACCCCCAGATATGGCCTCTTTGTGGGATATGGCCGGTATCATTTATTTTGATCTGCTGGAACCAAACTAGACGATCATAGCCGATTAGTATTGCCATCAACTATCCAAACTGAATGAAGCACTTGAAAAAAATCGACCGTCTTTAGTCAATAGACACAAAATTTTTTTTTCACCACGGCAACGCAAGATCGCATACCGCCAGACAGACCTTAGGCAAGCTGTACGAGCTCAGATGGGAGCTAATGCCACATCCATCATACTCTCCGGATATTGCACCTTGCGATTATCACCTTTTCCACGCAGTTCAGTCCCATTTAAGTAATAACAACTACACCTCTAAAGTAGCTATGAAAAGGGATATCGGCGCGTATTTTGGCTCCAAGGACAAACAATTTTTTGAACATGGAATTAAAAATTTGCCTAAACGTTGGGGAGACGTTATAAATAATGCAGGCAAATATATTATTGATTTATAAATACTGAAAACTTCTTTTTTATTTATTTTAAAACCACCTAAGAAAAACGCACGAACTTATGGACGGACCTAATATGTATAGGTGTGCATAAAAGCTAGTAAGTATGATGACCAAAAACAAACAACAGACAAACAGAAACAGGTTATATGTGTGGACAACTCAAAATGAAAATTTTAAACATTTTGTATTGGAAAAAAAAACGGTGTTTTGTTTGCATCGCATCAAGATAAGACATATCAAAAAAGTCATCAAACCACTCAACTAGTTAAATGGATGGTAGCCAACATCGTTAATGCACATTCATATGCGGCACCCCAAATAATCTCTATGTATATGTAGTAGAGCCCACTTTTACATATGGAGATAGATAACCACTACAATAATTGTGTGTGATTGTCATTTGAAATGACTCAAGGTTACAATAATAAAATTATTAATAAAACTTTTGATAAAATATTGGAAAATATTGTGTTGTAATATATACCTAAACAAACGAAAAATCATTTTTGATAACGTTTTTTTTTTTTTTGTCATCGAAATTTGATATTAAAACAAAACAAAAAAAAAACAAAAACTTGGCATTGACACTAACAAAATCCAAAACCCACATTAAGCTACATTGATAATATAATCACCACGAAATCATGTATAAATTCATATTGTAATGTAAATTTCGAAAAAAAAAAAAATTTATTTACACAAAAATTTAAATCTATATATGGAATATATATAATATTACTAATCAAATGAGAATTCAAATTTACTTCATCTTTTGTTTTTTAGAATAACAGTTTTTTTCTCTCTCTCTCTCTCTCTCTCTCTCTCTCTCTTCCTCTCTGTTTCAAAACAGCTTTATTCATTTCAAAGGCCCCACCCATATTACTTCATAAATGGATTCAAGGCTTTGCTATCTATATACTATACTCTCATAATAAATTAACAATTTTAAATTAAACATTGAATTCTCAAACAACAAAAAAATGCGACTTCATCTCAAAATACATAACAGAAACAGATAAACGCACAAAAAAATACCAGTTTTTAATTGGACAGACAACTCGACTCAAATGCTAAGCTACTTACTACCACTACTATCATTTTGTACTGCTTAGTGTATTGGACTGAAGCAAATACTGACCTTACCAATAATCGAGTCGTGCGCATTTTTTCTAGTTTTCTTTTCAAGCCATTGTGGCCGCAATAAAATGAAAATAATCTATGTTTCTTAAAATAGATGCAGTAGACAATGACAACTTTTTTTTGGTTTCAAATACACACAATTATTTATAATATATTGACCGTAAAATACCAACACCAATCGACATTATTTATTTATGTAGAATGTAGAATGTGGTAGTGATTGCTATTATGAACAAATGAACAAATGCGCTAGTGAGAAATATTCAAAGACCGCATCGATAATAGTCAGAGAGAGAGACAATAACTAACTTACCTGGTGTAATTGGCTGATATTCTTGTTGCGGCAATAAGAAACACGTCAGCACCTAGACGAACAAAAAGAAGAAGAAGAAAAATGCCAAAACACAAATCATCATTAGTTAAAAGGACATTCAACAATAAGTACGAATACAACAATAAGGCTCATTAAGAAATGAATAGCTTCTAATCAATATAGATATTACAAATGGGGAAAAAAAACAAACAAAAAAGTTATGCATCCACACACTTTAAGCAAAAGTTTTCACTTAATTGTACATGGCACGCAACACGCAACATATTATCCACCATTATCAGCATCATTGCTATCTCAATGCATCACCATCATCATCATCATCATCAACAACACTAACCTGTTCACCTGTTGCTTCATCGGTATCTGGTTGAAATGTCAGCAACGGTTGTGCTTGATTTTCCGATAACCAGACTGCTTTCAGTTGCAAGTTTACCAATGAATATGGTAAATATTGTAATTGATTGCCAGACACATCCAGAACATGTAATACTGTACAATTGCCAAGCTCAGGTGGTAGCTTCTTTAGCTTGTTATCGCGCAAACTTAAAACGCCTAAATTCATGCAATTACCAATCTCAACGGGTAGATGTTCGAGTGCATTACGATCAACATTCAAATTGCTCAACTTGGACATGTTGCCAATTGAAATGGGCAATTCAGATAGAAAATTTTCAGTCAGAATTAATTCTTGCATATTTTCACAACTAAACAAAAAGAGAGAGAGAGAGAGAGAAAATGATTAAATTGTTTTGTACTGCAATAGACTCTGCTACTTACTCTCCTATAGTTGAATTTAATTTCTGTAAACGATTTTGATCCAATTTCAAAATGGTTAAACGACTTAATTTTGCAATTCCATCCGGCAGCGTTTCCAACATATTTTGTGCTAAATCTAAATCGGTTAAATTCACAAGACCGCCAATTTCATTTGGCAATTCTTCAAGCCTATCAACAAAAAAAAAATAAGAGATAAAAGAATATTAAATTGACCAATTTATGACCAAATTGCATCCCAGAGATCACTTACCGATTTTCCGATACATCAAGATATGTTAGATTTGTTAATAGTCCAATCTCAGGTGGTAATTTTTGCAATTGATTATGATCCAACCATAATTCATGTAGACCCGGCAAATAACCCAAATATGGTGGCAATTCTTCAATTTCATTATCACCCAAATCTAAACGTTTCAATTTGGTCAATTGTCTTATCGATTCGGGTAAATGTTTGAGAAGATTTTCGCGTAATTCCAATGATTCTAATTGTGTTAAGCTGATAATGAAATATAAAAAAAATATATATATATATATAAAATAATAATATTGGAGAAAATTATTGAAATTTGTGCTTACCATCCGAAATCTGCTGGTAATGTTGTGAGTGACATATCATTTAAACCTAAAACTGTTAAATTTTTTAATTGTGAAAATCCTGCTGGTAATTTTGGAATTGGATTTGAACTGAAATCAGCCACTTGTAAGTTTTGAAGATGTTTGATATCATCTGGAATGTCTGGGATATCTGAAAAAAATTCAACAAAAAAAAATTAACTTATTATATTTCTGTATTGTAAAGTATATAATTAAAATATAGTCTATTTACTAGAGTTATTATATTTATTATAAAGCAACTTGTTGCTTTGTTGTTTTATGGCAACTATTATCATTTGTAATGAAAATGGTGACCAATAAAAATTGAATCAAATTGATTAACAACGTTGCGACAAAAAAAAACAAAAATATGACTCAGTGTAATTGCAATTATAGTAATTACTACAAATTACTACAAATATATACAATAGAGTGGTCCTTAGCTCTTTGAAGAATAGTACTTGACTTAATTTTTTTAATTATATCCACATATCTGTCTCTTTAATACCTCGAGGTAGTAGTCCGGTGTGACGGGTTCAAAAAATCGATTTCGTTTTTTTAACATTTTTCGCAAGAAATATTAAAAATATACTCTAAAAGTTTCAGACCGCTGTTTTGAATATTTTTAAAGTTATAGCTAAAATAAGAGAGCGCGCCGTAGTATGTATGAATCTGTTGTCAAAACTTTAAACGCCTTTTTCTCAAAACCATGTTTTCGAAATTTCGTAGAAGCATTGACTCAAAACTATTCAACCGATTTGGCTACAAATTTTACCCGTTATTCTAGACACACGTATCTAAATACGCATTTAATTTTTTAATAATAAACTATTTTATTTCAACAATTTATCAAGAAAAAAAAATTAGATTTTGAGAACTTTTTTCACAAGTCCGCCATTTATTTTTTGTTTTTTTTTATGTATATGATAGGTTAGTTCATTAAATAATCTTTTTGAATTTTTTTATCTCAGATGACTTCGGAAGGCTGTGTGCTTCCCCGAACTAACTCATCTTTTTTTCGAGAACTCCACTCTGACGTCAAAAATTAAAAACAAATTAATTAAAAATTAAATTAAAATTAACTGAAAAAAATTGTTTTTCTATACTTGAAAACACCAATAAAAACATTTAACAATTTTAAAAAACGTCGAAATTTCGGTCGTCTCACCGGAGTATTACCTTCAAAGGGCCATCAAGAGCTAAACCCCAAAACAAAAGAAACTCGAACGTAAAAAAAATGTTGAATAAAATCTTGAAAAAGGTGTCAAACAATTAATTTCCTTTTCCCCCTAACAAATATGTTTTGATAATTGTGCTTTCTGTGACAAATAAGAATATTTTCAAATGCATTTGATGCAAGTTATTAGTTTTAGAAATGTTGTGTCGTTTTTACAATACATTTCTTACATTTCTAAGAATTTCATATTCGAAAGTCGATTGGCTAGGATCACTCTAATTATATGTACACAATATATGGAATAGTCTTCAATCATTTTTATTTAATTATTCATCAGGAGACACTATAGGTATGGTGTGGTACACTAATTAGAATTACTTTTATATGCGAAATGGTTAAAGGAAAAATCAATAAATTATTACAAAGACATTTTCGTGTAAAATACTGAATATGCTACTACTTTGAGTATTCATTTTCTTGGAAAATTATGAAAACAAACCTTGATGTTTGTGAAAAAATGTAATCCACGAGTATATTGATTTTACAAACTCAAAATGAAAAATTGACCACATACACACACACTTTATCGATTACTGAAGTTTAATATACACAATACATGTATAAAGAATTTGGTGCTATTTTTAAACTCATTATAGCGAATTATTTTACGTATAAGGCATATAATAAGGAGTTAAGTTACATTGAAATTTCAAATATGTAGCATTTACTACCAATTTTGGTATGTCGAGCAAATATTTCAACAACAACAGCAACAACAACAGTAACAACAATAATAATAATAAAGCACATCATCAATACAATAACAACAACAAATATATAATAATAATAACCAAAAACCAAGTCAACCATAACAAATTTAAACATCATAGCTAGTCGCCGTCATCAATGATGTACATAGATACTATACTCGTATATGTGTATGTTTTTACCAACTTGTTGATTGAGTTGCTACAATACCATCAATATACATATATAGATGCATATATTTAATACTCGCAAGTATTGTAAAGTAAAAACATCATTGAAACAATATAGGTTGATTTTCAACTCAACCCCTCATATACATACTGTCAGTTTGTTCTGAAACTTGTATTTATTGTAATATTATAATTGTATGGAAGACCGACCCTAGTGATAGGAGTGTGAGGGACGGAAGCAAGTCCTCCAGAAGCAATTGCAAAAATACAACAATATTCAAAATACATCAAAATAGAATAGAACACAATTCGAGAGCATGGCAATATATAACAACCACATCGTATTTGCTACGTATATACACCACCCACTTGAGAATGAAGCGATTTCGTCATCTGCAAGCAACAAGAGAGATGGAGAAACCGAATAACAGAAGCTATATATTACTGTTGTTATATAAAATATACAAGTATACACATGCATATTTACATATTTGCAACAATCAACGTCACACTAGCAGGAGCATATCATAGTGAAAAAGTCACTCACTCGCTCACTCATTGTCCTTTTTGTAATACGTATGCTAGTAGCAGTATATTCATGCATATATATACATAGATTTTCTATTGACCTACTTTTACATGTTGTCTACAAACACATACTTACATACTTACACCTACATAGTCGTATGTAAAACATTTCAGGGCTTTGTCTATATATTCTCGCAATATTGGTTGTTGAATTTGTGTTCTGAGAATTTCTCTCCTTTGTTGCAATACCTTTCATTGAATGAATTATTCTACGAAATATGTTATACATGATTTGAATAGCGCTCTCTACCTACTACATGAATAAGTGTATTGAAGAATGAACGTTTACGTGTTGTTATGGGAATAATGGTATGAGTTAGAATATAAAGTCAAAACTATTACAACAAAAAAGGAGCAATAACATCGTATGATGTGTTCGTTTCATTTTATCATTCATTCATTCATTCATTTTCCTACATCTCCACCGGAGGAATAATAACTTATTCTTTATAAGCACAAACAAACATCAATCCTATGAACATAACAGATAACAACGACAATAAAGTGCAAATAGTCCTTTCTCTCTAAAAAATGATTCGATACTACAAAAGACAGACAATAGACAGACGGCAAAATTGTTGTTAAAAGTTTTTCGAGTTCTTCGACGAGACAGTTTTGTTGCCGGAAGTCATGCTCTGCTGCTTGGTGGTTTTCATCGCAATACAATGAGGTTATCATCTACATAGTGTAAGTTGGTACACACATGGATATGTATGTACGATATGTACGAGTATGCATGAGAATTCAACTGTCAGTGTTGGGTTGAAATAAGTATAAAATGATTTGTAAGGAATTCACGGCTATTGAACTTAAAACCACAGAAAATATGAAAACCATTTACAATAAGGAGGGTGTTGCAATTAAGAAAGATGAATATAAATATAAGATATACGTATAGGAGCATAGTGGAACATGAAGAATCATCATCTTACTATAATTTAGCGCACCCAAATATGTAGCCGTTGTTAGTTTTGTCTCCGCATAAACCTAGTTTTTATTTTTTTAAGTTTTGAATGCACATTTTATATTGAGAATTTTCATATTCGGTCGATTTAAAGAATATTGCCACGTTCCAAAGCATTTTAGATGTTAAAAAATTTGTTTTTTTTTTAACAAACCAAAATACTTCTAACAATTTGAATTTCAACAAACTGAATTAGCCAATAGTGAGCCATATTTTAAGAGTAGAAAAATTTTTGATCTTGAACCGAATTTTTGTCTAAAAAATGTGCTATCTTTTAATGATCTGCTCAAATATATATTAATACATGATTTTAAGAACGTCTCGAGCCCATAGATTATTTTCAAGAATACAAAATTTTGTTTGAGATACAATTTGATTAAACCGTTGAACATTTGAGTTGTCTCTATACACTAACTAGGATAAGAACATATTAAGAATATGAATATTGGGCTAATTTGATATGCAGCAACTGCCTATTTGGTGAGATTCTTCAAAGAAATATATAGCTCAAAAAATGGTGTCGGTAAATGATGCCACACTGAGGTCAATGTTCCAAAAAACAAGAGGAGAATTAACAAATAACCACACGAAGCAACGAAAGCATCCCTCCAAGTTGAGTAAAAATTATAATTGCTGCCATTAATTTTTTCTCGTCAATATTTTTCCTAAACATGCTTACCCTCTATCAGCGTTTTTCATGGGAGATCCACCCATTACTTTTTCCGCCGAAATAATTCCTCTAAATTCAGGGGAATGCCATACAATATGAACGCAAAATCTCCTATAAATCGAGTAATAACCCTGTAGATGACCAAGAATTGAGCCTAGAGAAATCCAGTATAGGACATCGATTAGTTATAACTCCAAAGCCTTTCTTTCGAGCATATCTCCCGCTTATCTTCACCTATTATAGAGGTTCACCTACAAAATTGACATTTTCATGAAATTGGCTTCCACCGTACTTCCAGGGTACTTCTGAGGGAGTGAAATATATGACCAAACCTCATTAATTTCTTCACCCCTACCTCTATCCATAAGGTTACATCCATATAAAAAGGAAGAAAACACACATGAAAAAAATTCTTGCATTTTAATAGACTTCTATAATTATTAGAAAATGTGATATAAAGCAGCTTCTGCAAAAATCGTTATTTTTAATTCTTTTGATTCACAATACATCTCGCTTGACAATTAAATCAGTTCACTTTATGAGTAAAATAAGGCTTATTTCTAAGCGATATTTGAATTTAGGTGGAACAATTTCTTATAACACACTACATATTTATGCGTGACTAAATTTATATTAAAAAATCTTCAGGGTTAAAAAGCGCACACAACTAATTTGAGCTATAAATTTATCAAAAGCTAAGACCTCCATTATCACCATACATCCAACCACATTATATAAGATATTCACTAGATCATTGGCATACCTTAAATATATTCGAACAACGACAACGACCTATTAACCCTCACTCAATTATTACTATTATTATTAATAATTTTTTTCTATTAATGTTAATGTATTATAAATATGAGCACATTGAAAATATGTATGATTGTTATTACACATGCACATAAAGCATACATATGGGGTATGTATTCTATAGACATGCCACTTACATATGAGTATGCCATCGCACAGAGATTAAACGCATATTTTACATTGTGCTTGAAAAAATATGTTCATACATCGTCAGAAATACGGAAAAGAAATACAAATATGTTCATCTGCCGTCCGCCCGTCAATTGTGCTTTGGGCGTGTTTCATTAAAATGAAGTGCAAACACATGCTGTTGCTCACTGTTGTTTAACGCTTATGTTAGAGCATGTGTGAAATATATATGCAACATGTTTTTGAGCAACGCACATATAAGTTTTGCTATTGAACTTATTCGTCTTAGAATGTAACTAATAATATTAAATGCTATGCTAAATGCGCACAAACACACACACACACACACACACACACCTTAATATTTATAAACATATGTAGGTACATTTGTATTCATTCATACAACCCATTATAAATAACTACATTTGTACACACGTATAATCCGAATAGCATCTTCATTGCCCTCACCAGCCAACAATAAACAATAGTAATAGTAACAGCGACGTTAATAGCAACAACAACGGCAACAAATCGCTGTGCGGCTTACTACCGCCGCTGTCTCTGCTGTTGCTGCTGCTGCTGCTGGTGCTCATAATGACGGAAAACAGTTGGTGGTCATTAAGTTTTGAAATTCCAAAGCATCGAACCGAAACGGCAACAAAATATGTATGCACAAGTATACCACTTATATATGGTAAGCGCTCAATAATAAAGCACAATGTAGAATCGACAAAGAGATAGACATAAGTAATGATGATAAATATAAAATATAAAAAACTAAGAACGATAAACGAAACGAACGATAATTCGATGACCTCTCCACCATCATCATAATGTACAATATGTGTATATAAACACAGCATAAATTCCCAATGAATATCAGCACAATACGGGCATAATACAAACTACAAATTTAATGTATAATGTAATGATAATAATGATGATGATGATGATGATGACTATGATAATGATTTATCCACAAAGTAACAACCAGCTGTTATCAGTTCAAGTGTAAAATGTACAAATCGAACAAATGAACACGAATGAATGAATGAGTGATCGTTCCCAATCATACCATTACATCCCATTGCAGAACCGACAGAACGTAGCACACACACTATTATACTCGTAGTTAATGCGAAAAATTCATTAGCAAACGGAAGTTTGTCTGGTTTTATTGGGTGGGCGGTGGCGTTACTGATAGCCATGGCTGTGGTGGTGATGACGCTGATAATGGCAACGACGTCAGCCTCAACTTTTAGGTGAAACTTGTGAGTACATTTATTAAGCGACCACCAACCGAATCGAATCATCGTCTCTATGTGTGTTTGTTTGTATATGTATGTATGTAGCAAGTGGATGTAATCAAATTGTTATTATATCCCTCCTCGACCCTATTCGCATCCGTAGCTACTCTTGCTTTCATTGTTCATATTGTTTAATATTATTTTTATATTAAATTCATTTAGCTTGTCAAAAATGCGGTGGTCAAAGTTTATTTATTAAATACTCATCACATGTAGTGCAAAAAAAAAATTGTATAAAAATAGAAAAATAAAAAAAATAAAAAAAAATTAAAAAAAAACAAAAAACCAAATTTATTGTAATTAAATTTTCGTGTGGCTTAAACACAAAGGACGCGACATTGTGCATAGCGTACGTACACATACGCCCACATATATTTATGTATTTAAACTACACACATGAGTTTATACATATTTCATTGTTTGTCAAAGCAAAAAAAAACTTTTTTATATAAAATATGAATATATGCATTGTATCACACACACGACTACAAATGCATATACATATGTACATATGTAGTACATCATGCATGCATTCATATATTCACACGATGAATGTCAAATCACTCATTGCATATTATTATTATGTTATTATTGTAGTTATTTTTGATTTTGTTTTTCTTTTATAAATAAAAATAAAAATAGCACAAAAACAGAAATAATTTCATAGTGTTGTAGTGGTGTTGTGGTTCGATTTCACAATTTTTTTTCTTTTCTACTTTTCATTCAATGTCTAATATGACGTATACAGTGAATCGCGAAACTGTTTGCAAAAAATATATATTTTATATTGTAGTATATCTAAGAAAATCTGAAATGCATGTAGTATATAATTATTTACTTAAAGAATTCTTCCACATTCAAATACACGACGCCTTGTCCACATGTTTATAATACAAAGTTTTTGAATAATGAATAATTTGTTTTAAAAACTCTTCCACGGCTTGAAAATTTGTGTGCAAACACAGTTTCTATGGCTGTGCGGTTAATCGACTCGAAAGGACAATCTGATTATTAAAAATTATGATTAATCAATCAGTTAATCAGAATGTTGTTCGCTTTTCACTTTTAGCTTTTAATGATATTTTTTTGCAGCTTTAAATAACTTAGTATTGCAAAAAAATATAATATAATAAATATTTGTTTTGATAGAATGAAATCATAATTATTCAATTAAAGATTTAATCTATTTTGATTAATTTCATTCGAATAATTTTAAACTCATTAATCTAATAGAATAAAAAAATTTTTACTGATTAATGATCAAATAAATCAATTTTTATTAATTTTATTTAATAAAAGACTTTTATTATCATTAATCCAATAGAATCAAATAATGATAATTTGAATAAAAAAAAAATTACTATTAGGTCTACCTCTAGATAAGTATTAAATTACTTTGAAATCTAAAATAAACTTTATAGAAAAATCTAATTTTTATTTCAATTTTTTATATAATCTCCACCATTCTGCATAATATTATTTGCCATTTTTCCTTCAAATTTTCATTCTTCATCTTATACAATAGAAATTACGGGTTCGTGAAATAGAATATGATTCAATGTGCTCAAATAAGCTGTTCTTCCAAAATGAAATTGGATATGGAAAAATCGTACAAAATATCCTATTCATCATTTCGTTGAAAAAACCATTGGATATTGCATGGATCTGCTCAATTTTATATAACCGTATAACTGTTTACTAATTGGTTACTCCTAATATAGTAAAAAACAAACTAAAACTGGAGCTCATTCGAGCTCTTGGTGCCAAATATATATTATGTTTGCAATAAAATAATTTTAGTTTTCCTTTTCTCTTAGTTTTATTACCAATTATGGTTATTACGACAATTAAAAATTTTAGTAAAATATAAAAGCTCAGTTTACTATAATCTAGAATGTGTTTTCTGTCTAAAAAAAACAAGGCATATTCTTATTTGCAATTCGTATGACTGTAATGACAATGTTGCCCCAAGAAGACATTCATTCATTGTACCCAATATAGTATATGTGTACTGTCGTGTCTTCATGTCGGCATAAGAAATGAATTGTTGCGAAATAAAGAACAAAAAAAAATCATAATAATAATAAAGAGGCCATCACTTCTACAGCGAAAGGTTGTTAGCACTTATGCATTCAATTTTTCAACATTCACATTTCACATTCTATTTACTCATTGTGATAGATATATTTTTTTTTAGCAATAATATTGGTATATACAATACTTGTTAATATTTATAATGCTTTCGTCGTTGTGGATATTGTTGCTGCTGCTGCCAACCACATCACAGTTATTGTTAATGTTGTAAATTGAAAAACCCATAAATTTACAATCAAAAACAGATACAACGGACAAACAAGAAAGTAAAAACAAAGAAAATAAAAACAATATGTTTCATTTAATATATATGGTATGTATATTTTTTATATATTGTCTACGCCGCTCTTGGCCATGAAATTATGAATGAAGCAAAAAGAAAATGTTTATTAATTGAAATATTTTCTGTGCAGGAAAAAATATTGTTTAAAAAAAGAATATAATAATAAATAGCAACAAAATTCATATGAAAAAGCCACTCAAATCATAATGTTGCAATGGCGTCATACATCACAACACATCACTTTTCAAGGGAAATATTTTATTAAGCTTAGAATATTAAAAGAAAAAAAAAAGAAAAAGAAAACGGAAAAATAGAAGAAATAAGGATTATTATTGCTAATTGAAATGTGATTATACATATGTGTGTGTGAGTGTGTGAATGAATATATATGGCATGTGTAGTTTTAATGCCACTTGCCATTTGTTGCTGCTGTTACAGTCATATTACTGCTTGCTACTGTTACCAAAGGCAACAGGCTGACTGCATTATTTTATGCTGCCAGTTAGGTGAAGCGCTTAGCCTATTTCACATGTGGCAAACAAAGTAGAAGTATATTTAAGTACACACACACATACACACTTTAATCTCAATAGTGTTGCATAGTGATTTGGTGAAAGTATATGCGCATTCATGAGCATACCATTTTTTTTTTCTTCTTTTCTTAACAATTTGGTACAAGTGCAACTTAATGGTTCTATCTACGTATTATTACGTATGATGCCACTATGAATGATGCTAATCTTTGATGTTGTTCCTTTATTGTACTAAGTATTTATTTATATGTGCTTACTACTTTATACATATTTAGATAGATGCATGCATAGGCAGCTAGGTAGATTGTGTACAAGTGCAACAACTATGATGTTATTTGCGGCATTTCATAGACACATATTCAAAGAGCATGCACATGATGCTAATGTATTTTTATTAGCAAGTATTATTTTTTCGTATGAAATTATCATAAACTTCAACCCATTTACGTTGAAGCTTTCTATGGTGCCGCACAAGATTTTCCAGGCCACACACACACACACACACACACACACACACACACCAACCCACCCAACAACATTACAAATTAATAATGGCTTTTTATAACCGCAAATGATATTAGACTATTCGTACAATCTATATATGTACGAGTATGTGTACACCACCATCCATAAAACCACATTCTGACACATTTTCAAACAGAATTTATTTGGGAAAGAGTGGCATAAACTACATAAATCTTAAGCTTGAACAAAGGTGTGGGCTGATAGTGTGGCTATCTTGTATATATACATATACGAATTTATTATAGATGGCATATACGTATGTATGTATGTAGTTTATGATGACGATACTGTTAAATGCATACTCATAACTGCAAATTATAAACCAGCAGCGAGTGAGTACATGAATTTTATGAAACATGTTGGTGTTTTTTTTTTTTTTTTTTTTTTTGTTTGCAATTCAATTGAAGCCCACACCATATCAACTATTTATACACATGTGAATGGTATAAATGTTAAAAGTCGTTGTCAAAACTAATTTGAAGAAAGTCATCTGGATGCAAGTACAGCAAAATATTCATCCAACTATTTACGAGTACATACTACATTTACCTAGTCAAATAGAAAAAGGTGTTTGCTAGTTAACTGACTGACTGTGCACAAATTCGTGACACACTATTCACACAATTTCATGAACGAGCGCATGTAGCGAAGTGCATTGCTTTGGTTCATTGTCGTTACCTTTCACTTGGATATTTTTTATTAGATTTCTTTATTATCGCAATTTTATTTTTTTCTATTTTTTATACGCGAAAATGCAAATAAAGTGCTTTTCTATACGTATATTACAGATACATACATATGTATGTATTTTGAACTTTGGTGGGGGAAATAGTGAAAGTATTTAACATCATGGCTTCTTCATATGACCCGACATTTAATTTATTGAAGATGCCATACTATGAACCAACCATCTGAATGCATTTAACAATTGCTAGACACACACACACACACACACACACAAATAATCAGATTTGCACGTCACCTCAAACACACACGCACACACACATACGAGTGGTACTTACACAAAAATATACAAGTACACTTGCTACAAATGTCATCGCTTTCTCAATCTCTTTCAACCTTGTAGAAAGGAAAATGCATCTTATTTTATTAAACTACCACTATCATTGCTTGCACACACAAATACACACACACACACACTTACGTATTCTATGTACGAGAGTATTATTCCTTTCTAATACGTTCTGCTTGTGTTCACAGCGTACTTTAAAGCTTATACATAATGCTGTATATATGTACATACATGCATATGCATGTCTGTACAGAAAAAAAATGTCTTAAGGTGCACTCAGTATGACACACTAACTTTAAACGCATATACAGGGGAGTTGATATCAAATACAACTAGATCGAAACGTGCTACATTAACAAAACATTATATTGGTTATACACATATTGGGTTGACATATATTTATTTTTTGTGAATAGACACTTTGCCAAGCGTGTCCTAAAAGCAAGATTTTTGGAAGGGCCTTACAATAAAATAATAAAACGTCTATTTTGTAAATTTTGCTGGGGACTAAATCTGGTCAATTTGGAAAAAATTCAAAGTGTTCTCCATAAACATTTCGCCGCTGTACCCCGAAGCACTTACTGTGAATTTTTCTGAGCTTATCACAGAGCTCGTTCAGAGGCTTTTCTATAGCAAATTGTTACTATCCGAAAACTCCGACACCATTTGAAAAAATATATTTTTGGTGTTTTTGAAAAAATGCTGATGAATTGTTCAGTTCTATTATTCGATATCATGGTCTTCTCTAGAGAACCCATTAACAAATTGAGCACCCATTGTACGGTGATCAAAAATTATGCCCAATACATCAATTAAATTTTTTTTTTGGAGATGTAAGTACACAATCCCACAATACAATAAAGTAAGATGTCCAATCTATCAAAGTAGTCACATTATATTATATTATATTATATTTGTCGGTTTTTATTATATGGGTCGCTGGATCCAAATCCGCAGTTGGAATACTGCCATCACCCTCAGGATTTCTTTTAACCTCAAAAAACCTCAAAAAAATAGCTCACAAATTTAGTTTTTTTGAGGTTAGAAAATAAAAAATAATGGCAGAAATCTGATCATGGAGTCGGAACCAGTGACTTAAAATCCGTAGCACGTGACTAATCAGGCTCGTAAGATATGCCCCTTGTTTTGTCCACGATATACCCACAGAAAAAATATATTGTAGGCTGTCCAGCGGGACAGAGGTCACTTTCTATGGATTTTTGGGTCGCTGAGTGCGAATCCGTCCATCTTCTTCATTTTTTTTTTCTAGCATCAAAAAATTCCGTCAGGTTAGAAAGATATCACACTTTTTTATTACGGGGTTTTCGATACCTTACAAAGGGTAATATTTGGAAAACGTTCCGCCATCGTCCTCAGTTTTCTTTCTACCCTAAGAAAATCTACAAAAGTACCCGAAAACGTCGTTTTTTTTTGAGGTCAGAAAGAAAAGTTCGGTCGATTATAAAACCCCAACCACGAATTCGGATTCAAAGATCAAAAATGCATTTAACGCAACTAAACCATACCTTACAAAGGCTAATATTTGGAAAACGTTCCGCCATCGTCCTCAGTTTTCTTTCTAACCTAAGAAAATCTACAAAAGTACCCGAAAACGTCGTTTTTTTTTTGAGGTCAGAAAGAAAAGTTTGGTCGATTATAAAACACCAACCACGAATTCGGATTCAAAGATCAAAAATGCATTTAACGCAACTAAACTGATCCATCGGAAATAATACTTTTTATTGTGTTGCCTTATGAAGGTCAATATCTGCAAGACGTTTGGAAATTTCTCAATATTTTCTTGCAAAAAAAAATCAAAATAAAACATCCATCGGTACATTTCAACGTTATAACATCTCACAAAGATTCTATTTCTAGATGAAATGTCATAAAAGTTGGCACTTTTTATCGTCATTTCTCAAGATCCAATTTTGCATTTCGGAATTGGTTGAAAGTTTAGCATTGGTTTCTTCAGTTAAAATTGAGTCCAAAACACAAAAAAAGATTGTTTAAAAACGCTGACGTTCTTCATAACTTCATGAGGCATGCTATTAGCTCATCTGAGTAGTTTTTGGAGTTCTAGAGGGATGACATACCATGCCATCATCGCTGTGTGCATGAAATTTTGGAAAAATATTCAGTTTAGTTAAGTTGAGGAAATTAAGTTTGTGGACAGCTTATGAACTCCTAAGTTTTTGGAGCAAACTGTAGCCTTCAAAATAATGCTTTTCATTATTTCATTATTTCATTTTCAATCACAAGATTGAAACTACATTTTTCGAGCATTCTTTGCTCTTGGTATGATATTGCCGACATCTCTTGTTCTTTTTTATTCGTTTTGCTGTAATAATAATTGCCTAATCTTAATATTATGAGACTTGTATCCAAGCGCTTGATCTCTTTCGCATTTTGTTTTTTTCCATAAGGTCAGTACAATATTTTGTATGATTTATAAAACTGAAATTCGCATATTGGAATACTTCCTACTTTAAATATAAAACCAAATTTAAATATTTCACTATCATCGTGCTCATAAAGCAATTTTCAATTATATCAACGTCCCTGTACATTTGTGAACATCGTACATATAAACATACAAACTCAATTTCGATAGATCTCTCATCACCACTTGATATTTTCCCAATAAAATTGAATAACAAACATATATGTATTATATAAACTCATAGATATACGAATCAATATGCATAGAGTACTATAAAATGGCAACAACTATTACGATATTTTTCAACTAATGCTTGAAGCATGGATTTACACATACTATCATCATACCATGATGTTCTCACATTCATGTCGCCCACCTACCATCGCTAATACCATATTTCCATTACATATAAAATTAGTTTACATTTCTCATGCTCTCATTTGTCTATCAATCAACCGGCTTAGTGTATTGATTTAACGTGTTGAAATCAAAGAAGGATGTGCAAATATCCGTAAAATATAAACAAGTTTTAAGTAAATATTTCAATTTGTTTCAATGAGCATTACGAAAATTCGCAATATTCAATGGTGTGAACATATTTCATATGAAATATTAATTAAGAAAATATAATTCTACTTACTACGAATTTATATATATATATATATATATATATATATATATATATATATATATATATATATATATATATATATATATATATATATATATATATATATATATATATATATATATATATATATAATTATTTGATGTACACGAAATTAATTTGAAATAATCTTATTGTAAGAAACATCAAAAATGATGATTACTGAATTACTACGTAATCTTTTTTTTTTTTTTGTTCTTCTTCTGTCGTTGTTTTGTCGTCTTCAACCACAAATAACTCATTTTTCAACTAAATACAAAAAGTGGACTCTTCAAAGGAAGAGCTACACTTTTTCTCTCTCTCTCGCTCTCTCACTCTCAATCTTTTCTTCGCTCATGGCACTGTCATCATCCTTATTATCTAAATGCCGTTTATATGCAAATTATCACAATATTAAAAAATCTCCTTACAGTCGGCTGGGGCCGACCAAACTATACCCTGCATATGTAGATTTGTATATAAAAAGTTTACTCGAATATCCAACTTTTCTTTTATTTCCACTTTTCGAGAAACAATTTTTGCATATACTACTAATTTACACCCGAAATATGGTTGACTTTGACGAAGTAAAAGGATTTTAAGATAATTCCGAGGCTTAGTATGGGAGCTATATAAAAAGTGGGCGTGGCTTACCACTTTCTAGTAAATCCAATTAATTTTTCAATGTTAATCCACACCTTAAATTTGGTGTCCTACGTTGAATAGTTTCTAAGTTATGGTGGTTAACATTTTTTTTAATTTCCTCAACTTTGTATGGGAGCCCCAATAAGAAGTGGGCGTGGTACGCAGATTTTTCGCCAGATTATTTCCGACTACGATATTAATTTAAGTGTCAATTATGGTTATTGTAGACATAAGATTGCCTAAGTTACAGCTGTTTCAATTTAAAATTTGTATGGGGGCTACGATAAACACTGGGCGTGGTGCGCCCATTTTCTGTGAGCCTAGTTGCTCGTACAATACTAATCCATACCCTAAGTCTCGTTGTCCTAGGCTAAATGGTTTGTAAGCTATGGAGCTTAAAATTTTAGTTTCATTCACTCGACTTTGTATGGGAGACCCATGAAGGAGTGGGCGTGGCACACTGATTTTCTGCAAGATTTTTGCCGACTACGATATTAATTTAAGTGTCAATTATGGTTATTCTAGACAGAAGATTGCCGAAGTTACAGCTGTTTCAATTTAAAATTTGTATGGGGGCTACGATAAACACTGGGCGTGGTGCGCCCATTTTCTGTGAGCCTAGTTGCTCGTACAATACTAATCCACACCTTAAATCTCGTTATTCTACGCTGAATAGTTTGCAAGTTATAACCGGTAACATTTTTTTTAATTTCCGCAACTTTGTATGGGAGACCCAAAAAGGAGTGGGCGTGGCACATTGATTTTCTGCCATATTATTTCTGACTGCCGTGTTAATCTAAGTGTCAATTATGGTTATTCTAGACAGAAGATTGTAGAAGTTACAGCAGTTTCAATTTAAAAGAAGTACAGACACTTTGTATGGGAGCTACGCTAGAAAGTAGGCGTGGCTCACCCACTTTTGGCGAGGTTATATAGTAGTATAATATAACTCTATGTGCAAAATATTGTTGTCCCAAGTGGTATATTATGTGAGTTATATCAAGTTAAATATTTTGAAAATTTCGAGGTTAGTCGCTTTGAATGCATGGTGTGGGCGTGGTTATTGACCGATCATGCCCAATATCAATCCCCTCCGTACCCTTGGATCATAGATTACTTATGCCAAATTTCATCGAAATAGCTCAATATTTACTCAAGTTATCGTGCGAACCAGCCAGGTGACAGACAGACGGACGGACGGACGGACGGACGGACATCGTTAAATCGAAAATTTAATCGACGCTGATCACGAATATATATCCATGTCTATATCTCCGGAGATTCCTTCAAGTGGACACAAACATCTGACCGAAATGAATATACCATGCATATTGCATTATGCAGGGTATAAAAAGTAGAGAAAAAAAAAGACGAGACAAAAGACTTACTGCTTTTGTGTTTTGCCTGCTCATATGGTGTACTCTTCACATTGATATGTATCCTTTACAAAATAAGCAAATGAATAGAGGAAAAACAAAATGATCAACCGAAAAAAAAAATAAAACAAACAAAAAACACAAAACTGGTACAAAAAAGAAAGCAATACTTTATGTTAATATACATAGCTATAGCCTAGAAGAGAATTTCACCCTAATATGGTGAATGTTAACGCCATCAGCATGCAAAAACAAAAAACAAAAAAATACGAGCAAACAGACTATTAACATACAAGAACAGGAATAAAGAACAAACGAACGATGGAATCATAAAACGGAAATAGGAAGCCAAACAAACAAGCCAAGTAAGTATGTACTAAATATGTATGTAAGTAAAGTCTAAAAACTGGCTGCATTGAATTGAACACTTGTACTGTCGCTTGCTGTTTGCAGCGCAAGAAGAATAACTCCTCTAAACACTTCCTCCTACACCTTCACCGCTGTATACGGATTTACGCTTGCCTAAGCGGAAAATAATGAAATCTGAAACGACAATGACTACTATTACAATACATTCTTCACTCAGTCAGTCCCTCACTCCCTTGATATTTTCAATACTATTGATTCTGTTCAATATTGTATACGAATTATTCAACGTTTATGAAAAATGCTATTTCCTTTGTCATCACGTTGCCATTGTTTTGTTTCAGATTCCACTTTGAATTAATACAAATACCAAAAACAACAAAAAAAGAGAAAATTCCGCAAAAATGTTGTATAGAACAATACGTGATAATAACTAAATCAGAGAAGCTCATTCATTAAATTAAACTCATATCTAACTATTCACTCACTCACTCACTCACTCTGGCTCTCCCCACACTCGCTTTAAAATCGATCATTTTTTAAATTGTATGTGAACTGTATTAACTTGGTCATAAATTCACATCATTTAAAAAAGAAATTCCATGCAAATGTATTATGCTATTTTAATGACAGAAAGCTCTTTCACGTCTATAATCATAAAAACCAATTGACATTCTAACTACCAGTTTTAAATGCAGCCAAGTATTGTCATGCCGTTGAAATTGAATATATGCATATATGGGAGAGAGTACGGATGCAAAACATATATGTCTTAATAAAAAAATTAATAATTCATAAAAAAAACAGCATAGGTACTGCTCACTTCATATATTCAATTTCTATTAGGAAATAAGCATAGAAAATTATCGATTAATATGTAAACATTTCATGTACATACCAAGCTTAATGTACACATTATATGTACTTATATGTATATATATTTACCATACATGTCATGTATAATAAAATTCAATGAATGACTCTGACACAAATCCAATTTCCGTTTATTCTATACATATGCATAAACATACAATAAACTTCCCAACTAATTAATTACATCGATATTGTAAACCATTTAAAGTTAAACATGTTTATACTTGAATTACATAAGTATTAAGTAGCTACTACCTTTCTTCAACCATTCGCGAGCAATTGTCGTCATTCAAAAAAAAAATGAGCATATCAACAGTATTCATTTGAAACAGCCAGGTAATCAATAAAATTGTTTACATATGCCAAACTTTTATGAATTCTATGAGAATGAGCACAATACACAGGTGTGGTCATAACAACTGACAATTGAGAAGCAACAACAACAATAATAATAATCGACACTCAAAAACTTCATCGACCATTTGCCATAATGATGATTCCCCAATATGACAATGTTGACAATGGCGACGACAGCGACAATAACGACATTAACGACTTAAATAATATATATAAATTCAACAAAAAATACACTACAACAACAACAACAACAAAAATGTAGATATGATACCTAAGTAGTCCCCCATCAATATCATCGCCATTATACTTAACAAACTTATAAAACCCACATATGTATATGTATGTACACATAGTAAATATCATCAGCTCACATGTGACATACTAGCTGCTCAGCCGTTAGGGCGTGAATTGCATTTCAATGCTCGAAATAATTCCATCGTAATGAATGCAAATGTGCCAGTGTGTATGTTTGTTTGTTTGTGTGAACATGTCCAAATGAGCATTTTCGTATATATTGTGATATATATTGTATATTTACATATATGCATGCGTAAGTGTTTACCTTTTTATATACAAGTGTACATATAATTACACATGACCTGTTTTATGCATAGACATAGCCAGCTCTAAACAGCCAGTCAATGCAACTATTGCAAACGATGCAATTTGCAAAATGTTTTTATACATAAATACTAATTGTTTTTCTTGCTTTTTTTTCTTGATATATGAATGATGTTTATATAAATGCACATATGCTAATATGTACGTATGTTCTAGTAATGCCAATACCGAGATTCTGCATATCCCCCAGAATTTTTTGTTTCGAAAATCTGGGGGAAAAAAAATGTTTAATTGTTTTTCTTACAGCAATCAAACATTTTGAAACTTAATTGTATGTGACGTTTTTCTCCAATTCATTCATTTTCACTAATTAGTAAATATAATCTTAGGTAGTGAGTTTCAGCCTGATAATCTCATGTTTTCACGTACAAAGTGTGAAAACACGCATTCGACAATATACTTTTGTATAGCAAATGGGTGTGATTTTCAGCCGATTAGGGTCTTTTTCTAATATATTCATTCCGCGGTTAGAGTAACTTTCTATATCAAGTTTTAATTCTATGGTTTTTCATGCATAAAGTGTCAAAACATATATTCAAAACTATGTTTTTGTATGAGAGGTAGACGTAGCTTTAATCCGATTTCGTCCATTTTCAAATATATCTATTTTGTGATAAGATTAATTTTACATACTAAATTTTAGTTCGTTAGCTTTATTTTCGCACACAAATTGTAAAATGGGAAGTAGGACTGTATTCATATAATTTCACACATTCACGACCTCATACATTCGTCGGTAAAAATAATCATATATATCAATTTCCAGTGGGAAATTTCATGCGACAGTTGATTTTTGAAAATTTTTGAAAAAAAAAATTGTTTTCTCCAAAAACTCGGGATACCCAAGAGGTCTAAAAATGGACATCCCTATTATATACCTATACGTATACTATAGGTGTAATTCTGTATGTTTGTTTATCTGAAATTTTGTACGTATATTATAATATTATTTTTAAAAGTATTTATTATAAATTTTTGTAGCGTTGCACATTTTTTTCTGTTTTTTCTTTTTTCTTTTATCATCACACTTTTAATTTATATACTGTGTGTTTAAAGCAAAAAAAATGCGCTTTGTAAAATGCAAAACTGATTTATGAGTGTAAAATGAAAAACCAAAAAAAAAAAAATAAGCACATCATTAACATTATTCGAAAGGTGCAACCACACTGACGATTGGTCGTTCAATTTTTAAGGTTACTTTAAAAATTTGAGTAAACAATTTAAATGTACATAAATATTTAGATGCATTAAGTTAGACAGAGGTATTAATTAAAGCGATAATATAATGAAAATGAGGAGAGCAACAAGCACATTTTAAAGAAATACTATACTATATTAAGGTGTAATAAGGTGAGGTGCTGGTGATTTAGCCACAGCTCATATAACTTTAATGATTTTAGGCACGCAACTTTTAATGCTATTCTAAAGCCTACCTAGATAAGGGACAGTTTTTACGTCTAAATATTCTACATATGCAGAACCCTTACAAATACACTAGTAACCATACAGTCTCATATTCTAAGGCAGAATTCAAAATCGTCCAAAATCCCATGAAATGTGAGTAACTTTGCTTAAAACAATGTAATGTAAACATATATTTTTATTATACATGCGATATTAAAGTTCAACTTGTGTGCACAAACAAAAAAAAAGGCAAACAAAAAAATAACAACTAATAATGATGAAATAATGAGGAAGCGTTTTTTTAATTGTGCCACTAGACTATAGACGTGATAACCATCGGTAACTACGTATATATCTTATAAGGAGGCACACCTGAACCCGTAGCAGTTGTGGATATTAGACACAACACGCGAGAAATATGTATACAATATGTATATACATATGTATCTATATATCATATATATGTATATAAACATATATTGTTAACAAACATGAAATCTTCGAAACATACGAGAGGTTGAAACAGCAAAAAAAAAAGGGTACGAAATTGAAAAGAAAACAAATCAAAAAAAAAAGTTATTAAACAGACAGACATATGAGCACGTATATATTATAGATACGTGCAAGGTGATACCCATATAGATATATATAGATACAATATATAGGGTTTTTCTTTTAAAGCTGATCATATAAAATTGCAATAAAATACAATATATTAATTTTTTATTCGGTAGATAATTTTCGTTCATTAATGATAAAAAAATTACTTTTGGCATATGACCAGCATGGAGCATCTAAAAATTGCATACCCATTGCAGAAACAAAACACAACAACATACGACAAAAACACCCTGTACATACCTACGAACGGGCGTTAAAGATGTTTATTTGATTGCTGTACATGACAAGAGATATTACAATGAAAGGCAGCAAAATTGTTATAATAAATAAAACAAAAAAACAAAAAACAAAAGGAAACAACAACAATAAGTAAAACATATACAAAGTAATGTAAACTGTCTAAATATTAAAACATTCGTCTATTGTCCGGTAGAAAAATTTTTTAAACAAGCAAAAAAAAAAGATTGTTATTTATAAAAACATACAAAAGGTAGTGCTGTTGCTGTTGTTGCTTGTATAAGTGTTACAACGATAAACAAATAACAATAAGTAAAAATATCTCATATCAAAATATTTACAAAAATTTTATTTCCCATTAATTACAACCTCAAATAGGTTCATCACCGGTTATTTTGTTTAACAGTTCGCTTTTAAATAACAACACAACAAAAATTCCAATAAAATTCTATAGAGTAATTCCATTATAAAGTAGATGGACTAAAATTATTTCGAACAAAATATTTCGATGAATCTCATGTTTTTTAAGCTCACATTTAGTATGTTTTGTATTAGTATTTTATGGATTCAAACATTTTCAATTATACCGCTGCATGTTGCAAAAATCCTCAATACATATTATACAGCACCATATTTTTTAAAATTAATTTTTTTCAAAAAATCTCTAATTAACCTATAAAAAAAAATTAGAACCGGGTTTAAAGGTCATACAGTTTCCATTCGAATTAAAAAAAAAATATTTATATATTTTTAACATATTTTTTATGTGTATACTCGATTACATTTTGTAGTATACCTAACCTTCAATATATTTAGTAAAAAATTCTGAACCGAATGTTTCGAAATATATGCTTTTTAAATTTTCGAAAATTTTCCTTTTGCCCCTTTGTCCCAAAAAATGTGTATACCATTAAAAAAGAAGAGGAAAAAATGTGAATCACGCCCATTTTCAATTTTTTTTCTAGCTCAGGACCCATTGAGCATGCACGTGGTCCAATGAAAATTCGTCATGTTCTACTTATTCAATTGCATATTTTATTAGAAGAGAAATTTGAATGAGATTAAAAATGTTGCTTTTCCTCCATTTGAATGTGCGAAAAACTATGCATATATGTATATTTTAATCCCCACGTGTTTTAGTACAAATAACTTTATATAAATACATACGTAAATCAATAAAATATTCATATAATATTAACCTTAGGGCACCAAAAAACACGTTTCAAAAACACCAATTTATATAAAGCTCATCATTCTAACAGAAATATGTATCATACATACGTACATTTTACAAATGAATATTTTAATAATAGAATAATTCTGCTTCTCATTTATATTTTATAAAGGTAATTCAATAAAAATAATAAAACTACAACCTATACCTATTTACGTTTTGTACAAACAAACAAACCGTAATTAGGTTCATTTCATTTGATTATACGAAACAACAGCAAAAAAGCACACTAATAACAAAACAAATTATTATTAAATAAAGAAGGCAAATAAAACGAAAACACATTACAACAAGAATAATAGGTATATCATGAAAAATTATTATTAACAATTATATTTCGCAGATGTACACATACGTCCATATGATTGTCCAAGATACGGCGGTCAAGTTTGACGTCACAAATTGAGAAGGAGGTATGTATATTATATAAATTCATAGTACAATTCAACATTACTCACCACCACATTTATCAGTAGCAGCCAAATAAAAGCAACAAGTATGAAGAACTGTATAATGATACATACATACATGCACACACATACAACATTTTATTTGAATTTAAAAATAAATTACGTAGCATGGCAGAAAGCATGTATGTACATATATGTATGCATATATTCGTTAAGTACTTATTAATTTATATGTCTATAATGCATAACTATATAAAGCTCGAAAGGAATTCAGTTGAACAACAACAATAAAATATATTAAAATATTCCATGTGTGATCAAGGGGGCATTTATATTTTATTATATACTTTACATACTTATATATAAAAGGGTTAATATTTCCATACATATGGGCATTTCAGACTGCAAAATAGATTGAACAATTGCAAATGACCAAAAATTTGTTTTAACCTCCAAATAAATAATAGTGCTTAAATACACAAATATCAACATTTAAGTGTATGAATGTAAGAGCTGAATTTTTCTACTTGGACATTTACAACCTTCAGCTAACCAAACGGTTATTCAAATTGGACATATTTAGAACAAAGTATTATTTATGCGAAATAAATGTGTACAAATTTAAATCGCTCATCACTGCAAATGTATACAAACATGAATGTATATAACGATTGCATATATGAATATACAAATGTATATAATCAAATGTATACATGATATACGTAGTATTGAAAGTGGGTGGTTTGTTGCTTTTGTAATTATTTTTCAATCAAAACATTTTCAACATCAATGCCAACTGCAATTATTAGGGCAACAAATTGGAAATTATGTACAGCACAATATTGCATAGTACACACACACACACACGCACATACACACATTATTTGTGTATATGCTGATGCATAAAAATATTTCAATTTATTAGAGGAGAAATCTTTCAAATGCAGCTGAAACCACAGCATATATATTCATGAAATTTTAGAAAAGTAAAAACAACAAATGAACAAAATTAATTATAAAATTCAATTTTCCATTATGAAAATTAATGTTAAAATTTTTTTTCTTAATTAGCACATTAATATTTATTTCTTTTCTTGGATTTTAATTTGTTTGTCTTTTTGCGTTGCGTTTTGTTCTTTTTTGAGTTTTGCCTCGCTTGTTAATTTATGCTATTTACGATGCCATTATTAAAGAAATTCGTGCTTCCATAAGCATAAGTACTTGCATGTAAATGCATTGCAATGCATCTGTAAAACATTTTGAAGAATGCCGCCATAATAGAGTCATGCTTTGAACGGTCTTCTTTTATATTCATAGAACAAAAATATATAATGTGATTTAATGTAGGACAAAATAGACTAAACGTTTATATTTAAGGTAAACTTAATGAATAGTATAATTAAGATATAGAAAAATGGATGGAATTGACCTCATTTATAGGATGCAAAATCATGTCTATACTATTATCAGACCAATATTTTTTAATGTTTCATAAACATCAAATTAAACTCGCACTGTAAATAAGAACACGTCATTATTTTTTCTATTTTTTTACTCTTTACAAATGAATTTTCAGTAAGAATAATCATAATGATGATGATGTGTCGGCATTTAAAATCTTAAAGAGGCATTAAATTAGGCAATTAGACAATTCAATTCAAAAAAGGGAGAAGCCACAAATGTTTATGTTGTTATTCATCAACTATGTAGACATTTATACATACAAAAAACATTTCATGTAGCTACACATTGTTGCTTGGATTCTCTCCCAATTGAGTTCATATACAATTGAGCTGACCGAGTTATTTACCACCAAAGTGAATAGGAATCACAAAATCTATAGAAAATTTGGAGCAATTATGTCGATGAAACGCTCATATGTCGAAAAACGAATTTCGAAACTATGAAAAGTTCAAATTTAATTGTATTTTGATAAATTATTGCATAATTTTTCATTTCAAAATGTAAAAAATATGACTCATTTATATTTATCACTTTGAATCTTTATATTAGAGGAATCAGTGTTAAGTGTAAAATGACTGTCATTTTTGTTTCATCCGAAGTGTACACTAAAAGATGAACGATGAAACATTACCCGTTTGAAATTTTTAATGAAATAGTTATTCCCCGAATCTATGATTCAACCAAAGCGCAAGTGAAAAATGTAAATAAGCATTGCCTTCAATTCAGTCCAATTCACTATTAAGCGCGAGTGTGCCTGACAGTGTAAGTGAAATGTAATGCCAAAAAGCTATGAAAATATGAAAATAAAGTTTATTGTTCTCAATAATTTCTTTCTGTGTAATTCACTCTAGCTGTTTAAGCAAACAAATATTTGGAAGAAAAGCTATCGTTGAGCTTATCCGTTAGTTGGGCGCTTCCGAGCAACAGGACTATTGTGGCATCACTTTCCGCGGTTATTCATGGCAAATGTAAGCTGCGGATCTATTTATCTGCATTTCGGTTGTTCAAAATTCAGTTGTGACCCAAGATTTTGTTATTTTTGCCCAGAATACTAGTTCGAATATTAATTTTTTTCTAGGTATTTTAGTACTTCTACAATCAAACAAAGAATTTATTCTAACTGGAATGGAGAAAAGCAGTAAATCGAAAGTAAAACTCGCAGTCGCAGAAATATTAGTGGCACAGTGACAGGCATCACTCCCCATAGGTTGGATACTGGAATTGTGTACCGATACCTTTTTTCAAAATCATCCCTCTTTTCTCTCTCTCTCCTTTTTCGTCCTATTTATTACAGACTGGCCGTTTAATCTATCTAAATCCCGAACCACTTAAACCCACCTCTTGTTAATGTATATATTTAATAAAAAATAGATTAAAATTATTCATCTTGTTGGACTACACACATTATAGTCATAAACAGAATATGCATATACAAGTACATCACATCATTTATCTATTAAATGATCAGCAATTTAATAAAAACAACTCTAGAGAAAAAACAATTTCATTTATGAGTAACAACAGTAAATATTATGTAGTTAAGAGTGTTAGTACATATGTATGTATCGTATGTATGTAGTGGCATCTGCAACTCATGTTCGCAAACAAAAGAAAACATTTATTCATTTTCATACTACTCGTACATTCTATTCAATGTATCCACTGGGATGTCATAATGTTCAGTGGATATATTGTACATAGTATTGTACAATTCAACAACAATAACTGAAGTTGATGATAAAATGTATAAATTAAATATTCTAGTTATCTGCATACTCATGCACAAGTCTGAACATATCTATGCACACATTCAAATGTATGCATATCCGTATGTGCAGTTGCTCAATTTATGATTGCACCATACTCATCATAACTGTTGCTCTGTTTCTGATGCTAGTAAATGAACATACTTGTGTTAAATTAAAATGCATCATTATGTGCATACATGCATGTATGTATGTATATTATATGAATAAAAGTGGCATTAAGTGCACATAGAGTATACAATAAGCGTCGAATCAGAAAAATTCTATACAATTGTTCATACTTATGTATGCATTCTGTGTATCGCTCCATCTCTTTCCCCGTATTTTTTTCTCATTCTCTACAGTAATTATTTTAAATTTTAATACACTTAAAAGTACTTAAAATAATGAACGATAAACGCACAGTCATGCATAAAGACACTCACCATTACGCGAAACATCGAGTTCCACTAAATTTTCAAAATTCTGTATATCTGGAGGTAAACGTCCAATTTCATTATCGCTTAAACCCAATTTCCTTAAACGATGTAGTCTGAAGAAGTTCTGTAAATGAGGAAATATAAATTGTTGTTAGATCAAGTATTTTATTGTATATATTGATAAATATTACTTATTCTATTGAAAGTTCATGAACTCATGTAATTATAATGTGAATATAGCTTTGCTAATATATAATTATGGGAAGTATTATAACATGTCATAGTATCATAATGTTATAAAATGTACTCAAATAGTTTAAATAGTGTTGGTTGCTTCTATACAAAATTAAAATACAGCTATGTATGCAATGTTTCTGGCTACTTGTCATATTTTGTCAAGGGTGTGTTCACAGCCATATTATTTTCTTTCAACTTTCTTAAAGGCCTTGTTAATCCCCTTAATAAAATAAAGGAATTATAACAACAGAGTGTAAAGTAATTCATGAATGTAGAGAAGGGTGGGTCAAATTTTTAAACAGTCTGGCTCAGCGAAAAATATACAATTGGATCATTTCAATCATTTTTCCCAAGGAAACAAAGACAATTTCTCAATTTGAATTTTTCTATCTTTTTAAAATACCCTTCTTAGAACAAGTGCAAAATACCACACCCTCATGAAAATAATAAAAAATTAGTTGCCTTGTATAGAGTTTTTGTAAATATATTATATCAAAAAAGTAAGTTGCTCTCCTATAAAATGAAAGCAAAAATAATTGAATATCGACAAATAAGCTCATAGCTGCTCAATAATTGCCGTTATAGCGGTAAGATGTATGACCTAGCCTCATTAGTTTCTGCTCCATAACATTTACTTCCTATCGAAACTCCTTGAGGAAGAACCCATACATGATGACCTCAAAAACACCTGCAAATAGACAAAATACCACAAAGTTTCCCATGAAACGACTCTACAACGATAAAATGAAATGTAGTAACCAGAAATCGTCTCAATAGCGGAGAGCTGTATGACCAACTCCCATGAAATTTACCGCACCAACATTTCCAACAAACATTCCTATTTCTACCTTTTGTGAATGTTGTCCTACAAAATTGATAATTTTATAGTGGCTTTACAACCGAAAAAGGAAACTGGGTCCGAATCTGAAATTTACATCTGCTTGAAATTATCCAAATTTCATAGTTTTCGTGGAGTAAGGTTGTCAAAATTTTACTTCATACAATTTTACCAACCTTAATGTACAATGTTTTCAACAAAAGCATGTTGGGAGTCTTTCAAATATCCAAATCGAAACAAAAATTGCATATATTTCTAAAAATTCCTTTATTCAAGGTACAGTTATTTTATTTTAGCTTTCTTCTCCCTACAGATTTTAGCTCCAGAGCAACATTCGTAAAGGTAGGGCCTGACCCAAAACTGATTGCATGATTTCATAACTATATTAATACACTATCAAGAACCATTCATCGTTACTTAGTGTAAATATATCTTAAACAGTAGAGGTTAAATACGCTACCATATCATCCAAATTGATTTTAACTATCAACGTACTTGACAAAATGAAAAGTCATCAAAATCCTATTTCAACTCGAATCCTTCAAAATGAAAATGCCCCATTGACTTGGGCATTGACGAATGCATTATTGCACAACAATAACAAAAAATTATCCAAATAAAAGGACCAAAGTAATTGTTGTTTGACTCCAAATATAAACGTCACAAAATAAGCAAAAACAATCCTCTCTCTAATAAAAATACAAGCACAATAATATGGTCTAATCGAGCATATTTTTAGCCTTAATATTCAACACTAGATTGTTGTGTAAAAATGATAAATGTGTTGATGCTTAAGACACGCCTTCGCAGTACTATCATGTGCTTACATACTTATATTCGAGAATTCAATCCATTGAAATCAATATCAACCACGATCAATAGAAATAGAAAAGTAAAAGAAAAACAAACTTAACAAAAAAAGCAATGACAGCAATAACAACTAAAAGATTTACGATAATATAACACGATTTTCTCATTCTAATCGACATACAACATTTCTCCATTTACTGTCTTCATATTGCTGCACAAGAAATACGGAGATGGCACCCCCTTTTTCCAGCAACATAGAATGTTTATATGTATGTTTATACACATATTTGTATGGGTAGGTATACATGTTCATTCTATTGATCTATCTATCTATGCGATCTATACAATATCATTATAAATTCTCGATCATAAATTTACAATTTGTTGTCATTTTGCAAAAAGAGAAAAATAAGAAATTGCATTTTGTTTTTGTTGTTATTATTTCCCAACTTTAGACAAGTAATCTATTGGGGAGGTATAGAGTACTGTGGCGCAATGATCGTTTCGTCTTTATTGTTTGCCAATTCGTGGACAAAAGTAATTTATCTCATACTGACTGAATTTCTGTTGAATTTGATTTTACTATTATTTTCCACTATGGCAACAAGTCACACAGTACTTAAGAAAATGTATGTACAGTGTTTCACAAAAGAGCATGCACAGCTTAATTTCACGAGGAAACGAATTGTTCGGTACATGATCCATTTAAAACAGCATGGGCTCTTGGGATGGAACAAATAGCATGGATGATTTCAGAGCACAATGATCCTAAGAGTCGATCTCATTTTTGTGTAAATGGAAAGCAAGAAATTTAAAATACAGTTCAAAAAATCTTACAATTTTGTTCAAAAACCCCTAAAGCACGATAATTTCAACTTTTTAATTAAAGTTTAATTCAGATTGCTTGAAAATACACCTACTAATAATAAAATTTGAAGCTAAAAATCAATAGACAATCATTCTTTTGAAAAACAAGTACAGTCGAGTGCATAATTTTGTATGAGAGGCAGGCGTGGTATTCATCCGATTTCGCCGATTTTCGAATATTTCCATTAATGAGTAAATATTTTTTTTTATTTTTTTTTTCTAACAAGCTTTCTTTATTGGATCTTTCTAAATTACTTAGAAACTAACAATAAGTAATCAAATCTTACAAACTAACTAAAATTATGTGATATTCCCTATGTTCCATCACAATTTGGTGAGTCGCGAGGTATAGCAATTTCACAGCATATTCAGTGTGCCTTTTCTTTTTAATCGACGATGCCCCGTGCTCAGCAACAATTGCCTAGCAAGGGGATTCGGATGACTGTGTAATTTTTGAATGTAGCTTCTGCAAGACATTGCAACTTCCTCAGAAATTGTGGGTACATTTAAATCTCGATGGATGTTAACGTTCTTCATATACCAAGGCGCGTTTACAATAATTCGCAGACACTTGGATTGTATTCGCTGCAATTTTTCGATATTTGAGGGAGATGCGGTGCCCCAAAACTGAATACCATAAGTCCAGATTGGCTGCAGGATTGCTTTATATAATAGCACTTTGTATTCGAGATTCAACTTTGATCTTTTGTGTATCAGCCACCATAACTGATTAATTTTAAGCTTGATCTGAGTTTTCTTTGCCTCTATGTGATTTTTCCAGGTCAGCCTTCTGTCGAGGTGAATACCCAAGTACTTTGTTGAGGAACATTGTGGAACTGATTGGCCATTAATTTTAAGTGGGGGACATGTATCTGGCCTTAGCGTGAAGGTTACATGTACGCTCTTTGATTCATTGACTTTTATACGCCATTTTGCTAGCCAGATTTCGAGAGAATCGATATGAGTCTGCAGGAGTTTAGTAGCTTCTATGGGGTTAGAGCGAGAGCACAATATTGCCGTATCATCTGCAAAGGTCGATATAAATGTATGGTTATTGCTGGGCATATCTGTAGTGTATAAGAGATACAGTAAGGGGCCCAAAACGTTTCCTTGAGGAACGCCAGCGTGAATATCCAATGTATTTGTTGTGTAATCCTTGTGATGTACGAGAAATTGTCTTTTCGTGAGGTAGCTACTAAGCAATGAGGAGACATTTGCAGGCAGTAATAGTTTGAGTTTGTAAATAAGGCCATCGTGCCATACTTTATCGAAAGCTTGAGTGATATCAAGAAAGACAGCTGAGCAATACTTTTTTTCTTGTGGACTTGTTCTATTGTGCCGTGCTGTTTTCTAAATCCAAACTGATGTTGAGGAATCAGTTGGTTGAGATTAATAAATGGAGTTATATTCATGACAAGTAGCTTTTCGAATACTTTAGAAAGTAGAGGCAGGAGGCTGATAGGTCTGTACGATGCAACTTTTGTAGGGTCTTTTCCTGGTTTTGCTATCATAATAATTTTTGAAGTTTTCCAGCATTTGGGAATACGAAGGATAGCATTGAAAATGTGCATCAGATGAATTACTGAAGCCGGAGGTAGCTCTTTTATCATTTTACCGGTAATTTTATCTGGACCAGGTGATTTTTTTGGGTTTAAATCTATAAAATGAGTAAATATAAACTTGAATTCCGAGTTTCAGCTTAATAACTTTACATTTTCGTGCGCAAACCGTTAAACATACATACGGAAGCATAAGTTTGTATGGGAAGTAGGCGTATTTTTCACGACTTCGACTTTTCAATTAAAGTTTAATTCAGTTTGCTTGAAAATACGCCTACTAATAATAAAATTTGAAGCTAAAAATCGATAGACAATCATTTTTTCCAAAACTATACAGTCGAGTGCATACTTTTGTATGAGAGGTAGGGGTGTTTTTCATCCGATTATGCCCATTTTCATATATGTCTATTAATTGGCAAGTAAAATCTTATATAACGAGTTTCAGCTTAATAACTTTACATTTTCGTAGGTAAACTGTTAAACATGCATACGGAAGTGTAAGTTTGTATGGGAAGTAGGCGTGTTTTTCATCCGATTTCGTCCATTTTCATATATGTCTATTCATTAGCAAGCAAAATCTTATATAACGAGTTTCAGCTTAATAACTTTTTATTTTTACGAGCAAAGTGAAAAAACACATATTCAAAACCATATTTTTGTATAGAAGGTACCGGTGATTTTGATACGATTATGCATATTTTCGAATATATCAATTTTGCGGTAAAAGCAATTTCATATTGCAAGCTTCAGTTGGATAGCATTATATTTTCGTGCATAAATTGGTGTTTATATTGGTATATTCGAATATTTTGTGAGAAAACGCTCTTATTGAAAATACTGTACAAATACAATTGCTATTTTTTTTTTCTCTCCCTTTACCATTCTCGGATTGCTTTAATTTTTTCATTTCATTTCATTTCGTCGGTATATATGAGATCAATTTATTATGAAAATCACGTTTTTTCTGTTCGTCATCATTGCTTTACATTTTGAATGGATTCATTTTTGTCTGTTTTTTTTTTTTTTGTATTTTACATTCTTTTAGTAATAAATAAATTACCAAAGTGTAAAAGCAAACTTAATCCATTCGCGCATTCGTTGGGAAAATAAAATAGTGGGGGTGAAACTTTCGAAATACAATGCATTCGTGTGCCATTTTATAACGAATTATTTAGATACTGTTTTTTGTTTTCAAATAACCTCCTATCATCTATGACCCCATCAAGTACCTTAGAAATTATATTTAGAAAAAAAAAAAACAACAGCAAGCAATGAGAAAGTTTAATTCATGTAACGACAATAGCAAAAATGTTCTTTAGTCACGCTCACCTGTATAATGTACCTATATATAATCGTACATACGGAAAAATGTTTAATTAATTTTTGAAAACTCAGTATTCGAAATATACACTCCCCCTCCCTATATGCATTTAAACGTCTTCATGGGTTTCGATGAAAATCATCGAAAGAAATTGACGCTCGAATAATAACAAACAACAACAACAACAAAAAAGGCACATAATGCTTAATTCTGTAATTAAAAACCATTTAATATGAGCATTTAACAAATGTTTAACACAACAAAGCAAAAAAAAGAGAGAGACAAAATACAAGTTAAGTACGATGAATACAAATAACAACAAGTATATAACCAAAATGCCAAAGGTTTATACATACAACGTTAGGTTTATTTTTAATTTTAATTTCCTTTCCGTTTCGACGTTTGTAATAGTAAAGAATAGAGTTAAAGTATATCACAAAAAAAATCTAATCTTTTTTCGTTTGTTCGCATAAAAGAAAGTAAATTTATAATGCGCACAATAAAAAAAAATGGTCTCAAATGACCCCAATTCATCATTCACCTATAAGTCAGACTACGTAGTCAAGTTAGAAAGTCATTTAAAAATCTAACAAACAAAAAACAAACTCTTGCGAGTATATATAAATAATAAATGTAGATCAAAACCGAAATCAAAATAATAGTAAAGTACTTAAATAAAAAAAAAAACAAACAAAAATTTAAATAAAAGCACTCAAATGGCTATAACACACATTGCCACCCCATGGACGATATAAGTCGACATAAATAAGGACATATTAACTCAAAACAAAAGCCGTTGTCGTTTGCTGCATTCCCATTACCATTGCACTAGTATTAAGTCTAGAAAGCAACAACAACAGCAACAGTTACCATCATAAAGGTAACTGGCTAAAAGCCAAAATATGTAGTTACTCAACTGCATAATATGTTCATATGTGGATATGTGACTATTGCAAGGTGCTACCGACTAGATATAGACAGAAGAGAAAAATAAGAAGAATAAATGCAAAAATAGTCAAGAAAATAGTTAAATATGGTTGGTTGGTGGTCGCTCAGTCGGACGATCGACCGGCCGGCCGGCCGGCTTATTTCTACAGTACAACTCAACATGCTCTATGGCTGGTGGAGGGGAAGTGAAATTGAAAACGCGTATAATAAAACGAAAAAGCATGAAAACAATAATCAAACTGAACGATTTGAGCCAAGAATTTTATGATTTCTACTTTACAAGTTCATTCCAACAGTTTGGTTTTCAACTGGCAACGCAAGCATGAATGTATCTAGATATAAATATCTACCCAAGCTAGTATATGAATAATATACATACATGGCAGGCGCCAAGAATAAACTACATTCTCGCCGGTTAAAATGTGCCTGTAACTTACAAACTTAGGTAGGTAGATTTGTTATATAGCATATACTCGGTGTAATAGTCATCGTCGTCATCATCGATGGTGTTCATATTACACGCATTGTAAATGCAACGAACGTGCTAGTCATAAGCAAATAAAATAAAAAAAAACTCAAGATATTTTCGTAATACTTAAAATGAAAAGAAAATCTCAAAAAATCACAACAAAATGAATATATACGAACAATTCATGAAGGTGAATAGTGAATACGAAAGTACTCAACAAGAATGTCACATAACAACATTATACTCTCTTGGCTTAAGTTAGCTTTAAAAGTGTGCTATATTGATTTTCGCCATATTTATTATTTTTTTTTTTTCATTTTATAAATTTTATATTTCAATAAAAAAAAAGCCAATTCGTACCGATTGTGACAAAATGTTCTAGTTATGACGTTCTACATGACGTTCAAAATTGTAAAATACTTGTTAATACTTGTACTTACGATTATTTAAAAATCAACACAGATGAAAATTCTGGATTTAAATGCGTAAAAACAGATTGTATTTTGAAGTAAAAACAAATAAATTTTTTTCTGATATACAAGTATATATTTTTTTTTCAATAAATATTGTGTGTGTATAAAAAATATATAGAGGTATATTATTATTTGATAAGCCAATAAAACAAAAACATATTAAAAAATATTTACTTAAAAATGTAGACGTTGGAGTTGAGTCAAAATTCAATATAAATTCTGGTGTAAAGGGTGTCTAAATATGAATTTTATGATGAGTTTACGATCACCTCACTGTATAGTATTGGTTGAATCTTGTAAAAGAAGCTACTAAAAGTGGCATATTGATGCTTAAAAAAAAAGTTCAAGTAGTTTAAAATTATACTTTTTGATAAAAAATTGTTATACGAGTATGTAGATTATAGAAACATTTTAAAACTGAGCGTAGTAATTAAAAAAGATAGGGAAGGTATGATGACATGATGACATGGTACACCGACGGCTCCCTCACCGACGATGGAGCCGGGGCGGGTGTATTCGGACCAGGGAAGAGATACTCCGAACCATTAAGTAAGAACACCTCTATCTTTCAAGCGGAAGTGTATGCGATAGATAGATTTGCGTACTTTATTCTCGAACGGAATTACCGGAACCGCAAAATAGCAATACTGACTGACACACAGGCAGCTATCAAAGCACTCAAATCTCACCAAGTTACATCAAAACTGGTAACGGAGTGCATTGAAAAGCTGAACATCCTAGGCCAACTCAATCAAGTGTGGATTATATGGGTTCCGGGGCATGTAGAGATCAATGGCAATGAAATGGCTAATAAACTTGCCAGGAAATGATCATCAACTCCATTTTTAGGGCCCAAACCATTTTGTGGATTAGGATCGGGTAACATCTCCCGTATTATCTGGGAAGAAGAGGACAAAGAAGATCATATTGGGAAAACATACCGGTACTATCAGACGCCAAACTAGCGCTAGTAACATACAACCTAAAACGCTACGAGTACTGTATAACGGAGAACAACTTGAGAATCATTAGGGGATTATTAACAGGACATTGTACGATGAATTAACACCTAACAAAACGGGGAATTTTCTCAGATACTCTTTGCAGGTTCTGCAGGGAAGAGGACGAGACCGCACAACATTTGATAGGAATTTGTTCCGCCCTGATGCACAAGAGAAGAAAACACCTGGTAGATTTCATTATACCCGTGGTCGAACTTAGACTCTGTGAAGTAGGACCAATATAACAATTCATCGATGGAATTGGGCTAAGAGACATACTCTAGGTCTACGAAGGGGGGGCACAATAGATCTTATACATCGCAGTGCAACATCCCCCAATGATAATAATAATAATGTAGATTATATAAGAAGTGTGGAGGAAGATGAGTTTTTAGTGGGATGGCCATAGGTCTTGTGCTCGATCATCGCTGCGAGTAATCAATAGCATCTTTTAAAAACATTTTCTTTCAAAACAATGCCCCCACGTTGATAAAAAATTTACAGTCCTCTCTTCAGTAAAATGAAAAGATATATCTCTCTAACATTGCCCAAAAACAATTGTCACAAGAGTCTTGCAGAAAGGAATCGATTAATTGAAATATATATTTTTTTCGATTTCAATACAATGTAGATCAAAATTTATTCGAAAAATTAGGATTAATACACAAAAGTACTCTTAGATCACAAATTTCCACACCCTTTACGAGAAATACGTACGTAAATCATATATGTATGTACATTAAACACGTCTTATGAAATAAATTCATACTTATTTCATTGTAGAAAAATCGCAAATACGCTTTCGTATACATGGTTTTGGATCTCGAATTAAACTCATAATAAATTATAGCTACTCAAATCGTAAGTACATATATAAAGGGGTGACAAGTTAAAAACTCGCTAATTATTTCCGAGTCGGTGAGTGTATTATTAAAAATATAAATACCAAAATGTGCTCTAACATACTATACGGAGTATTCATTTTGGTTGTGGTTCAATGCAGCATCGGCACAACATATGCCCAAGACGAAGATAACACTACACGTATTGTCGGTGGTTATGAAACAACAATTGATCGAAGACCATACCTTATACAATTGCATCGTTTGGGAAAGTTCATTTGTGGTGGTTCAATCATTTCGCCCATCTACATTTTAACTGCAGCACATTGTATTTATGGATTTGATGCCGACAGCTTCAAGGTGGTGGCTAATGCAACATTTCTAAACGATACAAATGGTGTGGAACGTTCCGTACTTTATTATTCGTATCCATCTGGCTATGAGCCAGCTACTACGAATATGGATGTTGCTCTCCTGAGATTAGATCGCCCTCTAGAAGGTGTTAATATTAAAGAAATTGCATTGTGTACTAAGCCGGTACCACCAAATTATCCAGTCACTGTATCTGGTTGGGGTTACACTGAATATGATGGCAAAAAATCGAATCAATTGCGTACAGTTGATGTGGAAATATCTTCATATAAAAAATGTAGATTATCCTATATGGGTCGTGGTTATACTTTCACCGATAAAATGTTTTGTGCCAAAGATCAAGGCAAAGATTCGTGTTCTGGTGACTCGGGTGGACCTTTGGTATTCAATAATAAAGTCTGCGGTATTGTCTCCTATGGACATAAATGTGCTGAAAGCAAATATCCTGGCGTCTATACGAGAGTCGACAAAACTATACCATTTATAAATGAATCTATTAAGAAATTTGAGGAATTTTTCAAAACATACGAAGGTGGAAAACATGATTTTTGAATTTCTGGTTTTCATTTTTATACAAATTTCAAATAAAAACAAATTTTAATTTCTATACAAAATCAAAATTTATTTACATATGCATTGAATTATGGAAAAGATATCTTAAATTAGAACTATTTTCGTTCTAACGACAATAATGCGTGTAGTCACCATCACCGGAAAATTCGTTTGCATAAGTATGCTTATAAATAATATATATTAAATGAAATAAATTATATTTGAAAACTCAAAAAACAACAACAAAAACTTTTTAAAATATTTACACAAAATGCTTTCTGTTTTCTTCTATACAAATGACAAGCGACGCAATCATAAATTTACAAATATGCTCGAGATACAGTATAGGTAGGTACTTAATTCATATTGTTGCCACGCGATCACAATCAAATACAAATTTCCATATAAATAGATCGAAAATTTATAAAAATATCTTAGTAGACACAAAGAGTGACAACAGAAGCACTTACATAGAATGTTGCCTGAAATTGTGTTCGGATTATTCGCATTTTCATTGCTTCAATGTTACACCTCAGGAGAGATGTTGGAGATGTATCTACACACTTGCGTACAGTGGATAATAAATTAGTTTCGTATCAAAAATGTAAGGAGCATTATGAAAATGTTTTCAACGATAGAATCGTTTGCGCTCAAAGACAAAGTAAAGATTCATGAACTGGTGATTCTGGTGGGCCTCTGGTTTTCAACAATCAAGTCTGTGGCATTGTTTCCTATGAGCTTGAATGTGGACTCGAGTAATTTTCCCGGCGTCTACACAAGAGTCGATAAATTTATAGTGTATAAGTATAAGATTCAAAACATTTTTCAAAACATACAAAGGTGGTATATATTCGGGATGAATCATCTAATCAATTTGCATATTTCGTCTAATAAAATAAAAGCAAATATATGAAAAAAGAATTAACACTGTAGCAAGTATTTCAAGGTTTGAAAAGCTAATAAAACTATTTAAGAGTCTGATATAAACTACACTATGACCAAGAGATTAAAAAATTTTCGAAAAACAGACTTTTGTGCGGGAGGTACTCGTAGGTATGATTTCAGACGATTGAGACCATTTTTAAATATACCAACTTCTTGATCAAAATAATCGTATGTGACGAGTTTTAGTCCAATACCCTTATATTTCGTTCGTAAGGTCTTCAAAAATACATTCGAAGATATAATTTTGTAGGGGGGGTCAACGCTGCTTTGATCCAATTCTTTCCATTTTCAAATTCATCAGCAAATAAAAACGTGGATGCCAAGTTTGAGCTGCCACAGTTTTGTATTTTCGTACGCAAAGTAAAGAAACACTCATTTGGAAACATACTTTTATATGGAAAGTAGGCGTAGTTTTCATTCAATTATGGCGAATGTAATCATATGAACCGATTTACAACTTGATAACTATATATTTTCATGCGCAAAGTAAGGAAACATCCATACGTGGGCATAGTTTTATATGGAACCTCGGCGTGGTTCTCATCCGATTACGCTCATTTTCGACAATGTCCGTTTACTGATCGATCTAAACTCATACACTGCGTGTCAGTGCAATATCTCAATATTTATATGTGCAAATTATGAAAACACATTAACATTCCAAAATATACTTTTATACGGGAAGTAGACGTGGTTTTAATCCGATTGCGCCCATTCTCCAACTCCACGGTTCGTTAGTCAAAATAATGTTATATATCAATTTTCAGCAAGATCGCTTGGTAATTAAGGCACTTATCATGCGAAGAGGCAGAGCGGCATAGGCAAATCGACTCAGTTGGACATGATGGCAACAAATGGTACCAATTGCCAGTTGATGTGAAAATAAATGTATACAAAAACATGAAAACTTTACATGGAACGTGGTTATTCAGATATATATTCGTGCTTTGATCCCTCTGGTGAACCTTTGACTCACAGTAAGAGTCTCATTGGATCAGACAAAATTATATAATTTAAAAATTTATAAATGAATGGATTAAGAGAGTTGGAGCATTTCTCAAATCATTCAGAGTTCAAAATGAAATTTATAAATTAAAATAAAATAATTCTAAATTTTAAGAGTAAAAGTAAAGACACGTTATTTTCAATGAATTATAAAAACTTCAATATATTAATTAAGGCTGTGCGATTATTTATTTAATCAAACATAGTGATTAATAGAAATTCTGATTAATAGATTATTTTAATTAATCAAAATTATGAAATAATTCGAATAATCATGGATTTGATTAATCAATTTTGAAATTATTCGATCACTCAAAGTTTTGTTTATTCAAAATAAAATTTTCACAGTTACGACTATACTATGTTATAAAAAACTCACAAAATTAACAACTAAAAAATTCAACATTTTTTGATTAACCGAAATTTTTATTAATCGAAATTTTGATTAATGGCGTAATTGATTAATCATATTTTGTGATTAAACGATTAAACACACAATTAATTGAAATATTTCCGTTTTAAGCACAGTTACGCTGATTAGTTATTAAGATGAGATCCTGAAATAGTAGCTTTTCATACTAGTATACAAGCCACCATCATGAAAAATTCATTTGAGTAAATATGTTTATAAATAATATAAAAAAGTAAATATGAATATAAATTTGACAACTATCTCCACCTAAGTATAAAGGAAAGTTAAAAACACTTTTTAAAATATTTACACAAAACGTTCTTTTGTTCAACGCAAATGACGAACGACACAAGATTCAAATATTCGGGTACATTTGAGTATGTTTTATCGTAGATATTTGCATAAGTCAACTTATTATATAGTAGATACCTGATAGAGAATCACATTGTTGTCAAGCATTTGCAATCAAATACAAAATTTCCATATAAATAGGTGCTAGGTTTTCAAAAACCTCTTAGTACATACCAGTGAGTTATAGCGCAACCATTTAGAATGTTGCCTAAAATTATATTCGGATTATTCGTTTTGGCATTGCTTCAATGTTACAGCTCAGCACCCACCGACGATGATGGCACACGTATTGTTGGTGGTTATAGGATAAAAATTGAAAAACGGCCATATTTGGTGCAACTACATCGTGAAAAAGCGTTCATTTGTGGTGGAGCTATCATATCTCCACTACATATATTGACTGCAGCTCATTGTATCTATGGTTTTGATGCAGATAAATTCGAAGTTGTAGCGAACGCAACACTGATAGATGGTAAAAATGGTGTACGACGACAAGTTATTTATTATTCCCATCCGGAGAGTTATGATCCATCGGAAAATCGTACATCCAATGATATTGCCATATTGAGATTAGAGAAACCATTAAAAGGAGTCAATGTGAAGACAATTGAATTGTGTTCGAAGCCAATACCACCAAGATATCCTGTCACAGTATCCGGTTGGGGTAGAACAGCATTCGAGGGGAATGTATCTACACATTTACGTACAGTGGATATTAAATTGGTTTCGTATCAAAAATGTAAGGAAACCTATGAAAAACATCATTATGTGTTCAACGATAAAATCTTTTGCGCACAAAAACAAAGTAAAGATTCATGTTCTGGAGATTCTGGTGGCCCATTAGTTTTCAACAATAAAGTCTGTGGTGTTGTTTCGTATGGACACGAATGTGCACTCAGTCAATTTCCAGGCGTCTACACAAGAGTCGATAAATTTTTACCGTTTATAGCGAAGACACTTAAGACATTCAAGACATTCTTCAAAACATACAAAGGCGGCAAATATGCTGGATAAATTAACTAATCAATTTCATACGATTCAAATATAATGGCAAGCATAAAAACGAATCAACACCCAGAAAATTTAAATAAGTTATAAAAATTAAATAAAAATAAATGATTCCTATATTTTATTCATAAAATACTTGTGTATTTATTTATATAACGACTGTCGACACGTCTTGAAAAGGATATAAGTTCTACTCGTATAGGAATCGCTTATAAATGCAAAAATTTAGAAATATCATTAATATGATCTGCTGTTGTTTTGCCATTGTACACGTAATTAGAAAATTTATGAATTTTGTACTTTCTATTTATTTAAGTGTTTATATCAAATTTAAACAACATAATAATTTTATGACAAGTTGTGTAAATTGACGGGATAAAAGCAAAATACAAATACAATAATATAATAAAGCATGGGTAAAAAAATGTATTTTAGTACTAAATGACAAAGGCAAAAGCGTTGAAAAGCTTCTAACATCAGTGAGACAACAACTCATGAAAGCAAATAGCAATACAGGGTGATTCAACTTCATGAGTTCGTGACAGATCGAGCTGTCAAACTGTCAAGCTGTCAAATTGTGATGACATGACATGCAGCAGAATATCTGGAAAATTAGCGCTACTTAACAGACATTTGATGAAACCATGGCATTATTGGAAGAACAATTCGGTGAACGGTTAATTTCATGTCTAATACGGGTGAATTGGATGCCTAGATCAAGTGAAACCACTCCTATAAACTATTTTCTGTGAAGCTACCCAAAGTCCAAGCTCTACATAAGCCGACAACGATTGAGGAACCAAAAGCCATACCACTCGTAATGTTCAAAAGCTTTTTAATTTGAAAGAAAGAAATGTTTGATTATATTATAAGTGGCTCTTTTCTATGATAATAACGATTATCCTATTATTCCTATATTTTTATTTTTTCTATTTATTTATTTTTTCTTTTTTTTTCCTATTGAAGAAATTGATTCTAAATGAATCACCCATTATTAAACATTTTGCCAAATGCCAAAATAGTTTGTACCCAATTTTATAGGGGAGTCTCCGTAAGATGTGGAGGTATGGGTTAAGTATGTTTCGAAAAAATGTTACGAGTCGAAAATTAATGGATGTCAGTCATACATTTGAATCCTTTATATCTCGAAAATCCTACTTAAATACTTAATGCGATTTTCAAATTTAAATGTCCATCCATTTAAAAAATTATGTCAAATCAAGTAGTCAAATGTCAAGTAATTATTATCGATATCGATAAAATTTCGAACAAATTTCTATATACCTATCGAAGCTAATATTTTTTTATACATTCCTAGTGTAAAAACTGTATTGCCAGCTATATGTTATTTTGGAACTAACAGCAGAATAAGCAAATTGGCATGAAATTCCGAGTGATTTTAAAGTTCGAAAGTTCTTTCGACTACCTTTTATAAAAAAAAATATATTAAATTATTAATTCTTTCGTTTTAAAGCACAAATCAATCACAATCACCATTTTTTTAGAAATGATTAAAGTTTAAAATTGGAGCGATGTGTAGATCTGGCTACTCTGGTATATAGTACGACTTATACCTAGCCAAGTCATAAATATTGATACACAGAAAAATCGACGCCAAATGAGAACGAATTAATATTTATCAAAAAAAATTTTTTTTCTTCTTATTGGGTTATTCAATGACTTATTCGAAATGACTTCCATTTCCCTTCCAGCACGATTTGAGACGATCTGGCCACTCATCGATCGCGAGACGCTCTTCATGCATGGGTAAATTATTTACTGCACGGACAAGGGCTCGCTTCAACGACTCAATATTTAGGTGTCGAGTAGAGCAAGCCACACAACGGACCACAACTTGTAATCCAATGAGGTTGAGGTCTGGACTATCATGTGGCCAATCATGCGTTGATATGAAGTGCGGATTGTTGTTTTTTAGGCACAGTGGAGTCGTTTTTGCCTTGTGAGCTGGAGCAGAGGCCTCTTTGGATCCCCGGGATGAGTTGGGATGCTTCTCTGGATGACTGAGCATACAAACGATCGTTCTGCTTATTGAACGTGACAAGATTTTCTGTTTTCGCAGCGATTTTCGGTCGATTCGTTCCTTCCCGGCTTTGATCGCTTTCAGAGTTCTCACGATGCGCGGACGACCGGATCTTTGACAGTCTCGTACTCCACCAGTATCCTGAAACAACTTCACAGCACGATACATAAAATTGCGAGTGATTCCAAGCGGTCGCAACTTACGAAAGATACCACCTTTTCCCATGTTCCATGATTGTAAACAATTGATGCCAAAAACTGTTTACGTGGCAATGAAGCATGAATGTCATCTGTCAAATCGTGGTCAAGATGAAATGGATGCGCCTAATATTGCATTTGTAATGAATGCGTTTAGTTGTGTACCAATATTTATGACTTGACTAGGTACATATGTATGTTACTTAGCTGTGACTACATAGAGAACTCATTTTATAATATTTTCAGTTATCACATTTTGTTTCTGATACAAATACTGTACTTACTAGCGCATGTTTCTTCTTTAAGCAGGACATTTTAATACACAATATTTACATATTTTTTAACATTCAATATTTAAACTTGTTATACTTGATAATACCGTATGTTTGGGCGCCATTGTTGGCTCGAACCTCAATATGACTAGTTCAACAGCATTTTTTTTTCGAATATTTATTATTTATGTCAACTTTTCCAATAGTAAGAATTCGCCATGCAAATAATTTTGCAATTTTGTTCAACGACAACGCTCAGAAGAACAAGTCTCTTTCAAAACAGTTCCACGATACTTTGGAGCCTATAATGTCAATTATTTATTTTATTATTATACTGTCTATTCCATTCCAAAGAATTTTTTGTTCCGATACAAACTTCGATCAAGCAATTTTTTTTTTTTGCGATTATTTACAATGAAAACAAAAACTTCACACCACGCACTTGTCACTAACATTGTGTTGCTTTAAGTAAAATATAGATTGAGTGTTGTTCGTAGAGCTACATAGCTGTGCTCAATAAAACGCCCACTTTATGTATTTATGCAAAATCCATAAATATATATTTTATGGCATTTGCTAGGATCTACTCTATATGCGTGTAGTTATGCTACTACACATACATGCATATGCAAATAAGTATATACATTGACGATGTATCACGTTCAGCTATGCCAAATCATAAGCGCCACAAATATTCATGCAGCACATGCACTTATATGCATAGATGAAGCAGCAACACAAATGGGTGTTGCATGGCAACTTGTGAGTTCGCCGAAGCAAATGTACTTACAGGCACTCACACTTGTACGTACAATGCTCGTAGATGGGAGAACAGAAACTCTAAAATGCTGATTATCCACAATATGTGTACAAAATGAATGCTTCAAAATAATGTAGCAACAGCAGCTGCTGCAGCAGTAAACGACTAGAGAAATGAATACGCATGTTGTAGACAAATGGCACACACACATGCATATCAAGACTATGAGTAGGTACCTACATACATATATGTATCGTATATGCATAGTAAGAGTAGCACGAGGCATCATCAGCATCCATAGCAACAATACAACATTAATATCACAACATATTGCTAGTCGCAATATACATGTATCTCATTATATTGTATGGCTTTAGAATGCATCAAGAATAAAAAGAAGTAGGAAGAATTATAAAACGACTATTAAAAAATCGCATAATAAAAAAAAAAAGAAGGAAAACCGATTTAATAAGCTGAAGCGTATGACGCTAGTGCGGTTGAGAAGGGTAAACATATATTGCCAAAGTGGTGGCGTCGCATGATGAGAGCTACCAACAACCAAACAACCACTCACATGAACAAGCACATGTACTAGATATATATGCATATAATCGTACAAGTATATTTACAACTACAATGCTCGTCAGAATGCAACAACAATAGCAGTTTTCAACGAATAGTGAATCTTGGCATGAATTTAATATGAGCACACTACAATAAAATGAAGAAAAAACAAGTAGTAAGTATAAATTATGAAGCAAATACAACACACACACACACACAGACTGATATGTGCATATGCATACATTTATAGTTACAGACACAGATAGTGAACTGTAGGAGAATTGCATTCTGTAAAAGATATTACATTGACGGAACATAAATGCACTTGTGCAACGGATGAGCGCCTAGTATTTTCTGCTCATCTTTATTTTCGCGCATTTGAATGTTGGTACTATGAATAGGCATAGAATAATAGTCATCTCACAAGTATATTATACATAGCAAATTTAGTCGATTTTATTATTGCTGCGTTCTGCTTTTCATTTTGTTTTCTCTCTCTTCCCCCCTCTCTCTTTCACTGGTTTTTTTTTTTCATAAAAAAAATTGTAACACATTTTGTACGTGAACGGATGTATGCGTATGTGAATTAAAATATTTCCTAGATACACTTACATTGTGTCTGCTTAAATTAATGCAAAAGATAGCAAAATATCTAGAAGATACGCGCTTCTACTGCCTATATCTAGAATAGAATAGATGCATCTACACGTACTCATAGAAATATACAAATTGCTGCTGCAGTTGTTACTTCTGCTGCTGGCTGGCTGCAGTAGTACTTGTCTATGAAACGTGTCTGCAACGTTGATGACCAAACAAACAACTAGCCAAGCAAAAAAATCCACTGAATATATACCACTACATACACAATTCGATCATGAGAATATACACTCATATATGTGTACATATATACCACATAGATACAACATACAACACACTGACTGTATGTTAGTACGAGTCGTCTCCATACGAAAAGCAACATCTGCTGTTTAGCTATTGCCGAAGCAGAAGAGGTGCTAACATGTACGTAGTAATTGGCTTTTAATGGTAGAATAACAGCAACAGCAACAACAGCACTAAAGTGTCTCAATGGGGAGCGAATTGTTGATGCAGTTGCTTGGAGTACGACAGGGGAAGGAAGATGAAATGCTTTGGTGCACTTGTTTAAGTGAGTGCACACACAATGTTGCAGGCAAATAAGCTCATAAGTACATTTGTGAATCTTATTATCATGCAGGTAATGCAATATTTTTACATACTTAATACATACATAAATACATAGACATACATATAATCGTACATATGTAAATAAGTCGTATATAAACGTATAATATATAAGTAAATATATGTGTCTGTGTGTGTGTGTGGTAAAAGTGATTGTATTTCTTTGATAAATGCCTACTTATGGATAAATTAAGCTCTGCTATTAAGAAAAAGGGGTGCTTGCCTACTTGCTACCTATATTTATATGATTATGCCCATGTGATAAGATTGAAAACAAGTTGCTGTAATAATTTTAAAGCGAATGAAGAAAATTTAAATACATGCAGATTTAAAATTACAATATTTTCTTTTATACAAGAAAAATACTAAAAAATAAGCATTTGTTATCGAAAGTTCCTACACATTCATAATTACTTGTATATCATTTACAGTACAAATAATTCTTATAAATATGAAAATTCATAAGCACAAATAAAGTCAATACCTGTTTTTCTCTTTTATTCAACAACGACAACAAATTGTAAACACATTACGTAATATGTAATAATAATTCCAATAATAATACAACAACTAATATTCATCAATAAGCATTATGAACAATATATATCAAAGGCAAAATAAAAAAACCATGCATATAGTACATATGTATGTATTTATAAGTAAATATAACAATTTCATTTCTTTTTTAATTCTATACTTAAACTGTAATGACTATTTATATTATTGTGCCCAACCAAATTGACTAGTTTCTTACATCATATTTTTCTTCCCTGCTGATATTCTTAATATACAGGGTTAGGCGATGGAAGTGTTACCAACTACGCACAGGTATATCTGTAAAGCCGATATTGCCAACTAGTTGAAATGCATACCAATAAGAGCTGTTTATATTGTTTACAAACTGCCAGAAGCATTTGCGTCTAAGTTTTATAAAACAAAAGTTGTTCGAAATGGAATTTAAACGTAATAGTGTGATTGCGTTATATTTGGCTGAAATATCACAACCAGCTATTGCTCGTGAGCTCAAACACCTCACAGTGAATAAAATGTTTGTGTATCGTACCATAAATCGTTACAATGATACAGGCAGCAATCACGCTATGATGGTGGAAGAAAAAAAAACAGCAACATCACCTAAAATGGTTCGGAAAGTGAAGGCTCGACTTGAACGAAATCCACGTCGTAGTGGTAATCAAATGGCCAAAGAAGTGAAAATATCCCAGCGAAGCATCCGACGCATATTTCAAAATGAGCTCAAGGTAAAGCCTTTCAAGTTCCAAAAGCCACGCGATCTTACACTAAAGCAACAAAAAGTTAGACTCGAAAGAGCAAAAGAGTTGTTACGCCTGCACGAACGTGGCGAGTTTCCAAATATTCTGCTCTCTGATGAGAAAAATTTCCCTATTGAGCAGTTCGTAAACTCTCAAAATTATCGTGTTTACTTAACTGAACGCACTTCCGAAAATTTGAGACTACGAATGTCCAACCGAAGTAATTTTCCATTTCAAATAATGGCATGGGCAGCTGTGACCGTCGATGGACGCTTTCCAATCATTTTCATCGAGCCTGGTATCAAAATCAATGGGACTTATTATCGGGAAAATATTTTGGAAGAATATTTTGGGCAAACAAACATTTCGGTCGTAGAACATGGACGTTCCAACAAAACTCGGCACCGTCTCATAAAGCTCGTGTGAACCAAGAATGGTTAAAAAATCATGTTCCACACTTCATTTGATCCACACAATGCCTTTCGAATTTGGAGAGCAAGGTGAAGACTAAAAAATATGCGCTGAAGAAAGCCATTGTTCGGGAATGGGCCAAAATACCGGAAGATCACATTCGTAAAGCATGCAACTCATCTTTCAACCGTTCGAACTAGAGTGAATGAATTTTGAAATTTTGATTATTTCCACAATTTTTGTAATTTGAATCAATAAAAAATATGTTCACACATAAAGATATGGTCGCTTGGATAGGTAACACTTCAATCGTCTAACCCTGTATGATAACTATATACTAACGCTACGAACCTACAAATACTCGTAGTAAATATATAGAATATATTCAACTTCAGTTCACACACAAGTTATGATATCATTCATCTGAGCAGAGAAGAAAATAAAAGCATACAGGCAAATAAACAAATACACAAAACCTTCAACAGCAAGAAGTACGATCTTAGGTATAGAATTACATATTGTCGTTTTGAAAAATTATTGTCGTATGTGTTAGTTACATTAATAAAATTGGGATTATGTTGCAATTATAGAATACGAATTTATTTTTCCTTATATCAGATCTTTCAAATGGCTTTGCAAACTTTTCAAAATTACTACTAGCATTCAAAATATTCGAAATATTGTAAAACATACAGAGTATAATTACATCTGAAATCTACACAACTGAAGCTAATCTTAAATTCACCTAATTGCATATTTTGACATTATCGATAAGCAATGGCAAGAAATTTGTTGGATATTATTTTGTATAAAATTGTAACATACGACAAAATTGTTTTAGTCATAAACGCCTATAAGGTCTGAACAAAATTCGTCTGAGCTTGTACTTTGACATTTTCGACAATCAATGACAGGGTCTTGTTAGATATTGCTTTGATTGGCAAGCATCTTATATGAAAATGTAACATACGACAAAATTGTTTGAGACACAAAAGTCATTAAAGTCTAAAAATGATAATTCTGGGCTTATATTTTGCCATTTCCTGTAATCAGTGAAAGAGGTTAGTGGCATATGGCTGTGACTGGAAAGCAGATTATGTGAAAATGTTACATACACCAAAATGGTTGTGGGCCCAAGAGCATTTACATAAAGTCTCAACAAAAATAGTTCAGGGTTTGTTAAAAATTTATTGATTTAACGCATATTTTATTAACAACTATATGTGAAATTTTGAAGAAAATTTGATTCTGCGACTTTCGATTAAAATTATCTTAAGCTTCAGCATAATTTTTTCAAAAAAATGTCTAATATAACATACTACAATCTTTTTCCTAGATGACGATATGTACTTTTTGTACGCAACGCAGCTGTACACAATATTTCCCCACACAAATTTCTCTGTCTCTTATAAGTTCTTAAAGCTCACACCACACTCATACAACACTTCAACGTTGACCAAGTCCTAAACAATGCGATGCAATGCAATATATGAACATCTAGAGATGTGGTTCTATTTAATTTTCGGTCGATATTTTGATAGCTGAAATCTATTGTGAATGGTGGTGAATTGTTCTTTTGATTGTGTATAAATTGTTAGTCTGTTTCATTTTATGTATTTGTTATTGACGTAATCATTGGATTTTGATGCTAAAATTGGTAGTTGAATTCTTCAAGATTGAAATAACATTTGACGTTCAAGTATTCTATGGGTTTGAACCATTAATCGTGTTAACTTAAATCAGAAATTTCTTCCACTCGAGGTATTACCAAAATACTCACTCCAGAGACAAAAATAGTTCAAATAAGCGTAAACTATACTGACTAATGATTACGAATTTATTAAAAGACCCCTACCATCGAATATAATATTAAGGCGATTTAAGGAAATTTGACACAATATGTGAATAATCCTATCAACAATAACGTTGGTCTTAACTTAATTATAGTTATTTCTTCTTTCCTATCATACCAATTTTATATATTTATACATTTCGTAATAGCAAATATTTTGAGTTCACCGCTCTCAAAGCTCAAATAATTTTGCCAAGAGTGAAACATTGTTTTATAGATCCAATTCATAGCCTATTTGACTGACCATTATTTAGAGTATAGTAAAGAAATAAAAGAGCTCTAGTCTCTATAAACCGTACTCTATAATCATATTGAAACATGCTCATTGTCAAATATAATATAAAATATATACATTAATATGCCAATATAAAATTGCTTGCATATAACCCTTACATATAATGTTGAGGTTGCGTAAAAACTTTTGTTGCATTCGCTGCACATCAATAGAAAGAAGTTCCATCTCCGATAGCATACTTGATACGTATAAAACACTAACAGATAATCAGTTTTATTGACCAAATATATACATAAATAAGCTCTTGATCTCAAGTGATATAAGGCAGGATATTATAATGGCTCCTTACGTATCGAAGAATGTTTTATTAAAAATCTCAAACAATTTAGAAAAAACTAGAAACAGATAATGAAAATATTTAAAAATGCAGCTTGCATAATGTATATTAAGGTGAATCTAAATTTTTAAAGCCTCTGTCAAGGAAAACCATTAATTTTGGATATTATCAAGTAAAACGATTTCGACCCACCTACTTTTGAAAAATAGTTTAAAATAGTTGTTCTCAGAAAAACTGCAGAGTAGCACACAAATAGAAAATAGCGCGTACTTTTATTTATAATTTTTTATTTTTTTTTTTGTTCTCCTTGTTCACTCCTCTTGGGAGCACAGGGACTCAACAAGACTCTTCCATCGTACACAGTTCTTGTGATGTTATTTTTGTGCCGTTGTATTATAACTAGCGTAATATCGACCTACTCCAAGTATTTTTTGGCCGACCGCGACCACTGCTCCCTTGCGGGTTCCAGTCTAGTGCCATTCTTGTAATGCTATCTGAAGGTTTTATTTATAATATAACATCCACATAATATGATATACGAGGTTGGTAGTCAAATGTCGAATATTCTATTGAAATGGTTGCCATGAAATCGCTTGTACAGCAGTGAAATGTATCACCTTAATTCTTTTTTTCTCCCCAATTTTTCATTAAGAAACCTCCCATACAAAATGGAACACAAAACCATCTCAAAATCGACAAATAATAGAACAGCTTCCAAGATATTAGTCGTAGATAGATGAAATATATAACTGATTCTCATTGATTTTTCCCACCAACATTTCCTTCAAACATACTTAAACCCTATATTCACCTCTTAGACGGTTCCCCTACAAAATTATCGCAAGAATACCTTAAAATCGATCAAGTACCCCACAGCTGCCAAAATAATGGAGCTAAGTCAATGAAAGGTATGGCCGATCCTCACTAACATTTCCTCCAAACATATTTATCTCCTATATATATGCCTGATATAGAGGCGGTCCTACAAAAAGAACATCAAAACAGATGGAAATCAGAGCGAGGAAATGTCCAGCTCATTAATTTTTCTCCGCCAATATTTCCTCTAAGCATACTTAGCTCGTATCTTCACTTCTTAAGAGCGCTACCCACAACAAAATCGATGCTTTTAGAAATCTATAATTTCTATTTTGCTGCCTTGTGCAAAAATTGCTTTGAATTAACTTAAGTTCTTGATTTCCGCTGTCAGGTTGTCAAAATTATCACACATTGAATTTGACCCACCCCAATAGACATACAAGTACGACTATACTTAGGAACGTAGAAAGTTTACTTACATTTATTTCTTCATGTCTTGCTTGATTATGACAACAAATATTATAAACATACACAGTTACACGAGAGCAACACTACAAACACACAACACCGCCAACAACCACAAACATAAAGTATTTACTTGAACCAAATCTAAAAGATTTTAATCACAAATCTAAGAATAAGTACTTGCTTTTGCTGCACTTACAAACTTACATACTCACCTATATAATGTTCGTATAAGAAATAGTAGGTACAATAAAACTAAAAACAATAGCAGCAACAAAGTCCCCTCTCATGATGATCTCATTCAACCAGAAACCTTTCGTGCTTTCCTCTGTCATCTGATTATGGTCTTTAAATGTTGTATACGACACTCATATTACAAGTAATAATAAATACGTATGTACGAGTATATACCTCACATATGGATATCTGTGTCCCAATATGTACCTACATAGTCGACGCATACGAGTATGTAACGCTATGTATAATATTTCTTAACAACAATTTGCTCCAGTGATGTTGGGGTTCTTTTGTTGTTGTTGTTGTCGTTGTTGTTATTGTCGTTGACGTTGTCATTTTCATTGGCCAGTCTATTACTGTTGCTAATCTGTTACTGATGTTAGCTAGTTGCTATGTTCCTGACACAATACAACGAAATTGTCATGTTTTCTATTGTTGCTGCTGATGATGATGACAATGATGATGATGATGATGCCGATGCTGTTCATTTGTGTGGTGGACTTGTGATTTGATTAGAATTAAGTTGAATCTTGTGTATAGTATCTGTCGTCTTTATGTTTTTTTGACAATAATGACAATGGTGGTGGCGGTGATGCTGATGGTGATGCACTTCACCACATACCACAAACACGCACACACACACACACACTCAGACACACAGAGACAATAACATTGACAACGTAAAAAAAATGCGGTTAAAGTTTATAATGATTATGTTGATGATGATGAAGATGTGGTGGAGGGAATTGTACAAAAAGAGCCAATATAGAAATGTGGTATATTATATTTATGCTTAAATGTGTTAATACCGAAGCTTGGATATAGATAGTTATATTTTCGCAAAAAAAAAATTAATTGCATAGAATCTAGAGGTAGGCGTGGTTTTCATCCATAGTTCCCATTTTCAAACGTACTCACACGTTGATCAATATAATCGTATATGTTTGTGTGACGCAAACTAGAATCGAGTGCATAGCTCTGTATAAGAGTTGGGTGTAGATTTCATCCGATTCAACCCATTTTCAAGCTCGTATGTGCTAAGATTCAGGTTGATATTTTGTTATTTTCGTGCGTAAAGTATCAAAACATACATTCGAAATCAAAAATTAGTACGAGAGCTAGGTGTGGTTTTAATCCAATTCAGCCCAGTTTTGGATAGATCTTTTAATTGATAAATATAATCATATATACCGAGTTTCAGCTTTATAACTTTGTATTTTCATGCGTAAAGAGTGTAACTTACATACTGTTGTATGGTAGGTATCCTTGATATTCATCCGTTTACGCCCATTTTCGATCTAGCAAATTCATTACCCAATTTAATCGTATGTACTAAGTTTCAACCTGATATTTTGTTATTTTCGTTCGCAAAGTATCTAAACATAAATTCGAAATCATAAGTTTGTATGAGAGGTAGGCATGGTTTTTATCCAATTCAGCCCAGTTTTGGATATATCTATTGATTGATAAATATAATCGTATATACCGAGTTTCAACTTTATAGCTAACTCGTATGTACCAGTTTTCAGCTTGATTGCTCGATTATAACGGTAATTATCGACTCAAATCGTGATTCTGATGATTCTGAATAACACACACACACCCACTAATTTCCATATTTATCGCCTTTCTTTATGAATGTTAAAAACGCAATCGCCCATGAGAATATGAAGTATAAAAATTCTCTACTCGTAAACTAGGTAGATACTATAGAAAAATCAAAAATCTCAGCAACCAATCTAATGGAACCATATATGTATGTGCGTGTGTATATATATTGTATGATACAACAACGTATATGAATACATGTTAGCCACAATAATATTCTTATTGATGACAACCACAACAACAACAACAACAAATTATGGTAGTGCAATTGAGTGATGCTGCATAAACATTGTGTCCTCAACATTCAGCACATCCAGTGGAAACTGTAAACGCGCCCATGTTTCTAATCTCATACATTTAATGAAGTTTGTCGTTAGTTGCAGCAGCAGCTTTCTATGGGATGAAATGTACATGCATACATATGTATCTATCATACAATACATACATATGTTTGCCTATTGTAAACAGCAGCGACAGCAAAGAATATTGTAAATAATTTTGCATTAAAAGTGCTGTGATTCATTAGATAAAACCGCAACAATATTTTCTATAATCATTTTATTGCCGTTGTTGTTCTTGTTGTTGTTGTTTATGTGATGGTTAGAGAAAAATTGAAAAAAATAGACAAGTTGCATATACGAGTAGTTTTAGTAACAAACACAACAAATGCGGCCAACAACATATGATGATCAGCAACAAGTTTTTATTATTATTTTTTTCTCTTTTACGTTTTTTCTACAAAACCAGGAAATTACAATATATGTAAGAGTACGAGCATATGAGCATGCACATAATGTCATTTTTGAAATGACCCTTTAACATCATACATATACATACATGCATACATACTTCCTCATATATACCATATGTCCATATGTATATTATGTATGTATGTAGGTAATTGCACTCATCATTATGCATAATTTACGTACTCGTATAGTATGACGAGTAACTTGATAAGAGCATCGCGCATGTATGTATCCAAGTTAAGCATGATGAACAGAAAGAGAGAGAGAGAGGAAAAAAAAGTAAACGGGTCAATATTTACGTTACTTGTATGTACTCATATAGTAGGTAGTATGTTGATTGTTTGTATTAATTGCTACTGTTGGATGGATGTATTAAACGTATGGACACTTGTTGATTTACTTTTACATGGAAATATGGCAATATATATGACATAGGTACATGCTTATTTGAGTGGTAAATTGAGCCATGCAATGTAAGCATTCGATGGCAAAAAATATCGATTAAATATTTACATTTATTGAATTTTAATTAAATCTCAGAATCTTATTTTAAAATAATTAATATTATGTAATTAATGAATGCTAAATAAGTCAATATTTATAAATAAATTAAACTAATTTCTTCTTAATTCTATTACTTTTCTTATTTTACATTAGAAACAAGCTTATCTTAAGAGTCGTTGAAATAACAATATGAACATTTTCTAAAATATAAATGTACCAAATATATATGTTTATGGCTTGCATTTACTCAATGGAACATCATGATAGTCGATATTATATTTTGTCATATGTTTTAACAGCTTTAGTTTCGTCACTGTCATATCATCACCATCGTTTCTCATTATTATAGTTACATGTTGTAACTGCTGCCATTACAACATAAATTTGCAGATATATTGTATATTTGTGCTGACAACTATGCCAATTGTCTTAGTGTAAAAAATGAAAACATAGAAAATTGAAAGCAAAAGAAATGAGTGCACAATGAAAATTAGGTGAAGTTCAGTACTTAATATTATTATTAAATCAATTATGTATATTATACAGTTTGTTGATGGCATACTTGCACGGATAGTTGTCTTGGCTTATATAACTTGTGTACCATACAATAGGAAAGGTAGACAGATATAGAGTATATTCGAATAAAGATATTTTTTGTAAAGGATGTAGATGTGGTTTTCATTCTCATTCTTAAATTCAACCGCCCCTTAGCAAATATTTCGAGTTTCAGACGTTTAGCTTAGCTTTGAATTTCCGTACGTAGTCGTAGTGTGAAAACATAGAATCGAAATTATATTTTTATATGGAAGGTAAGCGTATTTTTCATATGATCCCGCCCATTTGCACACTAGTAAATATAATCGTATGTACCGAGTGCCAGACTGATAGCTTTATATTCTCATACGTAAAGTGTGGAAACATACTTTTGTATGGCAGCTAAGCGTAATTTTCATTCGAATCCGCTCATTCTGAGCTTATGTATCATCAACTAAAGAAAAATGATATTTTCAACTAATTTGGGCATCAGAAAATCAAATCGTCATCATTAATTTTGATATCGTATATTATTACACGATGGTTCAAGCCTCCTCTAGTATTCCAAGAACCACTCATATAGGCCGGTCATATATCTGAAATTATGACGAATGGCAGAATATCTACCGACACCCAATATACCCGGGAATCTTTTCACTTCTCATAATCATATGAAAGCCAATACCTGAAAAACGGTTGGGAATTTCTCCATCTTTTCTTGCAACAAAATGTAGTTCAAATCAAGATGAAAGGTTAATGTTGTTGTATTTTGGGGTCAAACGCCTAAAAAAAAAATAAAGAATTTCTGTGGAATTTTCCAAAATTCAATCCCTAATTTCGCAAATGGTTCATCACATTCTTCAAGCAATATGTAGTCCACAATATAAGAAGCCTCTTTATTGGCGAAGAACTGCACCTTCTTGAACATAAATTCAGCTTAATTGAAATACTTGGAAAACAATTGGAACTTTTTCGCATGAGTTGTGATAAATATACAAATAATTGAGTGAAATTTCTATCTTTTTGCGAGCAATTCAAGTAAAATTATCATATCATATCAATAAAAGTGCGGGTTTTCTTCAATAAAATCATAATGACATTATATGTCTAAAGAAGGCAATATCAATTAGCTAACCATTTTTACGAGATTTGATTACAAAATTCAATTAGCATGAGTTTGTATTGCACAGAAATGTCATATATGAAGAAATTTAGAACGGTTTTTCGTATATTGACCTTAATATGATAATGAAATGAAAACTTAGCGTGCAATTCTACGAAAATGTTTCGCATTCGTCATTCAGATCGTAGTATCGGGCTTGAAATTCCATAGATCATAGATCGATTTTAAAACATATAATTATCAATACAAAAAATGAAGCTCAAAATTGTGAAAAAGTGTTCCAGTGGGTTAAGATTTTTTCTCCAAATTAATTAGAATAATATCATTTAAGTAATTGTTTATGAAAACACATCATTTTTAAGTGGCCACCACCTACTTTTCGTATTTGTTTCAATCATTTACACATTACTAAACAAATTACTTATAAAAATAACAGCAATAAAAAGATGCTTCGGGATCATGCCCTGGAGATTTGTACGACTATATTATTTATTTATTATTTTTGTTTTTTTTTTTTTCTTTTTCTCTTTTTTTCAGTCATAATTCATTGTATTGAAGAATTTGTTGTGCCATATTCAAAGAAAAGGAAAAATAAAAAAATTAAAAACTTGAAAAACAAAATCAAATAAAACTACGGACGTGAACAATAGTAGAAATTCTCAAATTAAATATATGTATATGTGTATGCAAGAAAAGTTGATGTCGTTGTCGTTGTCGTCATCGTTGCAACAAAAGAAAATTAAATTATGCTACAGTAATGAAGATGTGTGGCAGAAGCAGCAAATAAATCAAATGGCCCGTAGCGGCAAAAATACATATAGCTGGCTATGTTGCTCCCCCCATACATTGGATACAAAAGTCAAAAGAAGTATTTCTCCTCTTCATCATCATCATCTTCTTCTTCTTCTTTGTGTTATTCTTTTACAAATTTTGTATTAGAAAGAATTTCTTTCTTTAATTAAAAACTTCCGGTAAAATTTATGTTACTTAAGTTGTTGCTGGGTTATCATCGTATAGTAAGTATAACCTACCACAGGGGAAAATTGTGAAAGTTAAAAAACTGAAAAACCTACTATATACAATATCGTATATAAATAACATTAAGAAAAATATGATGAAAACATTGATACGAAAGTGTCATGCGGGGGTGAGGTGCACATTTTTACCTCAAGAATAAAATGAAATTTAATTAAATATTGTTGTTGTTTTTTATTTTGCGTTTTATTTAGCAACTATGTGCGTGTGTGTGTGTGTAGGTAACATATACATTTCTGAAACAATGCAAGTGGTGTTGTGTTAAAAACAATTTAGCAATGAAGCATCAGTACAACAGGTAGATTGTAGAAAGTGAAGAGTTCATTATGACGCTGCGATAGAGATTTTATGGTGGTGATGGTGGTGGTGACCTATATTTTCTTCAATTACTTACACAATATAAACTATAAATACTATTTAAATTGCTATGAAAACATAAATTGCATATAGAACAATAAAACTTTATGCAATTAAGCTTACAAAAGAGAGTGAGAAATGTTGTTGTGCAAGTAAATTTAATTGATTGCAATGATGCATACAAATACATACACGAGTATTACACAAATCTTTTATTAATCATGATTTGCTAGAATTGCTGCAATTAAGTAATGTAGTCAGCAATAAAAAAATTTAAATATATTCTTCTACAAGTTGCACAGAAATCTTTGAGGATTCTTGATTTAATTTCACTTCCAGCTGTATTGTGCCTATGAACTATAAGTATGACTGGCGCAGCATTCAAGGCTTACAGCCCTGCATCAAAGATGGCAAGCATCCCTGCAGAGTGAGAGATGCGATATTTACGAGGGCGGTCCCAGAACTACCTGATGTAACAAAGAAAGCACAACAAATTCGGGAAAATTTTTCTTTATTTCTCAACATAATCTACTTTTAGCGCTATACACTTTTCCCAGCGGTATTCTAAAACTTCGATACCCTGTTTATAGTATGAACTGTCTAGCTCATCAAAAATTAGCCATCTACCGCAGACTCCATCTCTTCATTGTTTGCAAATCTTCTACCACCAAGCCATTTTTTCAAATTTGGAAATAGAAAATAATCCGAAGGAGCTAAATCTGTCGAATAAGGTGCATGTTGAAGCAATTCGAGCTTTAACTCATTGATTTTGGCCATCGCAATAGCGGATGTGTGAACTGGTGGATTGTCTTGATGAAACAACACTTTCTTTTTCGCCAAATGCGGCCATTTTCAACATTTGAACGCTGCAAAAAATTAGCATAATACTCGCCGCCGTTGATTGTTTTTTTCTTTTTGAGGATAATCAATAAAAATTATACCAAGTGCATCTCAAAAACAGGCGCAATAAACTTGCCTGCAGATGTAACTGCCTTAGCCTTCTTTGGACACGATTCGGCCCTTTCAGTCCACTGTTTTGACTACTTTCTTGTCGCAAGGAAGTGTGAAGTGGTGGAGCCATGTCACATCCATGGTTACGAATCGATGTAAAAACTCTGCTCTATTACCGCGAAACATCGCCAAACACTCTAGAAACATCTTCACGCTGTTGTTTTTGTTCTATTGTGAGCAAACTCAGCACCCATCTTGAACACAGCTTTTTCATCTCCAAATTTCCGTCAATATACAATGTATAACTCTTTTTCAAATACCTGTAATTTCACATAGCTTACACAACTTCAGCTGGCGATCATCCAATACCATTTTGTGGACTTTCTTAACCGTTTCTGGCGTGGCCACCTCAATTGGTCGACCACTACGATTTTCGTCTTGGCAGCTCGTATGGGCTCGTTTAAACTCTACCCCCAATATTTTATGGTCGTAAACGAAGGAGCAGACTCCCCCAGAGTAGAATATAGTTCGGCTTTAATATTCGTTAGACTGAGACCTTTCAAATGAAGGTATTGAATTACATAGGTTAGTTAGGTTAGGTTATGTGGCTGCCCTCACTCCGAGAGGACACACTTAGGCCAGAAAGGCCCATTGTGATACCACCGAGCTTCTCTTCCAATACTGTGGTGCGTGTTAAATTTAGACAAAATTAGAAAGGACCTACTTATATTAGACGGTACCGAACGGCAGAACCCTTGTGACATCACTTTAACTTAGTTTTGTCACAGAACTCGTTTAAGAAGCATTTTTGGCAAATTGTTACTGCCGGAAAAATTACCAATTCTTGCCGACAGGTGGGTACCGTTCGAAAGAAAAATTTTTCGATATTAAATTTTGTTATGCTTCAGCCGGGGATTGGACACACGACCTACAGATCAGAAAGCCAACGCACCAACCACTGAGCTAGGTATTAACTTTCGATGGCTCCAAAAAATAATACTAAGCAACGTGAAACTTAAAACATATGTTTTATAAGGTTGCCACTTTTCACCAAAGTAATTTTTTTCAGACTACTACCGACATCCATATGTCAGGTCGGGTAGTTCTGGAACCACCCTTGTAGCTGGGGTCTATTATGCCTATCTGGTGTTCGGGCTCACAGATGGGTCAAAATATCTGTGAGCCAGAACACCAAAATAAGTATTTTTTGTTTACATTGAAAATGCTTTGATTAAGCAAAGCCCTTGAAAATATGTTAAAAAATACGGACACATATAAATAAATAGAAACCCAGAAAAAAGTGATTTTAAATTAATAATTAATTACCTTTGGCAAATCACGTATGTGATTAGCATCCAAGAATAGTTCTTCTAATGTACGCGAATAACGTAGTATCTCTTCGGGGACACTGGGCAATGAACAGTGACGTTTATCAACAAATTCCACTTGGCGATTACAGCCCTTAAATATTGGAATGCACTTGAACATATTGATTGTTAGATGGGCTAGCCAGCTATCTAGCTAGTTGGTTAGTTTAATTTGTGATGATGTCGTCAGAATGTGTACATATATAGCAAAATTTAACACCTGTGTTTATTTAATAAACAATAACAACAATAACCGGCATAAGTGCAATAGAACCCGCCTATAGAAATATTGCACTCATGCACAAAAACGATCGTGGCTTTTAAACACTATTCTAATAGGAATTTATTATTTATGAGATATTTTCAATACTTCTATAATGACTTTTAGCATTTTGTTGTTGTATTGATCACTTTAAGAGTCAATTTGAATTACTTAAGCCAAGTAACAAATAATAGTTCCAACAGAAACAGTACACTGATACACTGTTAGCAAACGTTCATACGATCATTTCAGTGCCACGTATTAATTTGCTTGGTGCTTTTCTAGTGTAACTTCGTCGACGGCAAGCTATTGTTATTATTATATGATTTATGTTGTGCGATATTTGCCGCGGTTCTTTCTATTCTACGTTATTTATAGCTGTTGGCAATCTGAAAAGAAAGGAGAAGCAGAAAAAAATTGATTTACTGAAGATCACAAAAACTGATCATGTAAATTTATAAATAAATATATGTTAATAAAATTAGCTCCTATGCAAGTGTGCCTACATTCAAAAATAATGAAATCATCATCGCGGTTGTTCGACAAACCCAAAAACCAGTAATACACTCATGCATCAAATAGAATCTGGTCACATTTGATACTCCGGCAGAGCGGAGCTGTTGTCGCTGCTGTCGTTAACAGCGACGCAAACGCACCGTACGTTCTTAACAAAATGAAATCATTCAATGACATTTTAATGGGTGAGCGCGAATGGTAGAGAATGGAGGAAATTTCAAAAAATAAGAAGACCAAGAAAAAGCGGATATAAAGAGAATAATGGTAAATGTGTTGAGGTTAGAAATATGGAAATATAGAAAGAATACAACAAATTAGTAGAATAGCGAACGAACAGAACGAATGACAGAAACAATTAGTGGGGGGAAATTTCAAAACAAATGTGGAGATACACTTTTATTTCACATTACGAGTGCGGCACATTAACGTTGTGCATATATGAAAATATCTTATGGGTATAAGGGCTGAATATGCAAATATATCTTTTTAGGGGATTTATGGCTTGTTCATTATTTTTTGGAGTGACAAAATTGAAATAAGAAAAAACATGTTTCACAGTATAAAAATAATACGGGAAAAGTAAAGGGAATTTTTTTCATATAAAACCTAAATTGTTTTAATAATTTAGCTGAAAAGGTTAAGTTTTTCTCGCGCCAAATACTTTTGGGTTGTTTGTGTAAATTAAAAAATTGAAAAAAACGATTAATTATAAATTTCAATTAAAATTTACTTTTGAAGGATTCATTTGTAATAATGGCGCGCCTGGAAGACACCTTGGCAGCAACGAATACACTATGCAGCATAATTAAATTATATACAAATGTGTGTGTAGTCGCCATGACCAGAAAATTCAATGATACAATCGAAACAGAATCTATAAACAAAAAAATACAAGTAGTCAAGTCAATGTCAATGACATGACACGCCCAAATAATTACACATTGCGTGGCTTGCATTTTTACATTGAATTTGAATTATTTTCATTCATAATTTGGCTAATTTACACATTCTTTGCATTTGACACATCGCGGCAGCAAACGTACGTACATATGTATATCCAATTGGCAATATTTGACTCACCGTCTCGTTGTAGTGGTAATCTCTCTATTGACTGCAAACACCACCATCGCAAGTGCTGTTGTTGTAGTTGTTGTTGTAGCACAGCAACATGACGTACTCTAATTACACTTTGATTTTTACTACTACTGCCAATAGAATGTTTTACTTTCGTGATTTTTCTCTGTTGGCGTCAAACAAACAATAATTGTGAATATGTAGTAGTGGTATGACAATAGGAAACGCTATTCTTATTACAACAACAACAACAACAAAAACCAACAGCAAACAAATGTTGTTAGCAACAATAACAATGAAGCAACAGAAAAATTTTGCACTTGACCAGTTTTTACTTTTTCTTAACGCTTTTTCATCTTCGCCGTTGCCGTTGCCGCCGCTCGCACCAAAAAAACCTTTAATGTTTTTACACGGTATTCACACACACAACTCACTCACTCACTAACTATTCTTTATTCCTCTTTCTCGTCGTTTACGTTGTTAATTCTACCTAAATTATTCTTATTCTGCTTCTATTTTTTTGTACTTATACTTTAACAAATTCTTATTCGCTTGCCATCACACAACCACACCGCTCGCTATTTAATAGTGGTAATGGGGATTCATTTGGCTTTGTTGGGAAAATTTTCCTTTTCTTTTGTTAATTACTCCGTTGTTGTTGCACTTTACATTATGTGGTGTATAAAATGTGAGAAAAAGCAGAAATCTCTTTACAATTATTCAAGTTGCAAATGAAAAAACACGTTTGAAAGAAATTCGCGGCGTAGAAGTTAAAAATTTGTTTTCCCAAAAAGTAAAAAATTACAACAAAAAAATTAACACATTCATCGAACAAACAATGCGACAATACCAACACAACTCGACGGACGAACTCGCTCAACTATTTCATAGAATGGCGTAGAAAGGAGAAATAAGTGAATAGAAATGTTGTTAAAGGAGCACAGCACACATGCATAACGATAGCTGACTCGCTCTAACAAAGTTGATGAAAGCTGGTACCAACAGGGTGGTATTTTTGAAGAAAAAGCGAAAAGGAGGCAAAAAAATCGCCGATAATCGAAGAAAACGGGAGGGAAAGGGATTCGAAGAGAATTCGAACTCGAATTCGAATTCGAAAACCGAGGTGTCTAGTCTCTGCTAATTAATATGATATTTCGCTATTAGTGAACGATGGTGTTTTTTGGTAAGAGCGGTGGATGTGAATAAAAATCGCGCTAGCTCTGAAAAATCCCAAACACTCTGTCTGTTACTGATATTGAAAAATCACTACATTGCTGCAACATCACTAGTTTCGACAAGTTTGAAGTTGGCAGTTTTTATCAAGAATGATGGAAAATAGAGATTGCGCTCTGAGTGAACAGTCTTTTATGGTTTGAGTTTGACAGTCCACTGTTGACGTCATAAACGAAAGAAAATTACCCGAAATCTTTATAATTCTTGCAATTGTATAGTACGCGGTTCTTAAAACAATTTTGATTGAAAAAAGGTGGTTTTTATAAATAAAGTTGCAATAACGATAGTTGCGACAAATCGTTATTAAAGCACCATTTCACCTTTCCGTGATGTGGATTTGGCAAATAAGTGGATTAGTTTCTGCCGGCGATTAGGTTCTTTCAACCACAAAAATAGTGTGATTTTGCAAGAATCGTAATGGGTGTTTTTACCAACCTTCAAGCAAAAATGCATATACGATATTATATAATCTTCTACAATTATCACAATACGTGTTACTCCTGACGTTGACGACACACCCACAGAAATGACGGAGCTAGAAGGATTGGCATATGACGGACGGCCTCAAAAATATTGCTGGTCAGAAATTACGACACGAAGTGGGAAATATTGCGATTCAGGATGGCGTTGATTCAAGTTATACATGAGTAAATCACCTGACGGAAGGTGGTTTATCAAAAGCTACCGAAGAACTCGTGGTTCAATTGAACTCGCTTGAAAATATTTTTAACGCAATTAATGCTCATAACAAATAAGTTTGTACAAGAACATATTGAGCAATCTGCCAGTATTAATTGCAATATTAAGGTAAACAAATTGTTCTTCCGGGTTAGATTAGAAAACTAAACAAGGAAATTGAAGAAGCCGCTCGCTCACAAGAAACAGAGAAAATTCATACTATCAATACTTTTTTAATTGTTAATTCATTCTTTTTTAAATTATTTAATTTACATGTGCACAATAAAACTTGTAATGAAAATACGAACCACTTCGCTTTTATTTTTATATTTTTATCTATAGCTCCTTCCACTTAGACAACTTTCTGGTCACTTTAGGGTTACATACATATTTACACATAAATACATATTGCTTATTTTACAATTTTGTATAAACGTTCGCAGTTTTATTTTTTGACACTTCTTATTTGCCGATATTCGTACTGTTTCGTTTATGATGTCACAGGACGCAATCTGTATTTCTATCATTCTTGAGTTTTTATTGCCTAGCCTGTAAATGATGAAGCTCCAAAGAGAGCACTTCAAATAATGTTATTGTAGCATTTATATCATTTCACTATAACAAATTTGAATAGTATCTCCAAAATTTCCTAGTTATAAAACTGAAGAAAATAGCAGCAAACGCTCATCAGACAGAGATTCATTTTTGTCAATGTTAAGAAATCCTTTTAAAAGCCCTAAATACATCGTTCGTTTATATCTAGAATTATATTAAATTTAGCATTAGTAAGCTAAGCTCTCTTTCGAAACTAATTAAATATTTGATCCTACGTACATTTACCCCATGATCTCTATTTTAGGAAAATTTTAATTCAAATTACATTCCAGTTATGAAATTTATTACGGAAACATGGCCTATTTAAGAAACTGAGAACTTGAAAACGCAATCTAAATTTAACCCTTTGGAACAAATGCACTGTCAAATTTCACTTCTTTGCACCCCTTTTAAACACTGTCCATCCACAAAATGAGCCATGATTGGAATAATTGTGTTTCAGTAACTTGCGTAAGAATAAAACCTGTATATATATAGTAATACCTGCACAATAAGGGCTTAAAACCGTTTAAGCCCCTTAATATTGACTGTCAAGAAATGAGTTGTCGTTGAATTTAGAATTTTCAGATTTTCACAAATAACAAAAATTTTGTGTTTGCAAATAGAAATATTACAAAATTAACGTTTTTTTAGATTAATTTCGTCCGATGCAGTAGTTAAATTAAACCAATTTTATAATTATAATATTTTGTGCTCAAACGGCTGCAAACTGCTTCAGCCCTGCCCAGGCGCAAGTGTGCGAGCGAGATAGGTAGATAAGAAGGCGTTTTGCGACGAAGTGAAGGTCATAAATGTTGAGACGTTGTTGCGATATCGTCAGCAAACAAACAAATCCGTAAACAAAGTATACATACGATTAATTGCACAGTCCTACTTTATTCCAAAATTCCAATTGCACCATAGGTATTTCAATTCAAATAAAACCGGCGCAATTGCACTAATGTGGACACGACCTTTGTGGGCACGATGCTCCTGATGAACAGTCACTTATGCAGTGGTTATGTTACCAATCAATTGAGCGCTAATCATGGCGTTAATTTCCGTTTCACCAATTTAGATTGTTGGCTGGTTACATACACATGATTGCTGAGACAGAAGTGTAAAATTTTATCAAAATTATTGTGCTGCATTAAATTTCAATTGCTGAATAATTGATAAAAACAGATGTGTGTTTTTGAAAAATAATTGAGTTAATAGAAAAAGTATCATCGAGGAATTGGCAAATAAGAATACGATCAAGTGGGATAAAAAAATGGAGAAAAAATTAACTACAAACGGCTCTTTCACATTCCTGATAAAGGAATTACAACGTAACGACTTCTGGGCCTTCAAAAATTACATAAGGATTACCGAACATCCTGTGGCTCATTGAAGAGGATATAAAAAAATTGAAAATCAGCCAGACCAACAACTAACTGGCAGTGCTAGCGTCAATAGTTGTTAACTCTTACCTATTATTGGCTTCAAAGGACTGAAATTTTTGCCCGGATATCATGTTTAGCTATATCGCTAGCAATTTTAGACAGTTGCTGTTGCATAGCATCTAGGGGGCCTGTTTCCGTTTTTCCCGATTAGAATAACTTGGATTACTTGTATCACACAAGCATACATTAATTTGCAGCAGAGTTCTTCAGGTCTGCTCCACGAAAATACCGTTTCTAAATAAAATAATAAATTTAAAGTTATAGAATTTCTCTGATTAACGAGCGAATTCTCTCAATCAGTACATACTCAGAATATAAAACAAACGCTTTCTTTAAAGCATATTCATTATTTAGAAATATATTTTTTTCTTTATATAAAATTGCATATGGCATTGGTCTGATTGGTGTCGAGGACAGCAATCAGAACTGATTGACATGAATATGTTCATTTTTGGAGTTCATTTTTCATTTTGTATTGACACCAGCAACAATTTTTTTGATTAGCGTTCAATTGATTGGTTATATAACCATGGCATTACAAATTTATTGAAAAGCAAGTTGGAAAATAGTGGTACTCGCCTCAACCAAAACCATAAACATGCAACTATGAAACTCACAAAACTCTTTTTTATAACACCCTGCAACCCTGTTCGAGCAAAAGGTTGTCAAAAGAATTTTTCCTGACTGCCCATTACTGCAAGGGTATACAACAATAAATATAACAGTCGCCAATACCAGAGAAATCGGAGTGTTGTGTCAAATTTCATTTGCTTCAAATTCATTACCGATATAATTTTATACGTATTCAACAAATACGGGAAAAGAGGTTTCATTGTTTTTTATGTTAAAATACTATTGGAAAAGCTTTGTTAAAAATACGCCTGATATTCGAAACGGATGAGTCATTTCCCAATTATAGCTACCGAGAAATTTAATTAACAACCAGTTGTGAACTCCGACAAATCGTTTGATACATAGCTGAATAATAAGTTTACTCTGTCCAAGTAGGTTTAAAAACCTTTTATCAGTTTTTAAGCACATATATCTAAACACGGTTTCAACATGGCAACCCCCGAAAATGTACCTCGCACAGAATTGCAAGAATTGCAATTGAAAGCAGCCCAAGTGGAAGATGAATCACTCGAGAGTACGCGACGAATGTTACATCTCGTGGAAGAGAGTAAGGAGGCAGGAATACAAACGCTTGTCGCCCTCGATGATCAAGGAGAACAATTGGATCGCATTGAGGAGGGTATGGATCATATAAATGCAGATATGAAAGAAGCAGAAAAAAACCTAAGCGGTATGGAGAAATGTTGTGGTCTGTTCGTATTACCGTGGAAGAAGGTTGGACTCAAAGATGATTCAGAGAATGCGTGGAAGACGAATGACGACGGCAAAATTGTCAATAATCAGCCACAACGTATAATTGATGAAAGGGAACGCGCCGCAATGGGTGCTCCAGCTCAATCTGGGTATATAGCACGTATCACAAACAATGCACGTGAAGATGAAATGGATGAAAATCTTGGACAGGTGAATTCGATGTTAGGCAACCTACGCAACATGGCCATTGATATGGGATCAGAGTTGGAAAACCAAAACAAACAAGTCGATCGTATTAATGCGAAGGGCGATGCAAACAACATACGTATGGATGGTGTCAACAAACGCGCAAATAACCTTTTAAAAAGTTAAATTCACAACTTTAAAGTTCAAGGGCACAAATTGCATGCACCCCCACACAAGCCAACACTCATATATAAATATATACATTATATCCATCAAATAAGAAGTATTCATATGCAGGAGGAGATACGCAACCAATAACTATAGTACCAGTAATAGCAAATATTAGGCATATACACGTACTATATATGTACCAGCTAACCATCTACAAATGTACACACGCACATATACCATTCGGTAACGGCAGAAACTATTACCATATTTTATTAACTCTATACTACATCTACTACAAAACAAGCGAAATTGTAATGTACTCTTGTACTAGGTATTGATTTTTTGAGCGGATCCAAGATGCATTTAAATTTTTGATAAATTTACTAAATGTGAACCATATACAACAACAGTGTCGCTGGCACTTTAAAAGAACAAACAGAAGAAACAACTACTAAACTTTTTTTTTGGAACTAATCCTCTTTTGTACGAAGTTTTCTTCGTGTACCTACCTACTACTCTTTTTAAACAGAAATTTTGATGTTTTACGATAAAAATCTAATATTCGATGATATACACGTAAAACTAAAGATTGTTAAGAAACGATGATGATGATGATGATGTATTATAAAATTGTATCTATCTCAATGTTAATGTATTTAAGAAAAGAAATGACAAACAAAAACGCGTTCTCGTTAAATTATAATGTATTGTAATTATGTCGATTATATGATCGGAATTTAAAAGAAAACAACAAATGTTAAATTATAAATAAACAATAAAATTATCTTATATACATAATTAATTTACATATATACAGTCATTGGTTACAATTATGGGTGGTGACTTGATATTATTAGTAATGCATTTGAATAAGATGTTTAGGGTTTGTAATGAATATACATTTTACATATATGCAAATCGATTTTGCAGAGTAACACAGAGCACACAACAGGTTATTTTGAAATTCAATGCATTCTGCTTGTTGCATCGTTTGCGCATGAACCACAGAAAGTAGTGGAAATGCATCAACAAGTCCTCTCGATGCTTCTAAACTTGATATTGACCCTCCCCTACATTTCAAATGAAAAAAAAAACACATCTTTGACTTTTATACACATAAATGCATATGTAAAAATCGATTAATTCGAATGCTCTCATGCGAATAAATTAATTTTTTTTTAATTATTTAATTTAATTTTAAATTAACTTTTAAAGCTATTATATATTGCAATGTACGCTGTGAATTCCTCCTGGCAACTGGTCTCTGCGATGAATCGAATTTCTGGCGCAGCTTCAGCTGGTATATATACAATGGATCCGCGTTGCAAATTTAAATTGGAATGCCCTTTAACACGCAGTGTACGTTCTCCCCGCAATACAAGTAAAATTGAACCGCGTTGTTGAATTTGAAGCCTATAATCGGTTGCAGTTACCGGCAGAATTAATTCTACGACCGCGAAATCTTCCACAGGTGGAACAAACATTCGCACATGGGAATCTATACGATGTGGCTGAAATATCTTATTTGTTGCCACTTGTCCAGCAAAATTTAGACACGATATCAGCTGAGGAACGTCTTTATACTTGGGTGTTAGTCCAGCACGTATAACATTATCGGAGCAAGCCATGCATTCAATACAATCGCCATGAAGATAGGCGTGTATCTCATTGGCTGCTAAAAAAATTGCCTGACCCGGTTGCAATCGTAAGAGGTTCAAGAAGAATAAAGATAGTACGCCAACATCATGGGGGAAATCTGTATTTATAGTGTTGTACACTTCCAATAGTTCATATTTACTAAGTACTGCAAGCAAAAAGTTTCCATTAATAAAGAATAGAATATATTTTGAGAAATTCAATGCAATATTATACCAGTTTTGTAATTGTTGGAAATGTCATCAATACATTTGGTTGTATCCTCAGCTTTTGAGGTCATTAGTATTTCATAGCATTTACGTAAATCTTCTGCAGAACCTTCTTTTAATGTATCTACATTGACATCGCCCCCGAGTAACAACTTGAGCGGTGGCAATTCTTGGCAAAATCTATATATTTCAGCGTATGGACGAAAACCACATAAGGCCTTGAAAGATATACAACAAATTCAGCATCATTTATAGAATTAAAATCACATCTGTCATCTTACTAGAAATGGAGTAAGTGCAATAGCCAACTCAGGCTTATGATTCGGATCCTTGTAAACATCTGGACGATCCTTATGCAATTGTTGAGCTTCTTTCTGCATTCAAACACATTTGAAAACAAACAAAACATTTCCTAAATATGTGACAGCAACTCACTTTGTTTGGATGCACTTGTATGCTCAACGCCTTACGTATGCTTAATACTTTAAATAAAAATGTCAGATTACCGGTTAAAACTTTGCTCAACTCTTGACCATTGGATTTTAACGTAGACGGACCACTTGAATGATCACCCATCCATAGCTCGGAATATGGTGTGTCATCATTTATAACAAAATCTTTCGAGTTGAGTGCAGCCAATTGTGCCACTGCCGATTCCGAGCCCAGTTTGCCCCAATCGTAGTTTTTCACATTACCAATGATTTCCATAATTTAAAATTTCTTTTTTGGTATTCTAGTATTGATGATTGCCTCTGATTTGTCACCAACTATTTTCTCTCACCTATATTCATAAACTATTCTTATTTTCGGGTCATTATTTCAAGGTTACGATTTTTATTACCTCTTATCTTATGTATTGTTTGCATACCACATAAATATTAAATACAAATGCAGGGTTGCTATTTTCTTCTCTTAGCTGTCAAAGAGTAGGTGCATATTATTACACCTCTGTTAGTGTCCACCATGATTATTTTGGTGCAGATCACGGAATCTTAATATAAGGTAGAGACATTAGGAGTTCTCACGAATGAAGTACAACACATGGGAAAGAAGAAGAAGAAGATGTAGAAACGGAAACTACAGAAGTAAAAATAAAACAACAAACTCGCTAGTTTCTGACATCATATGTGGGCGCAGCCAAGAGGAATTTTTACAATTGCACTACCTCTATTAATATACCCTGGTTTCCACCCATGACTACTTGGTAAATGTGTACCAGTATTTATCAAAAGCAATAAGCATTAGCAATTCCGCTCTGCGCAGGTCTCGAAATTGACAATCAGCTGTTTCGATGACTACGTCAGTACCACAACGTTTTCTTAAAAGTGCATTTTGATCGTTGTGTTTTCAATTTGTGAGAATTTTATTTTATTTGTGAGTTTTATAAAGCAAATTTAAAATATGACACGTGCAGTATTTCGTTGTAGCAAATACTACAAAAATAAAACGGCATCATAGTGCAGGTTATTTATATTTCCGTTGAATTTGGATTAGCACAGTTTTACCGGCAACCTACTCTTACAGGCATTCGAAATTATTCTGTTCTTTATAAAGGGTGATCCAATAAGAGCTTCCCGATTTTTTTTTTTTTTTAATAAAACGCATTAAAATAAATGTAATAATCAAAAAGTGTATTTGAGACGTAAGTTCGATTTACGAAATTTAATGTTTGAAAATAATTTCTTTTAAATGTTGTCCGCAACTTGCTCTTGCATGATCCATTCTATGGGTCTATTTCGTTAATTAGGCTCGTTATGTTCGCTTCTAATGCAGGAATCGATTGTGGTTTATTATCGACATAAACAAGTGATTTCACATACCCAATGAAAAGTAATCCAACGGCATCAGATCACAAGACCTCAATACCATAAACACACCACAACACCATATGAACACCATAAAGTGGTCGAAGAGCACGAAAAACATTTCTCACTGAACACTGATTTTGGAAAAAAATTTCCACAATTTGTAAAGTTTCGGGCGTAAGTCTATTCCTTGTGAAATGTCAATGAATAATGAACACAAATGTCATGAACATGACAGTTGTTAGGCGTGAGATGTCTGAGAATCCTTATTGGAAAAAGTACTTTCTATTGGATCACTCTTTACAATGGATATAAATAATAATTATGTCACTATTTATACAGATATTATATTAACACCCATGCAAGTTACTTCTGATTACATTGCACAAAGGTAGAGTACGATGGAATACAAAATTTGGCCGGTTATATATGCCATAGCCTAAGCGATGATATTCTTAGCAGTTCATTTAGAAGCAATGGTGATCCATCGCTGACATGGGTATATCACCTGGGTGAAGCCGGCTTGTCAGTGCCCAGTGCTATTACGATGGAATACGTGAGCTGGCTGGAATCCAATATTGATTTGAATAGTTGTACTGGTTAGACTAAGGCCTTGATGCACTGCGACCAAAATATTGATTTTGATGACAATATTTAGATTTAATTTTCCAGAACGAGAATGTTTACAAATAGCGAAATTGTAGAAAATGCTCATAGATGTAAACGAAAATGCACAAAATATTAACTTCACTAAATTGGTTTTATTATTTAAAAATTTTGAAAATATGTATTTATTGGTATGTTTAGAAATATTTACAACAACAATTTACAACGGTCATGGTCATGAGAATTATGTAATTTAACTATTTATTTGCAGTCTATATTTAACTTTCATATCATACATATTTGCAGCTGTAAGTCTACATGAGCCACTGAACGCTGAAGGCGTTTCATACTACTTACTTACTTACTTATGTGGCCATAACAACCGAATATCGATTTAGGCCGAAAATAACATGCTTCGCCAGCCATCTCTGTTCTTCGCTAGCTGGCGCCAGTTACAAATTTCAAGCGCCGTCAGGTTCTCCAGTGCTTGGTCCTTCCACCGCAGGTTAGGTCTTCCTCTTCTGCGTCGTCCTACAGCGGGTTCCGAATATAACACCTTCTTAGGTGGAGCGTGTTCTTCCATTCGCTCGACATGACCTAGCCAGCGCAGTCGCTGGATTTTGATGCGCTTCACTATGTCAATATCGGCATACAGCTCGTACAGCTCATGGTTGTACCTTATTCGGTACTCGCTACCAACGCAAATAGGTCCAAAGATCCAAATCAGCAGCTCGTATTATTTTCTCCATAATAAGATTGAAGAAGTCGCACGATAACGAATCACCTTGTCTGAAACCCCGTTCGGTATTAAATGGTGCGGAGAGGTCCTTCCCAATTTTCACTGCACAACGGGAGTTATGCAGTGTCATTCTACAAAGTCGAATGAGCTTTGCAGGAATACCAAACTCAGACATTGTTGCGTAGAGGTAATCCCTTACCGGACTGTCGAAGGCGGCTTTATAATCAACAAATAGGTGGTGTGTGTCGATCTGTTTTTCTTGAGTCTTCTCCAGGATTTGGCGCAGTGTGAAAATCTGGTCGATAGTGGATTTACCAGGTCTGAAGCCACACTTTTTTTTTCCTTTAAACTCCTAATTGGAGCATAGGGCCTCCACAAGGTTTCGCCATCGCACACGGTTTTGGGCAGTTGATCTAGCGCCTTCCCATGTGATGCCGGCAGCAGCTAGCTCACCCAGTATTGATCATCTCCAGGTGTTTCTTGGTCGTCCTCGACCTCTGCTCCCCTGCGGGTTCCACTCAAGCGACATTCGCGTGATGCTATCTGGCTGCTTTCTTAGCGTGTGGCCAATCCAGCGCCACTTTCTATGCTTAATCTGGATCAGTATGGTCTCTTCGCTCGTCAGACGCTATAGTGCCTCGTTTGAAATAGTGTTAGGCCAGAAAATTCTACAAATGATTCTCAAACACTTGTTGACGAAAGCTTGCAGTCTCTGCGTGATGGAGTTCGAGATCAGCCATGTTTCACTTCCGTACAGTAGTGTCGATTTCACACATGGAGAGAGGGCAGCCCTGCCGCATTCCAGCGTTGGTCGTGAATGAATCACTGATGTTACCATTGTGTAGAACCGCCAACTCAGAGTTCTCGTAAAACGCCATTATGAGGCGAATCAGCTTCAGGGGGACACCTTTTCTACTCAAAGCCATCTAGATGGAATTACGCTTAAGTGTGTCGAATGCCTTTTTGAAGTCGACGAACAGCATGTATAGTGGGGAGCGCCATTCAATCGATTGCTCGACGATGATACGAAGTGTGTTAGCCTGGTCAACGCAGCTACGTTTCGGGCGAAATCCAGCCTGTTCGTCCCTTAAAGCATTCTCAACGCACTGGAGTCTATTCTGTATAAGTGATGCCAGAATTTTGTAGATGGAGTTGAGCAAGGTTATTCCTCTCCAGTTGCCACAGTCGCGAAGATCACCCTTTTCGGAAGTTTAACGATGATGCCCGTCGTCGAAGAGGAAGGTAGCTTTTCGCTGTCCCAAACAGCAGCTATGTGAGGATGCAGAATTTCAGCTGATGTTTGTGGGTCGGCTGTCAGCAATTCTGGCTGAATGCCGTCGATGCCCGCTGCTTTGTTAAGTTTAAGCTTCTTAATTACGTCCCTTATTTCCACTATGCTTGGGCATGAAGTTGATATTCTGCTGTTGACTCTGGTGTTGTCGAATTGACAGCTATCCTCAGTGAGAGTGGTGTTGCTGATTGCTTCAAAGTGATCTTTCCATCTCTGCATTTGTTCATCGCTACTTGTTAGTAAGGTACCACTTTGATCTCTTATTGGCTCATTTCTGTTGGTTTGCCGATTGGTTAGGCTGCCAATCAGGCGAAACAGCTATCGCATATTATTTGATCCTGCTGCGGCCTCGGCATCACTAGCGATATTCTCCATGAAGCCACACTGATAAGGTCCAATCAGGTTGTTGAGCATAGGCTTCAACCTTTCACACAGTATGCTCGTTAGAACCTTGTATGCGATGCTCAGGAGACTTATTCCAGTTGGCGCAAATTGTGGGGTCACCTTTTTTATGTACAGGACAGAGAACACTGATCCTCCAATCAGGCATGCTTTCATCCGATCATATTCTGCTTATGAGCTGGTGCATGCAGGCGAGCAGCTCATAGCCTCCGGTCTTAAACAACTCGACAGGCAGCCCATCAGCACCTGCAGCTTTGTTGTTCTTCAGCCTTAAAATGGCCGTTTCAACCTCGTCATAGTCGGGTGGTGGAACATCAACACCATCATCTGTAATTGGGGTTATCGGGCAAACTCCTCCACTGGCGTTATTGTTCGTAGTATCGCCATCCAGTAACGTGGAGAAGTGTTCCCTCCATAAGCTCAGCACACTCTGGACATCTGTAACCAGATTCCCATTTCCATCACGACAAGAGAGGGATTTAAACCTCCACTCAGGCGCTTGATCTTATCGAAGAATTTTCGAGTCTCATTCTTGTCGGTACACATCTCTATCTCCTCACACTCGCGTCTTTCTTGTTCTCTTTTCTTGCGCCTGAAAAGACGTCTCTCTGCACTCCTTTTCTCTCTGTACCGCTCCTTAACAGCTCGCGTTGCGCCTGGACGCAGGGTTCTTCTGTAGGCGGCGTCTTTCTCTGCGGTACCGTCGCGACACTCCTGATCATACCACTCATTCCTCAGAGGCCGGTAGTAACCGACTACCTCCTCGGTAGCAGTAGTCATGGAGTGGAACATATGTCTCCACCGTGCACATGTATCGTCAAGTGTTCTGCATAAGCAGATCCGATAGTCGAGTGGAAAATGCATCTACTGTCTCTGGTGATCGCAGCTTACTGTCGCCGAGCTTTCTCTGTGTGGGACTTCTCATGTTATTTGCGACACATAAACGTGTGCGTTCCTTAGCTGCAACAAGGTAGTGATCCGAGTCGATGTTGGCACCACGGATCGATTTCACGTCCATCACACTGGAAGCATGCCTTCCGTCAATCACCACATGATCAATTTGGTTTCTTGTACGTTGATCTGGAGACAGCCATGTCGCTTTGTGGATATCGAGATGCTGGAATCTGGTACCACCAATTACCATGTTTCGTGCTGCGGTGAAGTGGATCAGCCTCATTCTGTTATCGGAGGTGCTCTGGTGGAGGCTGAATTTTCCGACAGTTGGACCAAAGGTACCTTCCTTGCCCACTCTGGCATTAAAGTCGTCAAGCACGATTTTGATATCGTGGCGGGGGCAGCGGTCATAAGCTTCTTCGAGGCGCTGAAAGAAGCTCTCCTTGGTCACATTGTCCTTCTCATCAATCGGAGCGTGCGCACATATAAGGCTGATGTTGAAAAATTTTGCATTGATGCGGATTGTGGCCAGCCTCTCGTTCACAGGCGTGAAATGCGAAACAAGATGTAGTAGTCGCTTGCTGACCAAAAATCCACATCCTAATTCGTGCTTTTCAGCATGGCAACTGTAGTAAATGTCACAGGACGCTCTTTTGGAGCAGCCCTGTCCCGTCCATCGCATTTCCTGGAAAGCGGTGATGTCACCTCTCTATTTTTCGAGGACATCAACCAGCTGGATAGAGGCACCCTCCCTATAAAGGGACCGGACATTCCAGGTGCATATCCGTAAATCGTTGTCCTTTTTTCGTTTGCGGGGGTCATTAAAAAAAGCGGTAGTCCTTATCCTAGGGATTGCTGTTTTTTTCATTGGGGGGATTTTTTATGTGGCGGGTCCAAACCCAACGCACAACCTCCAACCGAGGAGATTTTCGCTACTCACTTCAGCCGTCTCCCAGCGGGTGCCAGGAGGACGTTGCCCGGTGGTCGCCACATGGAGGCAGTTAGACACGTTACCTTGTGAAAACACCACCAGACCACCTACTTACATTCTACTGCTCTTCAATAATTTCTAAATAAGTCAGTAAATATTGTATTTGCTGTCACCTGAAAATACAACCAGCAATTGATAGAAGAAGTTACAGTAAATTTAAATTTATTATCTCTTTTTTTCATTAAAAAACTTGCCTCATTTACTCATGTTCGGTATCAGTGTCCAGTATATACTGAAGCTCAAACAAGCCCGTCCTTTTATTATGAAAAAAAAAAATAAGTAAAATGGTTTGAAAATTAATGAAAAGTGTTTATAAAATATGGTATAGAAAGTGGTGTGCAATCGTCAAATAGCGAAGAATTCAAAACGATAATGTAAAACAAGAATGATATGTAAACAAAACGAAAAATATTAAAAGCGTAATGTCATCAGAAGCCACAAATTTTTTTCTAAAATCAATTACAAATACAACAATCGGTAATTACGTGACCTGTAATGAATATATCATGGGTGAGGCCATCAAGAGCAGATCAGAATGTGAAGCGTGTAGTATGTAGTTGTAGTATAGAATTTAGCGAAGCAATTGGTGTAGCACGACATGAAAAAAAAGCCAAACAGAATGATGAGCTGGCGTAAACTTTAGAAGAAGGCCGACTTCACTCCTTTTTGCATTTTCTTTATAAAATCATTTTTTAATATGATGAGTTTTGTAAAGCGGAACATATAAAAAAAAAAAAAGCGGAACATATATTTCAAATATAATTATTTATAAAAACTTGAATAATTGAAGTATATTGCAAACATTTATTTAATGGCAACACTAACTTCGTTGTACTTGAAAGCTTCAGCTAGAGTTATAGCTGCAAATTCACAATTGACAGCTTGTAGCTATGCACCGTACTACAGCTAGGACTTTAAATTTTGCTCTCTACTTTACCTGTTATCGAGCGTGGTGCAATAGTTGAAGACTCTAACAGAAATGAACGGATACGAAGACTTTGTTAACGCATATAAAATAAATTGTTTTTGCTTTCGTTGCTTTGGTATTTCTTTAAATATTTTATAATATTATATAAACTATTTGATGGTTTCAGCTATAATAGGTCTTTTGCCAGTAGTCACAAGTGTCCGCCGTTTGTATAATTGTAAGAAGTTATCTTCTCTCTTTAATTCTTAGCTGCTATTGATGCAAACTATTAACCCTTTGAATAGATGGTTGAAAAAAAGAACAAAGTTGCCAATTCAAGACCGTCTAACCATATTTTCATAATCGTAAAAAATCCGATAAAGTGCTTCAGTTACTGATTGTTAAACGATGCGAAAGATCCAAAATCCCGATTTTAATGATAAATCGAACCGTTGTAAACATGGTTTTGTATTAAGTCGACCAGATCTACAACCTGAACTAGGTCTTTTGAAAAATTCATAATCACTGCAGCACCGTGTTATTAAAAGTATTATTGATAAATAAGTCTGGGAATTTTATACAAAATCAATTACATTGCATACTTCATATATATGGTTTGTGGTGCTTAAAATATAATTAATCTTTTACCTCTATTGACTTTGATGAATTGCCGAAATGTTATTTTTTTTTATCCTTATGTATTGATGATATGGAAACCTGCCAAAGCAAGAAAATCTTTTTGATGAATTGCAAATGACATGTGATGCGTATGTTTTAGATATCACGTTTAATTATCAATTAATACCAGCGGTATTACTTGTGGATTTCGAAAATTCATAAAATTGTTGTAATTATATCGAGTATCTATTTGATAAAAGTTAAAATTATATTTATCAATATGAGTCGACTTTCGTCTGGAGTAAAATAACTAAACTTGTTTTAAATAATTTACAATGCAATTTTTTTATTGTAATTAACTGCTTTCATTCATTTTATCCACAATTAAACGTTAGGACTAGTTCTGAAACATAATATACATTTAGTAGTACATTCTTAAACATGAAATAATATTTTTTAATATCTTTAATTCAAATTAATACAAATTAAATATACTCTATACAGCTTATTGACAATGCTCAGGCTAAAAAAAACTTGTAAAATTATAAACATATTTACAAAGATTTCTATTCATTTATTTAATATTCAAACCAAATTGATTTCGAACAATTTTTCACTATATTTTTCACAGATTACATATTCATTCATATGTACATCATATTTATGTACATCTTATTATTTAATACGCATATATTTGCGGATGGCTTATATTTAAGAAATTGTGCTAACAAATTTACTGAATAACCCTGAGTTGGTAAACATTGTGATTATTTGATGTGTTGATGTTGTTCTGATGATGATGAGAATGAAAAACAACTAACGGAAATCAAAAATATAACCATATATAGCAATTAAATGGCACAATTTTCACGATTTATTTGAATTTCGGGTTGGTTTTGTTTTTATTATTTAATATTCTACAATTTATTTAATTCATTTCAAAAATTTTAACATTTATCGTATCACAGCCAAATGAGCAAATGCTTTTTAGCATTTCCATTGTTAAGTCTGTTAATTAACAGTCTGTTAATTTATTCGGTGTTATTATTAACAGTGGATTTGCTGTTATTGTTGTTATTATTATTAATCGTATTATTCGTATTGCTGTTGGTGCTAATGTTATTATTTGTATTTTGAATTGATGTCACTGTTGCTGATGTTTGTGTGCTTGTTGCTGCTGCTGCTGCAGCTGGAGCTGTTGATGTTGTTGTTGCGGTTGCTGTAACAAGCGTATGCTGTGAAAGTATATCGGCCGCTACAAGTCCTTCTTTGACACGTTTCTTTTGTTTCATACGACGATTTTGAAACCATATTTTAACCTGTTGATGATTGAAAAGAATCAGAAATCATTGCATTAAATAAAATCACAAATACGATTTGGTACTCACCTGTGTTTCATTCAATTGCAATGTATTGGCAATTTCAATTCGACGTGCGCGTGTCAAATAACGATTGAAATGAAATTCTTTCTCAAGTTCCGTCAATTGTTTATTGGTGAAATTGGTTCTGCCCGAATTGTTGGTTGCATTTATGCTGCAACTACTCATAACACCTACACCACCACCACCAACTAGCGCACCACCAAGTCCGAGACCATTGTTACCCAAACTAGCCGAACTAATATTGTTGCCACTCAACAGCAGGGGATTTTGTGTTGGATTACCAGAGAGTACAATGCCACCACCACCACCACCACCGACGCCACCGCTGCCACCAACACCAATATTATTTCGGCAAATGTCAAGCTGCTGACCATTCAATTGGTAATCATGTATTGTGGCAGGTAGTTTTGGTGCTGTAAGAAAATAATAAAAAAAAAAAGAAGATGGAATATCACATAAATTTGTTTGTAACATAACATAAATATATATGGTTTCGAATGATCCACAGTGATGATCGCTGTCAAAGTTAATCAGTGTGTGTTCCTGATTTCCTTGCAACAAAAATTCTAAACCATTCGTCTGATTGTGTATGTGTGTGTGTGTTTGTGTTTTGTTGGAAATGAATAGCCCTTGTTGTTATTGTACAATTGTTCTTATACGAGTTTTGACATGAGTTTGCATTTTTTCTGTTATTGTTTTCTTTTTCATATTGGTATGTTTTTATTTTGGTTTCCATAATTTGACATGCGCCCCGTGGTTTGCAATGAGCTGGATGATGATACTGATTATGATGATGGAAATAATATTTTGTTTTCTATAGAAGGATTTAATAGGATTAAATTAGTTTGTTTGAAAATATGTTTACGGATTATGGCAATATGACTTTAAATATATATACTTTTTTTTTTTGTACAATTTGTGGGTGTTCCCTTTTTTGGGCTGTGTTATAAGGCAATTATTAAAAAAAAACGACATAAAATATAGGTACGTAATTATTGCAATTTCATTGAATTTACAATGAATTTTTATAGGCATCTCTATTATCTATATATATGACATTTTTGACTATTTTTGACTATTTTTTCATCGTTCTTGGAAGAATATTACCAGTAATGTGTATGATACTCTACCTATACTTAGGAAAATTGCCGCATTGGTGATCAATGGGCGTCGATAGATCTAGCTGCACATGATAAGCCATGGAAATATAACATACATATCCTTTATGACACGCTACGAAAACATTAGGAGAATCTAATGGAGTTCAGACGTTTCGCTCTCGGAGCGATTTATGCGGTTATTATCGATTTGGGATGTGGTGATAGATTCGATTCTTGTAGGAACATCCTGAACATTTTTTTATTTCAGTTGACGAGTGCACATAAAGGGGTAAAATATATGATCGAACCATCTTAAATTTTGCTCTCCAACATTTAAAAAAAATATAGTTGCTACTCATCTTCACACTTTAGAGGGCGCCCTTACAAAATTGACATAAATATTCGAGAAAAACGACAAATAACCGCACAGTTGCCCCGAAATTGTCCTTAGTATATGTATGATCAATCCTCATTAATTTTTCCTCTCCACCTTTTCTTCCAACCTTGTTTTTTTTGTCCGACGTCGAAGTAAGTGCAAACATTATACTTCCATTGTACTTCACTTGGAGTTCATTTTAATTTGTTTTAAATCTGGTTGATTTCCGAAAATGTCGAAGAAGCATCCTTTCCACGATAAAATAATCCGTAATAAAAAACAGACGCATGTTAATCAAGTATAAAAGACAGCTATATTCGCTTCCCATAAGACCCCAGAGGTTGAACTTTGTTAGATTCTGGAACCATCCGTAAGAATATGGAAACAAGGTCTATCGGGCTCAGCTATAGAATCAAATCAATAGCTGGTATCTGGCAGAAACACTTTGCAACGCTTTTCTACTAAGATCCTGGAATGCGAGAAGCCATAGAACATAGACAGAATAGTTATGCAATACCGAAGGAGGGTCATACCAGTCATACCACTATGTATCAGCTTGCATATGGCCTTCATGACTTCTCCTTAGAGGGATACATCAAATGAGGGGTTTTTCTTGAAAACATTTTTTCCAATTTATACCGTTTAATTCAACTACTGATCGAATTATGACTAGAACTATATACAGTTTGTAACTGCACATACTTCTCTCACAATCTCAATTTGAGATTCTAGAGGCCTTGCGGAGTTCAGTTAATATAGACGGAAACAAAATGTATTCAATATCTTGCATTTTGTAAGACTGCATTATTTGTTGCTCTTGTTGTACTTTTCCATTTGAAAAAATTCGAATTACTGTATTTTTCCAATTCGATTTTTTCTAAAAATCAGCAGTAAAAGGAAAAAATCGTCTAACTTATTTTTTTTTATTTTTTATATGTGGCACTTACTTATACTTATTTTAGCCGGTTCCGAATGGCAGAACCCTTGTGACATCACTTTTTCTGAGCTTTGTCACAGAGTTCTTTTAGAAGCTTTTTCATGGCAAGTTGTTACTGTCGGAAGAATTGCCAATTGCTTGCCGACAGGTGGGTACCGTTCGAAAGAAAAATCTTTTCAATATTAAATTTGTTATGCATCATCCGGGGATTGAACCACGGCCTACAGATCAGAAGGCCAACACAGTAACAACTGAGCTACGGCACCCATATCGTCTAACTTAACCTTGATATAAAGTATTATGAATTTTACGAATCTATAAAAAATAATATCAAATTTCGTTGAAAAATTCCCAGGAAAATAGAATTTTATAGAAAAATGCTATTTTCTTCATCTTTTTTGACTGATGTCTGCTGAATTTTTCAAAAACTTAACTTCCAAAATTATGAAAAAGCGCAAAAATATATTTTCAACAAGCCGAAGGACAAATATTCTGTGTGTTCTATGAATTTTCTCTAGTTTGAATTTTTTATTTTTATGATTTTGTACTTCGATCTTGGACAACTCAAATTTTTTCTTACAAATTCCAGATTACAAATTGATTTTGCCAATATTGACGGAAAGGTTACTTAGTTGCGGACACTCTATATAGTATTTTATTTTCCTGCTTGTTATATATTGTTTAGAGAGTAATTAAAACAATTTATATTTAATTGAAAAATAATTTTTCTTATTTATTCTAGAATTAGAGTACCATATAGAGTATTAGTTTATATGTACATATACACATGCATACCTACATATAAACAATACAATAGCATTTCTTGTGAAGACTACAATAATGAAGAAAATCCATTTAATGCTTGACAAATGCAACTGACGCTTCTGTGACAATAATGAAAAATATCGACAAAAATGGCGCCTTACTTCATGTGCACACAGATAGTATGTAATATCCGTATGTATGTGCATACAATATGCATGAAAGTGTTGATTGCAGCGACAGCAGCAACAACAACAACAACAATATTGACTCATTGGAGTTAATGTAAATAATTGAAATGATTATGATGGTTGTGAAAGACATACGTGTATGTATGTTATTTACATCCAGACAGACAAACAGACAGCACGTTTTGAAGGATTAATGGCAAAGCAGCCAAAGTTGTTGCATGGTTGAAGTAGTGCAGCATAATTTAATTTAATGAAAAGATTTTACTTACACACTTATATAAGCAAAACAAAATAATTTTAATATTTACATTTTGATTGATATTAAACAATTCTCTTATAATATCATCATATCGAAGTTAAGCTTCTCTTTAAGATGTCATTTAATGCGATATATTATATATATCCTAAAAAATAATAATTTAATATATGATACTGTACTAGAAAACTATTAATACATAAACATAGTAGTGAAACTCTCCTCTCTCTCTTAATTTACCTATCCATCAATTAGTGTTATTAACAATAAGGCAAACTTGAAATTAACATGAATTACATATACGATTATCAATGTTATCATGTTACATCAGTTATCTTTCTATTTGTTTGCTATATATTGTATGCATATGTCTGTCTATGTGTTTCTTTTGATTGACTCTGTCATCAGATGGCATTTATGTAATACATATGTATTTAGGTATCACCTTTTTAATGCATTATGGTGCCATAGTACTTAAACTTCTACACTTACTAACGATTATTGCCTGTGTATTCCCTATACTCTCTCTCTCTCTGTCTCTCTCTCTGTATTAACTCCTCAACAAATAGGTAATGTGAATAATGTGGAAGCAACAAGAAATACCTAATCGTACTGCAGAAGAAATGTTCGTTTTCAGCAGTTAACTACGAGATATCTACATACATACATAGTAACCTTTTGTTAATAATGCTATGCATTTGGTGTTTTCTTTAAGCTTTGCAATGTCGCCTGTATTGTGGAGTGGAAATGATCCCCGATAATTCTCTTAAACCAAATAACATATACATATAGTGCATGTAGTAGATATCATTGGCGCCGAACGCCAGTCACAGTAACAGTGACGCCGCCAACTGGCCGCGTCGAATTTGACAAGAAATGCTTACAGTGTATATGTGTTCGTGTATTTAATATACATACAAATGGAAGTAGGTGTATTGGGAGTAGTATAAACGAAAAGTAAGTTAAATATATACGTAAATGTACAAATGTATGCATAACACTAGTGCACACACACTGAAAACTGATAAAATGTGGAGTACAAGACGACATTCATCGATTGCAATGCACACAGATTAATGCAGAGCGGATTTTTTCTTCTTCTATTATTTATTATTATTTAATTTAAACTCTTACTCTTTCTGAAATTTATTATTTACGACAGAGATGTCAAATATAATATACCTACTTAGATTTATTACATAATATTTATATATATTTATTTACACAATATGTGTTACTTACTACTGTATTTACATACGACATACTCGTACGTACTTTATATGTACATATATACGAGTAGATCATGTGTAATAATGATAAGTCACACAAGTGAGTATATAAATATTGATCCAATCATTCCAGTAGTTTATTTACTATATTGTTGTTGCAGCTCTTAAAGAAACCATAAATATATTTTACATTCAATTTATTTATGACACTTGATTGTGAGCTTATACATAAGTAGCACTATGTTCAAGTATTGATAGATGCATTTATGCTTGATGTGATGTATTACTGTATTACATGCTAGAATTCACATGGCATGAAAATGTAATAATGTAATAAAAATAGTGATTTAAAGTGTGTTATAAATATCTATTTAGTTTCGATTAACATTTATTCAATATTTAATGGCCTATTATAATAAATAATTTATTAATGAGGCAGCTATGTACCCGCAAGTAAGATTAAACTCAACCATTTGGATATGAAAATATATTTCAAAGCTGTGTCTTATTAATAAGTCGGGAATATTATTTTAAAAGGCTAAATTACATAAATACATAAATTGCTAAATTGTTGATATTACAAATAGATCAATGATGTCCAATATTAGAGTCACATTTACTAACTTTTAAGTATACCAAAGTCGTGTCGTAACTAATTTAAGTGACGTATTCGTCTTCTGTGCCTTAACATCGTACACACAGTCGCGACAAATTAATAGGAAAATAAAAATAAAATACAATTGGCAGTTCTTTTAGTTCTTTTAATTGCAGAGAAGTTTTATTGAAAAGTATATAATTTGTTTTCAGAACAAAATTTTGTTAAGAGGTTTCATAATTTTCCTGAAGACGATTTATATATACTTTCAACGAAGTTGTGACACTTTTTTCAAAACTTGAGCTCGGCGAAGCAGTCATTGGTGAGTAGCAACCATAATATCACAGAAGATGGAATTTATAAAACAAGTTCTGACGTACTACAGTGTGAACTATAGACTGATCCCCAAAACACAACATTCTGATGTTATACAATTTAATTGATCGTCAATCTCAAGTAAAAACGATCCTCAACTCTAGCTCAATTAAGATAATTAGTTTCGATCACGTTGAAAATAGAAGGTGAAGTATTTACAGAAAGGAATTATGTATTAATTCAAGAAAAAAATGTGTAGAGATAATTCAATTTGGACGCTGAAGTTGTCCAATTTAGATAGCACAGTTAATAATGTAGCTTAATTAAATTAATTTGCAAAAATGAAAAAAGGTAATTCATTTAACTGTGAGTTTTCTCACAGTGAAATTGACTTTCGAAATTAAGTTTTCCTGATTCATCCCGAGTGATATGGTTTTGATATTTTTACTACATACACCTTGTACAATTCTAGTATTCATCGATCTACAGTTTTGTATTATATAGTTAAATGTAAGAACTGTTACTACACGCATACATACAAAATAAATAAGTTTTGTTCCAATCATTGATTTGCCTAATTAAACATAACACCAGAAAAAGAAAAAAAATGATACAAAATGTTAAAAAAAAAGAAAACAATAATGAACTCTCACAAATAATAATTTATAACAAACTTTGTATACAAAAATATGTACCAATATGCATGTATATAGTACATGTTTAGATGCATATTTCTAAATGTCAAATTCCCATAGACACATCAGTACTGTCAACGCATAATTAATGGATGAGCTATGTGATATGAGTGTTTGGATGTTTGTGTGTGTCCAGTGCTAATAAGACCAGAATATTGAATGAAAAAATTGTTTCAAAAAAACAAATGCAACATCAACAGCTACTAGGTACATACAACATTTACATGTTTGTCCAATAGCACCAATGTGTTGCTATGAAACTTGATTGGACACAAAATTAATACGAGTAGAATAGTACACAATTATAAGATTTTCTTTTATATATTGTATTTCCTCAAACAACGACAACGACGTCACTTATTTTTTCTTTTTGTTTAATCATTGCAAATTAAGTGCCAAGTAATAATGCAATTGATTAGAATTTAATAATTATGCAATTTAAATTATTTGATTATACAAATAACAACGTATCCAAGAAAATTACAATACTATACAGTAAAGTTAATTTATCTTAAACATTTCAAATAATATAGAAAAAGCTTTATTATTCAGTGGATAAAGAAATATTAAGGTTATATGTGCATTTTTGTATAGCTCCGAAGCTTTTTAAAGTGTTTACAATCACCTCTTCGAGTCTTGGAATTAATAATACTATATTAGTAGACTCCGAAAGGAAAGACTTTTGACATGATTATCTATAGTGTATGACCTAATTGGCTCTGACTCTAAAAGGAGTTAATTTCTTTACACTCAAATGGTTAGCTGGGTAGAAAACACAAACATAGGCATGGACATTAATAGAATTATAAGTCAACAGATGTAAGAACGATGATTGACCATTACTTAATTAAGTGATTTTATTGACAGCCTCAAATATTATTTCATAACATTTTCATGCAATTTTTACAATGACATGTCAGTTGTGAAAAGAACTTAAAAATTGTATTATCCATTTGCTATAGTGAAGGGTTGAAAGCTGAGTAAATATTAAAAATCACATAGTAACACAACACTAGAATTAATGCTGTTATCATAGAATAACAAATTGAGTAACCCTTTCATATGATACCAGTATAATGATGAGTAGAAATAGACCCATAGTAGGTGGCAAAAGGGTGAGAAATGACAATTTAATGAAATTTAGCTACTACTTAGCTCATTAGCAAATGTCAGCACATGCTTACACACACATCTATATACATGTATATATACATATCAAAGGCAATCAACATTCAGCAACATTGGCGGCGGCTTAAAGCATATGTGGATTGTATACATAAACTCGTATGGATACAGATGGAACGTGTGCATGCGTAAGTTGACTTGAGTTCTTTATGAAGAAAATACTATGTACAATGACTTGACGAAATCGCATCACTAATCCATTTATGCTGTCATTTTTATTGGTTACTTGCTTGTCACTTGAACTTTCTTTCATGTCATTTTGATTTCGTAGAATTCTTAAGAACGTATATTACCTGCTTCTTCTTCTTCTTCTTCTTTTCGGACTTATTGTTTTTCAGTGCATCAGCATTTTTATTTTTATTTTATTTTTGGTATGCAGAGTCAAATAATTTCCCTCCACTACCCCAATAGTATACTATGAAATATTGTAATTTTATTTGTTATTTTTTTTTTTTCGAAGTTGCCTAAGCGTGCGATATGTGGAGGAGACTCCCTGCTGGTGTCTTATTAACCATGATTTGCTGTGAAATCAAATAAAATAAATAGGTACATACATAACATTTTTACACAAATTTTATTGAAAACGATCATATGTTTGTAACTAGGTACACACATAACTACATATGAACACATATTTTACATATGTTTGTATGCGATATCAAATTGATTAACACGAATCATGAGTGAATCTATCTAGAGACTACTTTATGTTAGGCAGAAAACTATATTGTATGAATTTCAAAATCAAACAAGAGACTGAAATAAAAAACGTGAAAGAAACTATTAACCGTTACAATACCCTTACGAATAATCATGACTAGAAACTTACATAGGTACACAAAACGATTGCTCAAGTCCCGTGAGTAAAATGGCGCAAATTGTATAAATGATATTCGACGTGTTTGAGAATTTTCTCCACTTATCATTATGTTATGCCCTTAAAATTTACATTGAAATAGTATATGTACGAGTATGTTAAAATTTTAACAACCGGAAGCTATCGCCAATCCATCAGTTTTTTTTTTTACAAATCTGCGTCTTTCTTTCTATTTATTTTATTTTATATGTGAGTAGTTTTGAAAATTAAGCCATGATTTAAATATTGACATATTTCATATGTTTATGCACATAACATATGTAGGTAAATGGGTTATCTTTCTGTGCATATATACATAGGTATGCACCATTCAAAAATTCCAGTAGCAAGAAATGTTTATTTATTAGTTTGTTTGTTGATAGCACCTCTCTGCCAAAGATGAAAAATAATAATAATAATACCTAAGCAGATAAGTTATTATACCTACATCTAGGTGGTCACATAAATTAATGTCGAAAATAATGTGTGGAATTAGATAATAGACATTATTTCAAATATTTTTGATATAATATCGAAATTTGGAGGCACTCAGTACACTCTGGACATTTGTAACCAGATTTTGATTCGTGTCACGACAGGAAGAAACACCGGTATTTAAACCGCCATTCAGACGCTTGATCATCTTAAAGAATATTCGAGTGTCGTGTGGAGCGCGACACGTTCGCACCTTAACTGGAACAACGTTGGCACCACTGATCGATTTCACGTCCATCACACTGGATGCATGCCTCCCGTCAATTATCACGTGATCAGTTTTGTTTTTCGCTCGTTTTTCTGGAGACAACCACGTCGCTTTAAGGATGTCGAGATACTGAAATCTGGCACAACTAATGACCACGTTTCGCGCTGCTGGGAAGTCGATCAGCCTCATTCCGTTATCGGATGTGTTCTGGCGGAGGATGAATTTTCCGACAGTTGGACCAAAGTTTATATATACTTAGTATGTCTATTATGTATCTCAGTTTATTTTTATAGAAAAAAATATTTGCAGTTGAATAGTTTTTTCCCTAAAAATTCACGTTTTATCTACCATAGGATGCCATTTTTTTAATTAAAAAAAAAAAACAAAAACGCTTCGATCTAATGCACTAGATTAACTATTAAATTAATAGCACTGTGCAGCAAAATTAGAGAAAAATATTTTGATCCTTATCAGCTTAGACTTAAGGTAGTCTTGTTATTCACGAACCTCTATCTCTTTCCCGCAATATATTTTTCTAGAACATTGTTTGTCGGTTTTTCTCCCCGGGAAAAAATAGTGGTGGTCCATGAACACAAACACTACTATAAGCTTCTTGTTTTCGGGATAAAATTTTTCAAACTAGTTTTTAAAAACCTGACCCTATGTAGCAAAACGGAGGATTTCAGGATTTTATGGCGAAAATAAGGAAAGGCTAGATAAATACTAAGGCGATTCTACACCATCAATTGCCATGGTTAAAAAATGGTTTGCTGAACTCCATTATGGTTGTACCAGAACAAGTGACTACGAACATTCAAGTCGCTCAAAAGAGGTCGTAACACCAGAAAATGAAAGTGCATAAGGTGGCTGAAGAGTATTTCACATTTCACATGAATATTTGGACATGAAAAATCTATTCGCAAATTGGTTCCCACGTTAACTCACAATTGACAACACGCTCAATTGTGTAACCACTTCAAAGGAGTTTTTGGCGATGTCCAACCGCAATCCGGACAAGATTTTGCTACGATTCTTAACCGTGAACGAAACAAAGCAGTGTACTTCTATGGATGTACGTAGACAAAAGGTGGCCAAGGCGAGCTTATTGCCCAACAAGGTAACGGCGACCATTTTTTGAGATACATTCTATGACTTTCACATCGATTGAACAGATCTTCCGCCATACCAACTCACAGGTGCTCATGTTCGCAGTACTACTGGTAAAATTGCATGAATTCGGTTGCAAACTCTACCCCAGCAACCATATTTTCCATACTCAATTGCCTGCTACTTTTTCCTGTTCCTAAACCTAAAGAAACTGTTCGGTGGTAAGCGATTTGGGTCGAATAAATAAGTCACTGATGAGTAAGCGCCTATTTGGGGGACATTGAGAATATTTATTTGGAAAGAATAAAAAATTATATAAAATTTTATTTTATAAAATTCTTGTCCAATGAAGTTAAATGTCAAAATCACGTACTAAGAATTTTGGCTTTCGATAGTATACTTCAATAAAAAGGATCGTGCCTGAAGAATTTACAAGAAGCTTTAAGGTTTAAATTTATACCCATATATCCTTCGTAAAAGAAAAACAAATACATATGTACACTTTTCGACACTTCTGAAAGGTTTTTAGAGCATTTCAATTTTTTTGGTCACAGTTGTACATTAACGTATACCTACACTATGTATATACCTACATATATGTATATACATACATGCCATGTATAGTATATTAGTGAGCGTGAATACATCTGCGCTAGTTCTTACATATTTATTTATTAATTCAATGCCAAAAAATAGAACCAACAACAACAATAACGAAAATAGTAGAAGAAAAAAATTATAAAAATCTTAATTCGAATAATACATTCTGACAACATGACGGATCACCAACGAAAATGCTAACGCAAAAGGCAGGGAAAATTCAGTTATAGATGTATAACAAGTACTATATATATAGTATTGTATATATATATACAGATGTATATGTATGTATGTATGTATACAAAAATACATATACAATATTTTTGGTCGTTTTTTTTTTTCTTTTTTGCTCTTTATGAATAGAAAAACTAAGCACGCATTCATACGAGGTAACTCATGTGACTAGAAATTATACGTAAGTACATTAAAAGTATAAACATATGTGTCCAAAAATTAAAGTAAAATTGTCGGATAAAATCAAAAATTTGTATTTCTTCTACTATTTAATATCCCTGAAGATAATCACTCTTGGAGGTAATGTTTATGGTAATCTTCGAAACAGCCCAAAAATCTTTTCGATATAGACTTCAAGGCGATTCATGTCTAAATTATGTCTTTGGAACTTTTCTTCCAGAAAACCTGGTCTGTGAAATGATATGAACCCCACTTTTTGGCGAAATAATTCCGAATATTTCATGCAGCATATGGATTGCTCATTATCTTAATGCAAAAGACAGCTTGTCTGCCCATAATTCTAGTCTCTTTTGCGAATTGTTTCCTCGAAAATGTTGGGGAAATGATTAAAAGTTCACGTTACTTTTTGGGCATATCATGTGTATGTACAATCATATATACCAACACATGCACATGTACATATAAAATTTAACACACATGCTCACAAATTAATTCCTTTCAATAGGGGCAGTTCAATGGAATAACAAATACTTTTGTGAGTGAAGAAAATATGCATGATATAAAATGGTTGCCATTATCTACGTCATTCTACCACCACCATTTTATATATGTACATATACGTCGGTTTTTACAAACATACTATAGCGAATATGGCAAAAAATTGTAGCATATAACTATGTATGTATGTTTGAAGAGGGATTTACGTGTATAGAGACATAGAGGTATAGAGAGTATGTATTATCACAAAATCCATAGCTTACATTGAGACTAAACGAACTGACATTTTCAATTGTTCTCACAAAGTATTTCGTGTTTGAATACAATTGCAGTTTTCTTAAAAACTCCATATTTGTTGTTTTTGCTGTTGTAAATTTATAGTATTATTTGTTTTTATTTATAGCTTTTAATGAAAATTGATCCCACAATGATATTTTTGCAAATTAAAATGTCAACATTACAAATTCACTACCAGTAACATCAATGGATTGTTTGCCTGCTTTCATCTGCCTATTGGTAGCAGCCACTTAATGTCTTATCGAATAACTTGGTTTTGTTGTCAATTTCTTTAGATATGTTTTTTTTTGGTTCTTTTTAGTTTGCTTTTCATATACGTATTGTATATATACATTGCTATAAAAAAAAACCGAATAAACACAACAATTTTGACAATGATGCTAATGTCATCATCAATCTTAAGCGAAAATTTCATATACACGCACAATCTATTTGCCAATGCCTAAAAGTGTCTCTATCAGCCAAGTATCGTTGTTGTTAGCATTTTTATATTATTGTAGGACGTCTCAAATATGTATATGTAGTATAGTATACATGTATGTGTCGATACAAGTACTACAAGTAGTATTCGCTTATTGGCAACGATTTCCTTTCGAAGATGACGTTGATATGAACGTATATTGCTCATTAGACAAATTAACAATTTTTGTCAATGTTACCCTCCTCATTTACTATCATATTATCATCTTACAATTGGGGTATAGCATGCCAAAATATGCACACCAAAAGACACTTAAGCTGCCGTAAAACCGTCAACATACATATTGTAGACAAGACAAGACAAGTGGTCTTAACTCGTACAAATTTTTCAATCTAATTTTTGTTTGTGGTGTTGTTGATGATTTAATTTGTTTTTGTATTTTTTGGGTTATAAAATTTTCATTTTGAAGAAAATGACTTGTTTACATGTGATAATTCCGCTATAATAAATCATTATTTTCTTCCTCTTCTTTTTTTTTACTTTATTTATTGCCTGGTTGGTTGTTTGATTTCCCTCAACTACTACCAAATACAATATATACTATGTACAATTCACTTCAATTAAGTTAATGTCATTGGTGGATATTTAATTGTTAATAAAGTCACTGTTGTATATTTGATTACAAATTTTCAATTTTGTGTGGTCATAAATATTTTATAATGTGGTCTTACGATGGGGATGGATAGTCAATTTTTTTCCAATTGATTACATTGAGATCTCTAAGGTTCTTGAGGTCATAGTCAAATTACATTGTGTTCTCGTTTTGGTCAACATTTATAAGTGGAACGACGCTTTGCTGATATCTTAACTAGACGAGTCGCAAAATTAATGCTGAAAACTTATATTTTCAATTCAAATTTGAATGAAGTAAATATGATTCAATGTCCACGAAATGTTACTTTCAGACAACTTTTTTTTTAGGTACCTAGGTGTCTACGCCAGAAGACGTGTGTCGCGCACTGCCCGTATAAGGTTTCCAAGGGTTAGCAACCCTAATATAATTCTATTCGTTCCGCAATTTTTAATTCTCTAATTCTCTCTATCTCTCACTCCCATACTCTATTTTCTTTTACTTTATACTTTTCACTTTCCATTTTTATATACTTTTACTTTGTTGATCAACTCCCTAAACAAAGCAGTGCGCGATATTTTCCTCCCGTATTCTTTTAAATAATAAATATTTAATTTAAATATATTAAATAATAAATAAATATAATTAACTTAATAACTTAAATAAAGTGCGAGACATTTCATTTATATGAAAGTGAGAAAAGAAGTGTTTTGTGTTTTGTTGCCACAACAACGGCTCTCACATCACTGTCATCAACACCTCTGCCACCAACACGACTTGTAGGCAAGTGCACCACATCGCAGCAAGCCCACCGGCATTCCCGCTCGCTCCCCGCTGAAACCGGATAGGCTCGCAACGATTGGTAAGCAAATCTTGCCACCCCAGGTACGTACATTCCGTGCGTTTTATGTACCCACATACATATATCCCGTCATCCCGATAAATTCAACAAGAAGTATTTAATAACATTGTTGCAGCACAACTATTGTTGGATTTCTTAATTTTTGGCTACATTATTTATGAGTACGTCGTACGTACATTTTATAACAATTCCCGCTTAAACATCCCGATAACTTACAGCGAATCTCTCGCTGAGTTAAATATTCCATTCTGCTTAATAAACTCTCCCATATAGCTGCAAAAATTAAGAAATTACGACATAATATATTGTGGTACCATAGATATTGTTTTGCCGACGGCAAAACGCACTTTTGGTTGATCTATTTTGTTTTTATTTCCCGCTTATGTTCTTCTTCTCATTATTCAAAGTGTTGTTAATTGGTATATGTGCAAAAACAATACCCGAAATCATATCCCACATATTGCACATACCATTTACATAAGTACATATTGATAAGAGAAGAGAGAAAGAAAAAATATATCATCATCAAAGCATCTCTCTCATAACAAATAAGTGGTATTATATCCGTCGTATCGCCCCGTATATTCCCCTCTACGAAAAATATTATTGCCAATAATAACAACAATATTCTCTTGCTTTGTAAAAGGAAGAACAAAGCATAATACAACTACACTTTCCCAATAGAAGTTGTTTTTCCCCTCACGAAAATTGATATCGGCAATAACATTAAAATATTCAAAAATATTTGTTTGGCAGTGCAATAACAATTTCATACATATTGCATATTTTTCTCAATACCTTTGCCTTGTGCATTTGCAAAAACAACCGCCTTATTATACAAACGCACATGCGATTACTTGTTGTTGTTAAATTTCAACTACCTACCGTGGTTCATCCATATCCCTAAACCATCAACAACAAGTACACCCAAAAGTAGCAATAAAAGTATTTGGTCATACATAGGCAACAATAAAACGCATTGATTTGTCTCGATAAATATACCTGCGTTTGATCACAAATATAGCGGTAGTGCATATTGTTGCTAAATTTCTATCTCCCAATTTTTGTTTTGCATATACATATGATAGCAACAAAATATAATTGCATTGGCTGGTGTTTTTTATAAAGGAAATGTAACTGCAATAACAATTGTACACTATCTGTTCTATTGAAAAACACCCAGGGAGAAAAATAGTCACTCTCAACCCCAAGTTGCTACAGTGCGATCAAATATAATACAAATTAATTCTTGGTGAGAGATAATATAGTACAAGTTCCGGAACGTACAATACAGTGGTTCCCAAACTGTTATTCCGTCCCGCGGTTATTTTCCTGTATATATATATATACCTACGTGTATTTTTATATAATATTATCGTACTCCCATAAGTTTGCCCACTGGTTCCACTTAACTTCACTGAGGAAGACTAAGTCTTTCGGACTAATCTCTTGCCAGTCACATTTTGGCAACCCATTTTTTTTTTGATAAATCGTTCGAACAGGCAACATAACTCCAGATTCGCAAGCAATTCACTCTCTCGTTATCAAATTTTATCCCGTATTACATCTGGAATTCTACAATTGCGAAAAGGATGGCAGCTTACGATCTCTTCAGAGCTGCCGTGGAAGATATTATTGATTTTGATAGCAATTTTCATGCCATCAACCCAGAAGCTCATAACAAAATTAGCTTGGAGGCACAGAAAAAGCAATTCCTATCCCTATGGAGTGATTGCAAAACGGCATATTACTCTCTCATGACAGAGGAAGTAGCTGAAGATGTTGATGTTAATCAAATTAAAGAGGCATATACGGAGTGCCTAACCTCTTATGTCCGGTGCCTCTCCGCAATCAACGCTAATCTTCACGAGTTGAATTCCGAAGTGGTACCTCCCGCAGTTTCCGTATCTCTCGCTGAAAACATACCCCGTCAACCTTCATTTCCGACTGTTCCTCACGAGCTGAGTTTCGAGGTGGCATCCCCCGCAGTTTCCTCTTCTCCGGCAATTCCGAATCCACACGTTGAGAAAATAAATGAACATTCATTTCCCGCTGTTCAGCTGCCTCCATGCGACACCCCATGTTTTTCTGGCGATTATGTGTCATGGCCAAGTTTTCGCGACATGTTTACGGCCTTATATCGCAATAACCCCCGGCTGTCGCCAGTGGAAAAATTATACCACTTGCTTCAGAAAACCCGAGGCGAAGCACATAATATCATTCAGTCTACTCCCTTGACTAATGATGGCTTCGCACTAGCATGGCACAATCTCGAGGAGAGATATGAAAATAAGAGAATTCTGGTCAACTTACAGTTGAAATCCCTTTTCACTCTCCAGCCGGTAACTCGAGAAACCGGCCCCAACTTAAAGCGACTGCAACGCACTATTAATGACAGCATTGCACATCTTAAGCTGCTAAATGTTGATACTTCTCATTGGGATGCGATTATCGTATACTTGTGTTCCACGAAGATTCCCGACACAACCTTGTGTCTTTGGGAACAGTCGTTGAAGAATAAGCGCGAAATCCCAAAGTGGACTGACTTCGACGCCTTTTTAACTGAGCGATACCAGACTTTGGAATCGGTCTCAGACATTCGAAGTGGTTCCCGGCAACCCAGCCAGCCACAGAATCGTCAATTCCATCAGCCATCGAATCGGCAACCCGGTCGGCTCGACCCTCCCAGACGATCGAACAGTCCTACAACGACTCCCAGAAAAATCAGTAAATACTCCAACAACATTGTAACTCGCGGTTGTCCACTGTGTAGGAAAACACACCCTCTTCGCCATTGCCCGGATTTCCTTAAATTAAGCATAGAAGAACGGTACAATGTTGTAAAAAAGCAGAAACTGTGTAGCAATTGCTTTGCTAATTCTCACGACCGTAGCAATTGCAAAAGCATATTCACGTGTTCGTTTTGTGCGAAAACGCATCATTCTTTACTTCATAGGCTAGAGAATGCTTCCAGCACTCGCTATGAGGTAACTCCCGAGTCAACTCCCACTGAAACAACAGCTGAACGTTCTTGTCAGCGTACTCGTTCTTCTCTGCTGCCGGCGGTTATGAAGAAAAAACATAATACAGCTTTGGACACAGCACCCATTATGGCAATCCTCCCACAAATGAAATCGACCTCCCATAAAAAGGTTTCATCGTTCCACAGCAGAATCCATTTCGACAAACTCCCGCATTCATCACCTCGTGCTAAATGCGATAAGCACCCGACACGAAGTAATAACAGAAAACACCCCAAATGTTCAAAAAAACCCCTCACAACAGCTAAAGATGTTAGTTCGTTGCATAGTACTGTCATGAAGACATGCTGCCCGCTATGTAGAGACAAGCACCCCCTGCGACACTGTAAAGAGTTCTCCAAACTTACGGTTGAAGAGAGAATACTCTGTGTGCATCAGTATGGAATTTGCAACAACTGTTTGGCAACATCGCATACCCTTGCGAAATGCCACAGTGTGTTTTCATGCCATCTTTGTGGGAAGCAACATCATTCCCTGCTTCACAGAGCGCGGCATGACCCGAGAGCAAAGCGGAAAGTTCACCGTTATGCAATGCTCCACCCAGATGCAAAGGATCGATCTTACAGATCGTATCCAAGAAGAGGACATCTCCCGTCAAATGTATTTCCCACCCGTAATACCTGTCGTACAGCGACATTCAATGGATTATCGAGTTTTGCGCATCACTCCCCGAACAAGGCTCGATCAATCAACGAGAGGACTTCTACTCGAATGGCAATGCATTCGATCCCGCCTAATATTGGCCCCCCAAAATTGTTGTCACGTAAAATGTGATTTGAAGATTGTGGCCTGAGCAATATATAATCCTCTGATGCCACACCCGTATTATGTAGCAACGTTTTGTCAGGTTATACGATACTGACCGTCATACGCATCCCTCTCTCACATGGTTCAGTTCACTGTAACTGCCCGAGTTTACTCCCGAACTTCTACGAAGCTTCAATGGAACTATGCACTGGCCTAGTGTATATGCGTATGAATAATCCCATGTGTTATTTTCACATAATTTGCTACATATTCATGAGCTGAGTCATCATGAACCCAAGACACGCAGATTCTATCCGAGTTTATAACTTGTCACGAGCGTTGCATATTATGGCAATCCCGACAATATGGAAAAATTAATGCTGCAAGCGCTCTACGAGCTCTAGGTTTGTCAACTACGTTGACTTCTCGAAACCTTTGATCTGGTCTACGACCAGCCCTGATAGAATCTGTTCACCTGAGATGGTGTGATCCAACCCCGATCTATACACCAATCAACATTGGAAAGCACTCTACAATCAACACTTCAACAATCAACATCCGTTCCGCGCTGCAATTTGTCATCGATCAACGTTCGCTTCGAGTTCCTCAATCAACATTCGTTCCGCACCCACCAATCAACATCCTCAACAATCAACACGCGTCATCCCTCCTCTAGGACTCTTTCTCACTCTTATAAGAGTCAAAATCTCGAATTCCGATGGAAATTCTCGCAATTCTGATGCTGATGGACTGAATACAGATTCAAAATCCGTATAATATTTTATAGTTAATTTTTATTTTTTAAGATTAAAATTAAGTATATGAAATGCCGTATTTTTACTTGTATATACTTTTTATTTAATTTTTTTTTCTCAATCCCTCGTCTCGGGTGGAGGTTCCGTCTCTTTTGCAGTATTCCTGCAAGGGGGGCGGAATGTCTACGCCAGAAGACGTGTGTCGCGCACTGCCCGTATAAGGTTTCCAAGGGTTAGCAACCCTAATATAATTCTATTCGTTCCGCAATTTTTAATTCTCTAATTCTCTCTATCTCTCACTCCCATACTCTATTTTCTTTTACTTTATACTTTTCACTTTCCATTTTTATATACTTTTACTTTGTTGATCAACTCCCTAAACAAAGCAGTGCGCGATATTTTCCTCCCGTATTCTTTTAAATAATAAATATTTAATTTAAATATATTAAATAATAAATAAATATAATTAACTTAATAACTTAAATAAAGTGCGAGACATTTCATTTATATGAAAGTGAGAAAAGAAGTGTTTTGTGTTTTGTTGCCACAACAACGGCTCTCACATCACTGTCATCAACACCTCTGCCACCAACACGACTTGTAGGCAAGTGCACCACATCGCAGCAAGCCCACCGGCATTCCCGCTCGCTCCCCGCTGAAACACTAGGCAAGTCATAAATATTGATACACAGAAAAATCAACGCCAAATGAAAACGAGTTAATATTTTTCAAAACCCTTTTTTTCTTTTTATTGGGTTATTCAATGGCTACAAATCTTAGAGCAACTTATTCGAAATGACTTCCATTTACTTTCCAGCACGACTTGAGACGATCTGGCCACTCATCGATCGCGAGACGCACTTCATGCATGGGGAAAAATATCCACTGCACGGACAAGGGCTCGCTTCAACTATTCAATATTTGGGTGTCAAGTAGAGAAAGCCATGCCCTCTAATACGGACCACAACTAGTAATCTAACGGGTTGAAGTCTGGACCACCAGCTGGCCAATCATCCGGAATGTTGTTTTTTAGCCACAGTTGAGTCGTTTTTGCCTTCAACTCGGGATAGTGGCCTCTTTGGTTCCTCGGGGTGAGTTGGGATGCTTCTATGGATGACCGAGCATACACACGATCGTTGTGTTTATAGAACGATTCTTCTACGGTGAAGATTTTCTCATCAGTAAACAGAATTTGTCTGTGAGTGTACCGGCTGCGTAACGCTTTCGATTTTCGCTTGCGTTTTCCCTCCAATGCGGCCGTGATCAGGTGTCCAGTGTGTCACTTGTGCACGCTAAGTCCCAAATTTTCATGGACATAGATTTTGATCGCTTTCGGAGTTTTCATAGTGCGTGGACGGCCGGATCTATGACGGTTTCATACTCCACCAGTATTCTCAAACAACTTCACAGGACGATACACAAAATTCCGAGTGATTCCAAGAGGTCGCAACGTCCGAAGGATATCGCCTTTTCCCATGTTGCATTTTAATAGGCCAACTACAACAATATGAATATCGATATCGCCCCATTCCATGATTGTAAACAATTGATGCCAAAAACTTTTAACGTGGCAATGAAGCATAAATGTCAAATGTCAAATCGCAGTCAAGATGAAATGGATGAGCTCAATATTGCATTCGTAATCAATGCGTTTAGTTGTGTACCAATATTTATGACTTGACTAAGTATTATATTGCCTGTAGAAAATAATGTGATATTTTCAACAATTTGCTAAATATGAGATTGAATTTAGTAAATTGGACAAACAGTCATTTATTCCTTCTTCTTAAACCGCCATTCGCAATTTCGAGTATGACATTATTTATGCACTTGACCTATAAACATGGATTCAGTCTAATAAAAATGAATTAAAGTTTTGGTTAGTTGTTTGCACCATATTGTCGTACTATTGAATATTACAAGAAAAAGCAAATAACAATAAAACTCTATTTGAATAGTAAAAATATTACAATTGGCAGATTTCTGCTACTATGCTACTATATTACTACTGTTTTCTAAATAAAAAGCTTTAAATAAAAGTTCAAAAAAAAAACTCCTAATCATTTTGTAGTTATCGCCTCATTATTGACTGAAATAAAACAACAATAGTGAGAAAATATAATAAATATTTGCCGGCGGCGTTTATTAGCGGCAAATGAATCAGTATCAAGTCAACTATTGATGACAATAAATGCCCATAAGTAAAGTTCACTTGAAAAATTGTTGTCATAATGGTGCGGTATCTTTGATTTAATGATCACATCGCAAATGATTTCAAAAAGTCAAGATATCTTTTGGGTGGAAAAAAAAAAATAATCAAACTTGCCGATATATACTGCTCGTATTTATTGTTGGTTGGCAAAATACTAATACATGCGTGAGTGAAGGCTCTTTATAAGAGGGTTTTTGTTATTTCAATCGAGTAACTATTCATACTTAGGTGTATATATAAACATTATGTACTATCTATATGTATCTATAAACAGATATAAAAAAAACAAAAATCGGCATGCGAAAAATGATTTTTTATTGACAGCCAATTAAGCTTGTCGTTCATATATATATTTACACACATAAAATAGATAAATTATACCAGCTACATGAGTTCGAATTTCTAAAATGATATAGGAAAATGGGTTGAATGTATATAAAAAAATGTAAAAAAAAAGTTCGAAAATTATCGCTACTAAATGGTTTATTTAATATATATACTTTAACATAGGTCATGCTCTTCCTATTATGATAATATTATTTAATATTATTATTATATCATTATTATTACCGTAAAAGGCAAGCGCTGTACCCAAAATGATCTTTTGTGCTTTTTGTGCTGAATTTATTTGGTACCTAGATTAAAAATTCTTTTTTTATATAAAAATGTGGCATTCCACAAATACATATATATTATGTGTGATTAAGTACGTGGGAATTGCATACAAGTGTTCACTTTGATGGATTACTTGGCGCCAATGTTATATTGAATTTTTTGATAATATAAAAGCAAATAACATACAAAATTATTTGACACAATATTAAAAAATATCCCTATTTATAGAAAATTTGTTTGTTCATACAAAAATGCTCCAAGTTGAGTTTTTAGATATGTAAGCTGCTTAGTTCTGATTCTGTGTACAGTCTTAGAAATTTTTACATTTTTTACATTTACATTTACATTTCTCAAATTTTTATTCCATAGAGTTGACATCTATAAAGCACGCATATGACCAATAGCATAACAAACTAAAAAAAAATTGTTGTGAATTTCACCAGCAAATCATAAAATTTGGTTTATTTCGAAAAACCTCTAAAAATCTCATTATTGTGAGTGTGGTTTTCAAATACTTTGATACAGAAATTTTTAGTTCACATTTCTAATAACTCAGACTGTCAATTTACTTTAATTCAAATTTATTTCTTAAATAATTCGTTTCTTAGGTTTTGTTTTTTTTCACGAGTTCCCTGTAGTTTTTTTAGCTTGCAAACCACTTTCTATTGATTCAAAATATTTTCGTAGACGCCATAAAACAAACCAAACTTCATGTTTCGTTATAAAAAAATATAATTTTTTTTGTATGGAAGGTGAGGCGGTGAAGGTGAGTGTGAGAAAGCTGAATGATTCTATTACCTTTAAAATGGCAAAATAGAATCTATTTTGTCATTTTAAAGGTTAACAGTAAAAAAGAAGCACTTCAAATATGAAATATTGAGGTAATTCGCTATATATTTCGGCCATGATTTCGCAAATGTTGGACGTTAAATGCTTAACAATAGGACATTTAACTGCATAAACACGACCATTAGCGAGGCACAATATTAAAAATCCAATGACGTCAAATTGCACGATCGTGAAGGTTGCTTGCAATCGTCCGTTATTAAAGTAATAAATCCCGTAAAATTATCTTGCCACTGAGCCAAAATATGTCCTGCTATGTGGTTTGTGGTGACGTTTTGTTTCAACATATTGCCCTAATCAATATCTACAATTTCAGGTAAAATAAGGCTGATTATTTTGACGCTACAGTGTACAGAATTGACAATAACTTCATCATTCTTGTAACTATATGGACCGACGATGCTACCAGACTAAAATTGACAATAAACAGTAAATTTTAAGAAGCGACTTGTGGAAAATTTAGAAAAATTGTGGAAAAAATCATCGTTCATGGGCTGTTAGTCCAACATCCAATTGGCATATCTCTTGTGTATTCCATAAACATCAGTCATCAATAAACATTACAAGGATTAACCACAATGACCCGTAGCACAAGCTCGAAAATTTGGTCATCAATCAAGCTTTCACTAACTATTGCAATGTTTTTTGTAGAGCGGTGTTCCGATAATGCAGGTACTGATTCAGTCTTTTCGAATGTCCTTAGCATTTTATCAGTTTGTTGAGATGGTGGATTAAAGCGATCATTATCTTCTCTTAACGGGCGAAACGTTGCCATTAGAGAAACACCAATTTCGTAGTAAGTTTCAACAATTTTACTGCAATTTACGGTTGTTGAATGATCCACATTGTAAAATAGTAGAGGTTTAACTAAAGAAAGAAATGGATACTATGTATTAAATCCAAAAGAAAATTGTGAAGAGTCTTATGACTCAGGAGTGAATTCAATTGTTAGGTACGAAAAATACTATATTTAGCAGTAATATGGGACGATATAATACATACACTTAAAGTAGCCTAGAAAATATTTTCTAAAATAAATTAATTGAAATATTTAATGAATATACTTAAGAAATTATAGTCATAATTAAAAGTATTAACTTTGTCTTTAAACATGCTCTTCCATACCCAGCGTATTCCATGACAATATTTTTAAAAGTATTTATTGTGTTCACCACATTCTACCTACTGTATTACGAGTATAAATATGATGAAATTTGATCTGTCCTTAAATGTCCTTCAACAAATACCTACCATATTTCGAGCAGAGTGCAATGTGGGTGAAGATATCAAGATGTTTGATGAAATTTCATGAATGAATGTAAACAAGGCGAAAGGAAAAATAAAGAAGATAAGATATCATCGTGGTTGACACAAGCGCATTGCGCAAAATATTATACTTCTGCCAGCAAATACAAATACGCAAACACACTCTGTGTGCCTGCAAGCCGTAGTGAGACGTTTATGTACATATAACATACATAGTTATGTGTATGCATTGTATATGTATTCTTTTACTCTCTTTTTTCCATTTTTCCATTTTTTCTTTGTTTGGATTAAAATTACATAATATTTGCTATGAGCACCCTTGTCAGAGTATACGAGTATGTACTAGAGTTAGAAAAGAATATCCTTCAATTTTTATACAATCCATACATACATACATATATACTCGCATGTGCTTACCTACAAATACAACATACTTATAACAACAAAAACTATAAAAATGGCATCGAATCAAAAATTTGGGAGCAGCCATGGTGTCAGTGCATATGTGTATGTGTGTGTGTGTGTGTGTGTGTTGTATGCAACATTTTACTGATTTTTCATTGTTGTTGGTGTTGTTATTGCTATTTATGTTGGCATAGTTAATGCGGTTTCCTTGTACACTCATGCATACTCACATTTCTATACATATGTAAATATACAGTGGTGGACATTTTTATAAATCCAGTTATATTTTAATTAATTTTATTCAACTTTAAGAGTATTTTATAAGTGAATTATGTAGAAAGTTCTATTTAAAAAAATTATATTCATGATTTTTGAAACAAATATAACCGTTGAACTTAAATAGAATTAGAAATATATGGTAAAGTTATTCTGAAAGAGCTGAAATTCTTTGTAAAACATTTAATAAAATTTTAATTTCAATTCGTAAGTCATTATTAATAAATTTGTGGAAATTTCCACCTTATCTTCTTGGTGAAAACTTTTATTTTTTTGAATTCCGAAACCATTGAAATCGAAAATCATTGTTTAAAATGTCTCTGTCGAAGTGCTGTGCAGATAGAAATAAACCAATTACAGTACAAGTGTGAAAATTTAATAAAACTAATTTAAAGTTATCTAAGTTTATTGGAATTTCGACTACTGTACATACATACGAATGCAAGTAGATGGCGTGTGTTTCTGAAATGTGACGTCAAGTAAAACTTATGAAATGTGACATTTTAGGTGTGTAAATATGACAAAATTTAATGTTGTTTTTGAAGTTTTGCGAACTGTTTGAAAATATAGTGCATGTACCTATGCATACGTATGTATATATGTACCTATCCATATAAACCAGAATCGATGTTAAGTGGCAGTCATATTGCTCTTCTACATATTGTATAGCCATTCACTACTAATGAGGAATTGCATTGACACCAAAGAGTTATATAGTAGTCTTGTCATATCATATGACATACGAGTGCATACATACATAATCATATATGTATATAGAAATGTTGGTTTTTATATATGTACATATTTATAAACACGTGGATGTGTAGAGTTCATTTATTATTTGATTCAAAGATCTCTAATGAAAAGTGTTTATTTTAAGTGGCTATTAATGTTGTTAGTAGTACATTTATCAATTACTCTGCTGCCCTCTGCTGCTATTGTTGTTGGTGGTACAAATCGTCTCATTTTGTTGTAATTGTAGTTGTTCTTGTTGTTGTTGCTGATAAACATCTCAAAAGAATAATTGTTGCCATCGAAGACAACCACGAACAACAAGCCATGGTATAGTCATACGAGGCAAGACAAAGCAATTTTTCTAGCCCACATAAAATAATTTACAGCATAGAACCAAACAATGATACTTTAGCACCCAAAAAAACCAAAAAACCAAAAAAAAAGGTAAGCCACGAATTTGATATTATTATCGTTGTTATTGAAGGGCCCCCACCGCCCTTCGAAAAAGAATTTAATAACACGCTTTCAGAAATATGTTGTTATCTCAGCGAATGGTGCACAACAACAAAAATTTGTCACGACATCATCTACATTTTATTTTTTTTTTGTTTTTGTTTTTTTTTTTTTATCCGAAAATATACTTTTGATATAGGCTACACATAGTCTCGTCATTAACATCACTATGAACTTGGTGAACGTTTAACGGTGTGTACGCAAATGGTGACGGTAGAGTTGGTAGCATTACTGGTTGTGGATTGATACTGTACATACATGCATACAAACAAACAAGTATGATGTTATCTCAAAAAGAAAAATTCCTTCTGTTACTGATGATGATGGTTGTGGAAATACGTAGAGTGGCTTGACCGATGGTGGTGGTCGGTCACTTTTCACTTTATTTACAAATATCATTTCATTTCACTTAACTGTAATTTTTTACTTATACTGTTGCTGTTGCTAGTTTTAGTGTTGGTAATTAATTCAAAAATATATTATTTTTTCTCTTATGCTATATTTGGTTTTTGTTTTTGCTTTTTCATATACTATATGTTGTAGGTAGGTAGGTTGATAGAAGGAACAGGAGAATAACGTCGCGTGATAGTGTCAAGAAATATCAAAATATCATATCAAATAAATGTTAAATATGCGACAGCAACAATAATAGCAATATATGGCTAACTAACTCAAAAGGTACTATTTAACTGACAGACCGAGTGTCTAGCATTGTGTTGATGATGATGATGATGGTGGTGGTATTGAATACAAATGCTATTTCCTAAACACATATATTTTTATATTATACATAATATTGCTGTATTAAAGCATATTTTGTTTTGTAAACCTCAAAAAAAAAAAATGCAGAGTGTTTAACAATTGGATCGGAACGGTCTATGGAGCTTTTAGTTGACCCTTTGTTTCTTTTTGTTAGTTAATTTGAAATTAGCTAACTATGTTAATTTATTTTCACTTTTCACTTTACACTTCATATTTCAATTTGGTAATAAAATACAAAAAAAAAATTATAATAATAATAATGATGACGACCACCGTTTTCAAACCAAAAAGGGTACACTGAAGTGCTAGCTTTAGTTAAAGTGTTGCGTGATTGAGTCTAGAGTGCTAAAAAAAACAAAAAGAAACGAAAATCTACATATCTATATAGTTTAGGCACGGAGCAAAATAAAAAACATAAAATGCCTAAGAAATCAACCACGAGTATTCTTTTGTTGTTGTTCATTTTTTATTCAAACAACAGTGGTGGGAAGTTGTATGTGTATCGTTTAAAATACAATAAAACATGAATATCTTAAAATATAGTCATTAATTAAATTATAAACATTTCTATGATATTCATATCACATTACATCATACTATAATACAATATAATAACACAATAAATTCCTGCTCGGAAACATAAACATTTTATTTGCTTCTATTTAAGTTATGTTAGCGATTAACACTTCGTTTAGCAATAAAAATTCAATTTTATCAATTTACATAGCTCTATGAACAATTGTCATTAATTTTCTTAACATTTTAATTATATTTATGACAGTCTGTCTAGTATTTTAGTATCCTTTTTGGTGGATTGCGTTTGTCCGCGTAGTATATTTAGTAGGCACATTTAGAGATGACTTGCTTTAGAGCAAAATGTATAACGATATTTAGGTGCTTGGTGTCTCTGGGAACCAATAGAGAGGTTTGAAAGACTATAAGGTTTACCCAAAATCACATGTAAACTTGAATGGCATAAAATATGCTTAAAAAGGATTTTTTTTTTATTGTCGTTAAAAGTCTTGGACTGAGACTGAGAAGAGCTTAAGATTGAAGAAAAAAGGAAGATGTGAATTGCAGATTTGAAATAGAAGTACTTGAAGGTCATACACGTATTCTATTAATATACTAAGAGATTTTTACTTGCTACTTTGGACTAAGCAAGATTTCCGAAGACGAGCCCTCTTTCAAAAAATTAAAACCAAACTCTTTCAAAGCCTTATCAACTCCGGTAAGAGATTGTTTTAAGTTTTCGATAGAAAGTTCTTCGCAAGTGCTTTGGATCTATTTGCGTTAGTGACGATATATGTTATATAATGATCATGAGCTGATGGAGCTGATCATGAGGTGAAAGGACCAAATACTGGAGAACCCGTCATAATTTGAAATCATCAAAATCGATTGTGATGGCAAACAAAAAATAAAAACAACAACATACATACATATTTATGAACAGGTTGTAAATGAAATTAATCAATAATTTTTGGCGATAATTTACATGTTTACTAACCCGTCATATGTCACTTTGTTATAAATCGTATTTGTTTAAACAAATATTATAATATGTTGTGAGCCTATAGAATGGAATTAACATTCTTATTAGTCGGATATATGCATATATATTCTCCATAGCCTACTTATAATTATGATTACGACGATTATTCAATTCTTTTTCTTCGTGTTAATTTGCTTCTTCTTCTTCTTCTTCTCCTTCTTCTATTTGTTATTGTTGCTTTCGTTTCGCCTCAATGTATACTTACATACACTATATTTGTATACGAGTATATCGTAAGTGTATTAGTATGTATGTATTTCTATGGTACGGATATGACAGATGGATGGATCATGCTCACAGCCAGACACCACTGCCGTCTGTCCATCGTCCATTGGCTTGCAATGACAGTTCGGTTGCTCGTTCATTGCTGCCGCAGCATATTTCAATAATCATTTATTTGACAAGCAACTTGACTTCCAGATCAGTATAATTTTTTTAAATTGTTACTTTAACTCGCAGTCGTCTTGTCTATATATGAATAATATATACAAATGTACATGCCTATGTGTGTGTGTGTATGTGTCTTTCTATATGCATATGTAAATATATTTATTGATATGAATATATATGATGAATATGATGATTACGTCGTGTTATTCTTATTTTACTTTCTTTCTTTGTGGCGTCATCTTTAGCTTAAAGCATTGGACATATTATAAAGTATCGGTTGAATATTCATGGCGTTTCGCATAATTCGTATGTGGTTGCATGTAAGTGACACTTTGTATCATTGATCAACAAATATTTGTATTGCCTTTTTACCCCCTTACCATTCAAGTATGCAATATTGAGAGCACTTTTCCATAAGTACATACATATCTGCATGCATACCCGTAAGCATCTACATAAGTACCCACATGTATATATATGATTACGACTGACTGCTCTAACTAATTCAATATAGCTTCCACGGACGTTGCTAATCATGTTGCATAGTAGTCTACCAGTATACGCTGATATCTTAATAAAAATGTTTAGAATATTATTAATGATCGTTGCACAAAAATGACTTCTCACTTTGCAAATCTTGTTTTCGGTTAATTGAAAAACTTGTCTTCTCATTGCGTATATCATATTTCGTTTACCCCTCATGTATATAAATATATGTAGTCGTATGTATGTCTTCCAATTTAATTTTGGTTTGGTCATGATAATATTCAAAATACCCTATATATATTACTTATGTAAATGAGTAGCAAAAAATGTAGCTTGATCATGAAAAGTATTTTATTTGTATGAAGGTCAATGATTTTATTATTAGAGGTACTTATTGAAAAAACAAAACATTCTTTTGTATATATTCATATTGAATCGATAGATGATTTTTATTAAAATGTGTGGTGGCAGAGTGTTTGCCTATGGGATCCTCGGTTCCCACTCCAGTTCGGGTAATAAAGCTTTTCGTAAAGGTAGAAAAATAAACTGTTCTTTCTTGCGATACCGGCAGGTAATTGGCATTTCTTTCAACTTTAATAATTCTCAATTAAAAATTTTTTATAATGGCATTGGTAGAATTTTTACCTGATAATACCATAAAATCGTTGTTTCTTCCAGTAATGTAAAGTGCTGCAGTTTCTTTATTTTGCAGTTGGTTTTGCAAGAAATTTCTGTAAATTTATGGCCATGAATGATCTGTATTATTAGAAGTTTTGTTCTTTAGAAGAAGATTGAAAATTTCGGGCAGCATTCACTAGATTCATCTTCATTTGTCTTGGTACCGAAAATAGACAAGAATTGAATAACGAGTGTGTGTCGATGGGATTTCTCTCAACCTTAGCAAAATTTGTATTCTTTTGCGCCTATTATCACCAATATTATTGGAATCCTTAATCCAGTGTTCTAAGATTAAAATCTAAACTTAAAGATGTGGCCAACTTTTAAATATTTTTTAGAACCCTTGTTAATATGTGTCCTGGCTAGGTTTGATAGAAGAAAAAACACGGTCAAATTCCTTGAAGCTGTTAGTGTCCATTATACTATAGGTCTAGTAAAAAGTAATCTATTATTTTTGCATTAAATTGAAGGTTTTATTTAGCATAGTTAGAATGATCCGATTTATGTCAAATATGCACCGTTTTGTTCTATAACTTGTTCCCATTTTGATGGTAATTTCATAATGCCACTCTCATAGAAACCCTCGTCCCTATTTGCAAAAAACTGGGACAGTGGATTTTCACAAACTTCTATTGAGGCGAATTTTTCACCAGTAAAATCATTCGCCATAGACAGGAGCAGGTAGTAATCACTTGGTGCCAGGTGTGGACTATAAGGTGGATGCATAAGAACCTCCCAACCAAGCAACCGGAGCTTCTGGCGAGTCACTATCGATGTATGTGGCCTGGCGTTGTCCTAATGGAACACAATTCCTCTCCCATTGGCCAAAGCTGGCTGGCCGCTTCTGGGCGATTGCTTCCTTCAGACGGTCCAATTGTTGACAGTACAGGTCCGAATTAAGAGTTTGGCCGTAGGGGAGCAGTTCATAGTAGATGATTCCCTGCCAATCCTACCAAACACATAGCAAGACCTTCCTGACCATCAATGCTGGCTTGACCACCGTTTGCGCCGGCTCACCGCGATCGACCACGACCGATTTTGCTTGACGTTGTCGTAAGTGACCCACTTTTCATCAGCAGTAACCATCCGTTTCAGAATTGGATCGATTTTGTTGCGATTCAGCAGCGATTCGCAGATGAAAATTCGGTCCATGAGGTTATTTTTGCGTTAACTCGTGTGGCACCCATACATCGAGCTTCTTTTTGTATCCAGCCTTATTTAAATGGTTTTAAACGATTTTTTGTGCAATGTTTAGCTCCTGGGCAATAGAAACAGTGCTTACATGATGGTCAGACTCGACGATTTCCATTATTTTATCGATATTTTCGGCAATTGGCCTTCCACATCGTGGTTCATCTTTGACATCAAAATTACCGGAACGGAATCGACGAAATCCAAATTGCACGTGATTGGCTGTTACAGTATCAATACCATAAACACTATTCACATTTTCAGTTGTCTGGCTTGCGTTTTCGCCTTTATCGGAAAAAACTGTAAAATATGGCGTATTTTCTCTGGATACCAGTCTTTGACGCGTGCTCAAACAATACTGAGTCAAGCAATCATAAAACTGCCTGAAAAGTTTATTTAGTACGAAATCCTATCGTTTTAACGCCATCTAGCGTAACCCAATCGCACTTATACAACGCGAGATACAAATTACTAAATCCATCTATAGGAAAAATAATGGATTTCTTTTTCTACACCTTATATATATGTGATGTACTCTTGTGCAATGCATTTGATTTTTGATACGTCGATTTAATACAATATATCTGATTACAGAGGTTTTGAAAGTCATCATACTCTCCACAACTATCGGCACCTTAACAAATCCCAAGCTCTCTTAACTTAGAGCTCTTGAACTTTCTCTAAAATATTAAGGCTTCCACTTTGATTGAATGAGGCAGTAGAGCTGTTGATTTTGAATGTATTTAAAAATAAATAAATAAAAATAAATATGTGACACTTAAAGCCCCAAAGGGCTCATTGGCCGAGCTTCTCTTCCATTACTGTTGTGCGTCTTAAATATGGACAGTATTAGAAGGGACCTACTTATTTTAGCCGGTTCCGAACGGCAGAACACTTGTGACATCACTTTTTCTGAGCTTTGTCACAGAGTTCTTTAAGAAGCTTTTTCATGGCAAGTTGTTACTGTCGGAAGAATTGCCAATTGCTTGCCGACAGGTGCGTACCATTCGAAAGAAAAATCTTTATCGATATTAAATTTGTTATGCATCAGCCGGGGATTGAATCACGACCTACAGATCAGAAGGCGAACACACTAACCACTGAGCTACGGCTGTATTTAAAAATGTCAAATACGAGGGCGAAACTACCCGACCTAACAAAGAAAACACAGCAAATTTGGGAAAATTTTTCTTTATTTCTCAACATAATCTCCTTTTAGCTCTATACATTTTTCCTAGCGATATTCTATAGCTTCGATACCCTGTTTATAGCGTGAACTATCTAGCTTATTAAAATTGCCATTTACCGCAGATTCCACCTCTTCATTGTTTGAAAATCTTCTACCGCCAAGCCATTTTTTCAAATTTGGAGATAGAAAATAATCCGAAGCAGCTAAATCTGGCGAATAAGGTGCGTTGATTTTGGACATCGCAATAGCGGATGTATGAACTGGTGCATTGTCTTTATGAAACAGCACTTTCTTTTTTGCCAAATGCGGCCTTTTTCTTTAATTTCATCACTTAAACGCATCAACAAATTAGCATAATACTCGCCGTTGATTGTTTTTCCATTTTGAAGATAATCAATAAAAATTATCCCACGTGCATGCCAAAAAACATACGCCATAACCTTGCCTGCAGATGGAACTGTCTTCGCCTTCTTTGGACAAGATCCTCCTATTTCAGTCCACTGTTATGACTGCTCCTTTGTCTCAGGTGTGAAGTGGTTGATCCATGTCTCATTCATGATTACAAATCTATGCAAAAACTCAGCTTTATTACTGTGAACATCGCCAAACACTCTATAGAAACATATTCACGACGTTTTTTTGTTTTATTGTAAACAAACGTGGCACCCAACTTACACACAGCTTTTTTATCTCAAAATTTTCAGTCAATATACGGAGTATAGCACTTTTCGAAATGCCGTACTTTCACCTAGCTCACGCACCTTCAGCCGGCGATCATCCAATCCCATTTTGTTGATTTTCTTAACCGTTTCTGGCGTGGCCACATCGAGCACTACGGTGTTCGTTTTGGCAGCTCATTTAAACTCTGCCTCCCAATATTTTATGGTTGTAAACGAAGGAGCAGACTCCCCCAGAGTAGAATCTAGTTCGACTTTAATATTCGCTGGACTGAGACCTTTTAAATGAAAGTATTGAATTACATAACGGTGACCAATTTTTTTCATATTTACAAATACACTGAGGTCGTTAACTTTCGATGGCTCCAAAAAAATATTAAACAACGTGGCGTCTTGAAACTTAAAATATATGTTTTATAAGGTTACCACTTCACCAAAGTAATTTTTTTCAAACTACTGCCGCCATCTATATGTCAGGTCGGGTAGTTTTACGACCGCCCTCGTATCAGCCTAAGGCTGGTTTATATTGAGTAGAACTTTTCGCTAAAGATATCTCGGATTATGGAGACCGTGAGCTCTATTTTCAATAAGTCCAAAATAGTACTAGTTCAATGCCAAATATTTCGTTAACCTCTGGTTACCGACAGACATATACAATCAGTGCGCAGCCAAGAGGGAGTAAGGGGAGTAAGGGATAAGATAAAAAAGATGTATGAGAAGATGTGTTTAATGAATGATTTTTAAATATCTATATATTATTATTTGTCATGTGCCAAGGAGGATCTATCACCCTGATTTTCTCCCCTGGTTACGCTACTGAATACAATAAAGTGGTTTTTCTCAAGCCCAAGAAATACTGTCAGCTGTATCAATGCCAATTAAACATTGTTAAACATATTACCATTTTGATGTATATTACCAGTCTTTTACGCAATGTTTGGACCTGATCGAGCGGTCATTTTGGCAGTACTGAAGTACAGTACAGTACGTCTCTTGATAAGAACGCTTCGTTCAATGTGGAGAGGTGGAATTTTAGTTTTTACATGATTCTGTGACAGTATTTCATCCAAGCATGCAGTCTTTGTTCAATAGTTTAGGAAAGAGCTCTCCATAGACTGCAGGAATATTTCAACCTGACAGAAGACTTTATGCATTCATATTTCACTAGAATATTATTTATTTTTCGCCCAAGAACCAATGCCGATCGAAAGCCGCTCATGCCAAATGGCCTTCGTGGCTTGCTATTCATCATATCAAAAAAGTTACCTAATGAAGGTTCAATTCGATAAAATGTGACAGAAATGAAACTATCAATTGGCCGTCTACACTCATATGATTTGATATCTCTAGATTATGTGTATGATTTTTGATTTGGCAGTCACCACTAGGAGAAGTGGACGAGAGTTGGAGGCTCCTAAGATAGACAATTGTATACTTGGACTTACTTAAATGTCATATGTCCTTACTGATATTTAATGTGCATGTCAGGAAGAAGCTTTAATACATTAAACTAGCACTTTCTTAGTATACTTATGCCACAATTTATATAATTTCTATAAAACAAAAATTTTTTGAAAAATACAGTATATGGCTAAATATAAAATTCGCACATGTCAAATATCTAATTGAGAGATATGTCGTTTTAGCTTTCATAAGCGAAATATAGTGTTTCTGTCACAAACGTGTCAGTCAGTCTATTAAAGAAGACGACAAAATACTAAAATTTCCAAGGTATTTTCGAATGTTTAAACAGATATTTATCGCCATGCATGAATCGTTAGCATACGTAATCTACATAAATAAATATATATACGCTGCATGCAATTTTCAAACGTTCGCATACTAAATACGACTATTCACATTACTGAGCTAATTTTGAAATACTCATACAGACACTAACAAACAACAACTTTGACAAGTGACAACTTGACTGCACAAAATTGACAAAATTATCTGAAATATGCAAAAATTCAAAAATGTTACTCAAAAAATACAGAAAGAGATGCTGCAACAAAAACAAAAAATATACACAAATATTAGCATGTATATTTGTGATTTTTTGTTTTGTTTTTACATTTGTACTTATGTGTGTTGGTATACAAATCATATGAATATGACGTGGCATTACGAGAGAGACATTTTTATTTTTAGGTGACATACCCTCAGTTGGACGTCTGATGTTTAGCTGAAATATCTTGTTTGTCAATCAATTTTGAAAGTCATCTTTGTCTTCATCTTCATCTTTTTTGTTTTTCTGATTTTTTTGTTTCTTTTCATTTTCGTTTGTGTCTGATTTTGGTTTTTAACTTGTTGCTTCAGGTAATATACTAATAAATATGTATAGATACATGTATGTATGAATGTAGAAAGAAGGATGAATAAAGACGATATCAAATAAATTTACATGATCACTTTGTATTGTTTGTTTGTGATTTTATATTTGATCATTTCAACAATTGAAACATCAAATTTCCTTTAAATAATTCAATTATAAATCAATAATTTTTATTCACTTGGCAGTACCAATATATATACGAGTACAAGTGTGAGAATATGAATCATGGCATGATAACGTGAATGTACGTAAATACTCGTACTTGGATCAAGAGTTTACATGAGTGACACTTTTGACACTAGTACAAGATATTTAAGAATGCATAAATTGATGAATAAAGGGATTTGTGTAAGAAGTCTGATCATAGTTATAATAAAAACTGATAGCATTCAGTGCATGTTATGCATATTGCATGTAAGTATGTATAACATACTTGAATTATGTGTCTACATAAGTATGGTGTGTATGTGTGTGTAAAAAGGTGAGGCCTATTCGATATGTATTGCAGGTGCTCATGTCAATAGTAATTTGCTAGTGTTCATTGTATATGTAATTTTTAAAACATCACATCTATAAAATTTTCGTAGAATCGCGTAGACCCCTTCAAAATGAAATACCGAAATTGTGAGCAAGATTCCGCTCGAACCAGTTATCTAAAACGCAAAAAGTAAAAAAAATCTTATTTCTGTTTATATCGTTAAGGTACTGACGTAGGATTCTGACTAAGTTTTAAAAATTGAAGAAATGGCAGTTGTTATTATAAAAATTATTCGTTTTCATGCTTTTTTTCGATATAAAAAATTCGAAAAACCGCTACGTGGGTACCTTCAGTTATCTGTATTAATGAGTCTGTCAAAATTTCAAGTCAATCGGTTAAGTAGATTTTTTTTAATCCTGCCCACAAAATTCAAAAATATGGTTTCGAGAAAAACGCTTTCAAAGTTTGGAAACACAACAAAACTTTGTATTATAGACTCACATTTAATCTGTAATACCAGGACCATAAACTTCCCCTTCCTCATCCTGTAGAAACTCTCGTTAAACATGCGAAAAATGTAAAAAAAAAATCGATTTTTCGAAAATTTTACACAGGTGGACCCCCTTAAAGCAGCCGAATGCAGAATATGAAAACTACAGACAGCATATCGAACTGGGCCATCTTTTATGAGATATACAAAAAAATAATAATAATTGCGGCACTTATAAGCCCCGAAGAAGGGATCTTTGGCCAAGCTTCTTTTCCGTTACTGCTGTGCGTGTTAAATTTTTGACAGTATTACAAGGGGCCTACTTATTTAGCCGGTTCCGAACGGCAGAACCCTTGTGACATCACTTTTTCTGAGCTTTGGCACAGAGTTCGTTTAGAAGCTTTTCCATGGCAAATTGTTACTGCCGGAAGCATTGCCAACTGCTTGCCGACAGGTGGGTTCGAAAGAAGAATCTTTTCGCTATTAAATTTGTTATGCTTCAGTCGGGGATTTAACCAACGACGCGCAGATCAGAAGGTTAACACACTAACCACAGAGCTACGGCACTCACTCTCACTATTATCAGATGTACTTTGCTTTATTTTAAAGTATTTCTATATCGGTTTTTATATATTGTATATATATTGTATATTCCATTGAGTATTATACAGTCTTCAGACATTCAGAGATTTTATCATTATTCTGACAAATATCTGATAATATTTACTTAGATTTGCTTATATTTACTTAAATCTCTGCTATCATTTTCATTCTCACTTTCATTCACTAATCTTCGTACTTTTTTTAGCTCCGACTATGTAAAATTTTGTGTTTAAAAAATCCCATCATCGGGAAGCTTTTTTGTATACATTTGAAGAAAAGTGCAGAGGAAAGTCATCGCAAGCATATAAAGAACACGTTCCATCATCTTCAACTTGTGGATTTTGGTTAAGACGGTTCACCAACGCTTGCGGACTTTATAGGACGAAGACACATGTCAAACTCAAAAAGAGCTTGCTGTCGCCACAAGAATTTCATTACGTTTAATGAACATGGATATAGGAAATTGGGTTCCATATCAACTGAAACGAAAAGACATCGAAAGGTGATTTTGCCTGAAATGTCTGAAATGCTGTGTCAACGATACAAAGGCACGTTTTTTTGTATCGTATCGTTTTTTTTTTATTATTTTATCGTTACTGATATCGAAATATAGATTTGCTACAAAAACCCTGAGCACAAAGAGTTATGTGTGAGACCTAGCTAATCAGCAAATGGACTTCATAGCCGAATATCCATAGTTAGAAGGAAGTGATGTGTGTTTGGCCGAAATGGGAGACGAGACACTGGTCATTGATTTTCCATCTTGACAATGCTTGGACACATGTTGCGCAACCTGTTAAATCCACTTTTAAAATTGCATAGAGGAAGTCTTGCACCGCACTACCACTTGCTGACTGCAGAATTTATCAGAGTGAGATCATGAATGTCAATAAATTGGGGTATTGCAAATATATTCTGAGAAAATGCAGGATATTGGAATTAGCTAAGTAAAGAATTACCCAATCTATAAATATTTGATACGGAATTTATTATTAAAAATGCCTCGCAATTGGATTTTGTAATTTTTTTTGTATGCTATAAGCAATATTATCAAGGCATTATGAAGCGTTTGCGTGAAAATATGTGTCAGGTTTTTGGAAAGACAACAGTTGGATTTTTCGCACAAATTTTTTAACAAATTTTGATCCAAAAATTCAACACATATCAAAGGACAAGCACCATAATCACAAGGTATAACTAAAATTATCATTTCGTTGAACACGTTTGGAGTCGATTGAAGCTATAAAAACAAATTCGCAGAAACGCCATTCTATAAAAAAAACTTCAAAAACAAATTACTTTGAAGGCTGTAAAATAAATTTTGATGTTAAAATGAATATGTTTATGCTTTATAATTAAATTCCGGGTATAGATTTTACAAAAGGTATATGTATATGTCCAGTTTTAGACTTCAAGTTTCCATTTCTGATAATGTGACGCACTTAGTTTATCTTGAAATTGGCATTAAGTTAATTAATGGAGAATGTATAGGAATAAAAGTGAGCTACCTTGGGCTAAGTCGAGTGTTATGTTTCATCTTGACGTAAAAACATGAATATATTCCACATATGTCGTTAGAGTTGTTGAATTTTTCAGTAAAAAATGTATATAAGTTCTTTGTATAAATTTAGGCTGATGGTATGCACCGCATAATGTACAATGCAACCATTAGGCTCAGGCACTCTATGGCGAAATTACGTCAGACTTCTAACTCGTTTTTGCGATTCATGTCACTGCTTTGTATTGATATTCAATATGCATATGGCAACTTAGAGAGGAATCATTAAAATCCTTCTGGGTGCTTTAGCTCGAGTTATTCAGTTTGTGGAAGATCAAGCTGGAGCCAAGAAAATTTTGTATTCGGAACTCGGTGGTAATCTTTTCACCAATGCCCCTTAGAACCTTTCTGATGTGTTTTATACAGTATATATGTGGGTGCCTTAGCTCAGTGGTTAGTGTGTTGGCCTTCTGATCTGTAGGTTGTAGGTTCAACAACTCTTCCGGCAGTTACAATTTGCCATGGAAAAACTTATGAAAGAACTCTGTGATGTAGCTCAGAAAAAGTGACACGCACAACAATAATCGAAGAGAAGCTCGGCCAAAGAGAACTTCGGGGTTTATAAGTGCTACATATTTTTTTTATATGTTATTCATAGGATCTCAAGACTATAGTGTTTAAATTAAATGATCAATTTTGATTATTTATATTGAAGATAAAGTGTTAGTTCCTGAACAAAGCTACATTATTAACTTGATTTTAAGCAAGGTGGGACCCATTAGAAAATTCTAATATTGACATAGTCAACTTTTTGAACACATGTAATAATATGCCCCAATTAACTGACACTGTAAAAAATGATTAATAGTGCTGAAAAGGTAAAATTTTATTAATTAACAAATAGAATGAAATTTTCAAGCATCTTGCACACAGCTAACAACAGCTAACATCGGTGAATGGGTTATATTTGTAAAGTAATATTTTTATCTGTTTGTTAAATCGTATACAATTTTGTAATATTACATATTTACAAAACTATTAAGTATTAAAATTTTTAACTCTTTCTCTTTGGAGGTTTTCTATATCAATATTATGCAACATGATATTTACGCACCCTAAATTGATTTGGTTTGTTTACATAAATACATACATATAGTATATATAACTATGTGCGTTGCAAATAGATACATTTTCCATGCATATAAAGGTTTCCATTGTTTAAATAAGTAATTTTCAAAATATGTAGGTGGTTACGATTTGTATATTGTAGATTAATGTGATCTTCTAAAGCATACTTTAAACAAGAAAATGATGATAAAACTATTTGTTTTGCACTCAATTTCATTTGACGATCTATGGTATGTTGTCTGCATTTGTCACTTGTTGTAAATGTAGTATATGTGTATAGGCAAGTGTAATTGTGCAATGTAATTGCACTTACACTTAAGTACTTACGTTGTGGTTTTGGTATATTTCGTTTCAGTTGCATCCACTTGTAGGTGGGCAAATTATTTGTGTGATTTGGTGATTTCGTTTGATTTCTATTGCTTTGATTACATGTTGGCCCGTTCGAAGACGATGTGGGTGTATTGCCATTGGGTGAGATAACATGCTGACTGCGCGTTGTAATACACCCAACCTGGCCTGATGTTCCCAGTGACTGAATTTGTTGCTGTTGCTGGTGATGTTGAATTTGTTGTTGTTGTTGTTGCGTTACATGTTGATGTTGCGATGTTGATTGGTGTAAATGCTGTTGATTGTGATGAAGATGAGCATGAATACCTAAGGATTCCACTGATATATTCGTATCCAGCGGGTAACCTGTTGCTCCTGCTGCTCCTCCACCGCCACTCATATGCTGATGGGAATGCCACATTTGTACTGATTGTTGTTGCTGTGCGGATGACATTTGCATCAGAGGGTCATCAAGTATTGAACCTCCACCAGTGCCGTAGGTGGAATGCAAAACGGCTGCATATTTTTCCTCAGCGCCACCAATAATATTCGTTGGCAGCGCAGCATAATTATGCTGTTGCTGCAGTTGCTGTTGTTGATGATGCATTGTTGTTGGGCCCTGATTGTACAAACAATCCAGATTGGTGTAGCTGAGACCATTTTCCGAGCTGATTATCGGCGGATCAACAGCTGATATGGTCGTTGCATTAGTAGCGCTTACCGGCGAATTGCTTGATGGGGGAACGGTTGCAACTGCAGCCGTGGCATAATATGAATGCACTGAATCGCTTTCATAATACGAGGATTCTGATGGAGAATGACTTGTCGGATGTAGTGGTGTATTTGATGCACCACTGCCAGTGGCAGATGATGTAGTAATGCCATATTCAGCAGCGCTAGGACTAAAAAGATGAGAATGCGAATACAAAGATTGTTGTTGTTGCTGCTGTTGCTGTTGCTGCTGTTGTAGTTGTTGCATATTGCCACTGCCAGGTGGAACTATAGTCGTTGGTGGTGGTGTTAGCTGGTGTTGCTGTTGCTGTTGCAGTTGTTGTGTTTGTTGATAGTAATTGGGCGAAGAACCATCATAATTCATGTAGTTTAGTTGATGATGATGATGATGATGGGGCGCAGGTGGTGGTGGTGGTGGTGGTGGCGGCGGATGATGTGACAATGCCGCGGCGGCAGCAGCTGCACCAGTATAGTAGGTATTCGCATAGCCGTTGGAAGCAACAGCAGCAGCTGCTGCTACAGCAGCCATATCTGGTCCGCTACTGTGATAGTTGTTGGAATGGTGATGATGATGGTGGTGATGATTTCCATACATACTGCTTACGTCCATCATATTGATGTATTGGAATAAGGGAAATGTCGCCGTCAATGGGGTGGGGGTGTATAGGTTTCGTAAAACCCTTAATCCCAACCGATGTATTTTTCACTGTATGCCCACTGTAAATGAAACTTAAAATAATGTTTTGTAGAGTTTACCACTTTGATATTTCTTTTTATTAATTGCTTTTTGCCTTATATGCTATTTATGTATCTACTTTTGATTGAAATTGCATACAATTTTTATAATAATTCCTTTTGTTCACAATATTATACAATTTTCACATTTCTTTATTCATTTGCCATACATCAGACAATTATGCACAGTTTTTCATTACACAAAATCGTGGTATTTAAAGTAAACTTTCAAAAATATCCGTAAATACCGTCGCTCCAATCGAAATCATTATTTCGTCCATCAATTTAATTAAACGTAAAGTCGAAATTTACACAGAGTCATGCCCGCGTAACCAATCCGTTACTGATTCACACGATGACTGCCAACATTTACGTTAGACATCACCGGTTGTAGCAGTATTAGCTGTTTATTAGCTCAGCACTGGTTTGCGTTGTGTGTCATTTGCTCCGCCTTCTTCCGTATATTTATTAGCTTCATTATTGTACGCATGCACATATAGTTATCTTGCTTGCTCACATTTCCTTTTATATACAACAAATATATAATGAATTTATAGCTATTGCATTTTGCTGTAGTACAACGATATACTCATTTTATTCTGTTTTTATTCTTCTTGTTCATTTTGATTTTTGTTGCTATTCTTCTTATTATTGTTATTGTTATTGTTTCATTTGTACTTTTACCTATTGCTTGAAATTAGTCATGACCGGTTTTAATGTTGTTGTTGTTGTTGTTCCTGTTGTTGCAGCTTTTCATAGTTATTCCAGGTGTTGTTGTTGTTGTTGGTGCTCACACATATTTTCCCCCATTTGCAAAACCTTACGAATATTTTGCAATTTATACAAACAAATCCATCCATGCAGGCAATCGGCATATGAAAATTCGTCGATATCCTGCAGTGTTGATTGTGGTCACGAACAAATTCATTGGAGTAACTCTCAAGGGACAAATGCATATATACATATGTATAGACATGTATGTATACATGTATCATACGTATGTGTACTGCGCATGATGATGATGTATGCATGTATGTATACATGCTGCTGTTGCTGCTACAAAATAATAAAAAAAATTGACCAAATATGAATTTGTGACAAAAACCTGGAATTCATACATGGAATGGCAATTGAAATTGGAATTTACTCTATGTCACAGTGGGTAGCATAATATACAGCGCCTGTCAGTCAGTTACTGTTTCTGTTGTTGGTATTTGTAGATATCTTCATACTACCTTTCACATGTGATACACCTACAAATTTATAGATATAGTTATGCATTTATGTATGTTCTTCTTAAATACATTTATTTCTATTGTTCATACATAAAGATATATGTAGGTATAATTTGATTGACATTTTCACAAGTTTTTCTCTTCTTTACTATTTTTCGAGACAGTTGTGAGTTAATTTCATCTACTGACATCCTTTATATTAATGTTTTACTATTGTTGATTTTTTTCCTATGCTATCTATAATATTTTTGGTGAAAACTTTATTGTATAGTATAGTATCTCTATTACCTTTGGGTGAGCCATAAAGTAATACATTATAATTTTGGACAGCAGCAATTAATGCAGACAGGATATTTTATTTGTTCCTTTCATATATATGCACTCATACATATGAATCGAAAAAAATTGAAGAAAAAGAAAACAAAATTGAATATTTTAGAAAATAAATACTAAATTTATGTTGTATACATACATTAGAGTGATTCATAGAAAAGTTTCGGTTTTAACCACAAAAGCTTTATATCAAATTTTATTTAATTTAAGCAAATTAAATGAATTGGAATTCATTCCTAAAATTTTTCAATTTTCAATTATTCACCATTCAAAGCCAAACAACATATATATTATATAACGAAAAGTTTGACCTTGAGGGCCGAACATCATCAGAGGTAATCGAGTTTTAGACAAGTAAATCACAAATCGAAACAACTTTAATTTTCTTCATGCTTATTAGAACCACGCTAATGTACATTTAAAAAAAAGGTTCAAAATATAAAATTAAAAATTATTGCAAGTAAAATTCTAATACTAAAGCGTATGATTTACGGAATTATTTGGGGTTTTTTATTATTATTACAAAAGTTCGGTATAGTTTAATAATTCAATGGCTGTAGGAACAATTTGTTGTTTCATATGGTAAATCGGTAGTATAAAAAAAGAACGATATGGTAAAGGTTCTACCTTCGAGGGAATATTTACAACACACAACTGGATTGAGAAAATTCCTCAGATTCTCAAATTTTAGTTTTAGTTAAAACCCCGCAACCGCATCGTTCTGGAAGGAGAAAAATAAACCTTTCAAAAGATATATTTGATTTTGTTAGTTAAATGAAAATATTTCAATTTTCTTATAAGCAGATCTTAATTGCACACATTGAGGAACACTTTATTGCATAAGAAAAAAACATATCTTTCAAAGGAATGCACCAACATTTTCAGAGAGATTTATCAAATAGTTTTGTTGTGGTAGCCATTTGAATCAGTTTCCTACGAATATTTTCGTAAAAATGGAAAATGAGTTAATTTTTTGAGCTCATTTAACACTACCAAAAAAAATTAACCACGCAAACAAAACTACATAAAGCTTGAAAAGTATTCTGGGGCTCTCCATCATCGATTTTAACCATCCACCACTGGTTTACTCAATTTCGGTGCGGTCGTACCAGCATAAGTGATACAGAACGTTCTGGTCACACAATTGATGTCACCACACCAGAATTGGTCGATCAGATTTCTGATATGATATTGCGTGATCGACGAGTGAAGGTGCGCGAACTTGAAGAGGCCACATTACAGTGACCTCTTATTACATGAATCAATGGCTTCAGTTTTGCATAAATATTTCTGTATGAAAAAGATATCTGCAAGTTGGATGCCTCGTTTGCTACCGATTCAAAACAAATGCAATTATTTGACAACTTCAAAAGTGTGTTTAGTGATGTTCAATCGCAATTCGAATGAGTTTTTTAGCCGTTTGATTATCATTAACGAAACACATTAGATATCGAGAAACAGTCGAGACAGTGATATTCATGAACATGAAGAAATGGCGCTGTGGTATTTAGTTCGAATGATGAAGCTTATCGATGAGTTTTATTGTGCATTTGTGTATTTGTATTGTATTTGTATGAAGGATAAAAATAAGTAATTTTAAATTATTTTACAATTTTTTAATATTATGACAATATAACTTTGTATGTAACGGTATATTAATCACTGGGGGAATTTTTTATGTGACCAAGCCAAACCCAACGCACAACTCTAACCGAGAAGATTTTCGCCACTCACTTCAGCCGTCTCCCAGCGGGTGCCAGGAGGACGTCGCCCGGTGGTCGCCACGTGGAGGACCCCCATTAATAATGAAGGCGCCATCACAGAGTAAGCAGAGCAGGCTACCTGACTACCCCTCATTAACAAATAAAGGTGTCATCACATAGCGCTCAGAACAAACTACATGACAGCCAGTGGGTTGACTTGCGATGAGTTCATATTGCGAAGGATAACTCTTACAAACAGGTGCTGCTTTGGACTAAGTAAGCAATTGAGAAGTCGAGCCCTCTCTCGAAGAACGAAAACTACACTCTACAAGTCTCTCATCATGCCTGTCCTTACATATGGCGCTGAAACCTGGACAATTTCCACCTCGGATATGCGAATGCTTGGGATTTTCAAAAGTCCTACGCAAGATATTTGGACCTATTTGTGTTGGTGCCGAGTACCGAATAAGGTACAACCATGAGCTGTACTAGCTGTATGCCGATATTGACATAGTAAAACGTTGTTATGGCCACATAAGCAAGCAAGCATGTAACGGTATACGATCCCATTACATGTAACATTTTACAGGAACATCGAAGAATAAATTTTACAATGTGTCCATATTCATGCTATATTCATGAGTAATTTCAAATATAGTTGAAAACATTATTTTTATCGTGGCTCTGGATCCATTGTCCTCTACTGTCTCTCGCTCCCTCTCTTTCTCTTTATCTCATTTAATATGGTTAAATAAACCTAGCAGAATTTAGTTTCAAAGAAAGTAGGTCAAAAAGGAATGGATTCGGTAAATATCCTATCCGCGCTCAATCCGCTTTTTGGAGTATTCGCACATTTTACCGTATCAGAGCAAATTGTCTTTTATTTCAACTATCACCTTAGAGATTTAGTAAAATCACATGCAATTAATTTTTTTCAGTGTATCCTTTATATGTATGGGTATATGCAATGTGTATAAAATAGTTGAAAGAGCCAAATTATAGCTTTTATCGCTAGAAGTCACACATACCAATCAGAATACCTGTAATTAAAATATACATACATATAAATATGGATATATTGATATAATTCGCGATAACATCACATTTTTTTTATAAGTTTTTAAGTACTTTGTGTCTATGTCAGTTCATTTGTGTACACAAATTATTAAGCCAGTAAGGAAAACCACCTATTCACGCTGATGGATACAGTCAGTCAATCACATTGCTGCCACTGCTTATATCATCACGACATTGCACATCATTGTTAATGGTATGATTTGTGTGTATTTCCCCGCGATAGGTCTATTACCGCCTGACCATTATGCGACATTTCAAAAGATTTGATCAAATAAGTGTAATGCCATCGAAACAGGAATTTCTACTCTCTCGATTTGATTAGGCTCTCCCTCTAGTTCTCTCTTCGATAATGTCATCGGTCGTCATTCATTAGTGACATTTTTCCAGATTGTCAGCCAGTAACAGAGTCTTGGGATTAAGACAAAACTTTACAACAACAACATCAAGAACAAACGAAAGTTTGTATGATTTATTCAAAAATTGAGCCCACCATCGTAGCAACGGTCATACTGCTGCTGCTAACGCAACCACGGTCGCTATGATAAGTTTACAAAGCTCGCTGTAAGCCAGTGTGTGCCGTTTTGACGACTTACATTGATAATTTGTGTAACAATAATTGATGGATTAAAGTTTGGTGGCGCCGTATGTCAACGACAAACGTTGTTTCAACATTGCTTGTGCTATAATATATTGTAGGTATGTATTGTGTGCTATGTTTTGTTATTGCTTTTGTCTTTTATGTTAGTCTATTTTTCGGTATTTTGTTTTTGTGGCTATGTTTTGTTTTTTATTTTCTTTTTCATTTGAATTTTTACAAATTGATCATTGTATGGTATTTTCAAAATTAGATGACAGCTAGACGGCAAAGCTATGAAGTAAAATTAAGCATTTATGTATGTGCATACATGTATTACCCAGTGGGAAAATCTGTAAGGTGTTTACGGAGTAATCACTATTTAAGGTGAAATGTGATTCATATTGTTCCTAACCTCAAAAAATTGATTACAGTATCGCCTTTAGCCGGTTAAAAAGTAATGACAATGCCCATTTATTTGTTGTCCCTAATATTTTTACCAAACAGTTATATCTACCTTCACCCCTTAGGGGAGCTCCTTTACAAAATGGACGTTTTAATAAAATTCCCTCCGACCGCTCACAGGATGCCCATCGAGGACTAATATATATGACTACCGCCACATATTTTTGTAACTCAACATTTTTCATGAGCATTCATCCTCCCTATATGCACTCTTTTGGGAGGATCCCTTACAAAGTGAACATAAAGCAACAAAAAACTTACAAATAATGACATAATTGAACTTCATTAATTATTTTGCTTCAATATTTCACCCAAATACATTTATTGCCTTTAGGGGATTGCACTACGAAATGTCAATTTTATAAAAATATCAACTTGTAGTTAGGTGGTGTCAATATATGATCATTTATATTTGTTTCCATAATGCAAAACTGACATAGAAGTTGCTTTTGGAAACAGCGTTTAGTTATTAATTCGTGGTTATTAATTTCTAGTCCACGTATTGGCAATTGGAAATTCAAATCTTTTGAGATTAAGTTCTGACTGCTTGGAATTCATTTGACATCACATTTTAAATGAAATAATAAAATAATAATGAAAGTAATGGAATTGGTCAAGTAGTAATGTCTTATGGTATGACTTTAATTTCCATTGGGGTATAGTTAAGTTTGCATGTGAATGTTCATGTATGACACGTATACAGAAACATTTCGCCTTTCACCTCGTTATTTTCATTGCAGGCAGTTCAGTAGCAAATTGGCCTTTTCATTGTGTTCAATTATAAATTGTTTATTGTTGTAAAGTACAATTCATATATTATGTATTTATTGATTAAGTATTAATATCTATGCAGATACATACATATGAAAATGTGTGTATATTAAAGTACCTCAAATAATATATAAAAATTATACATTTTATTTGTAAATGAAGTTAATGTATTGAACGACGTGTACTCAAATATTTTGGCTTAATGGAAATTACAAGAATTTTCTATGAAAAAGAAAATGCTGATTTCCTACGTTTCCAATAAACGGTCTTATATAATAGAAAAAAAATAATAAATTGTCGTTCTGTACCCAAGTCTGTATCAAATCTGTCGTCTGGTTCATAATACTCGTAACAAGTTATTTTTTGAAAGATTTAACTCTCTAATGGTTTTTTATTAAGTCGCAGCATTTTGGATGGACGTCATATAAGAGTAAAATTATTTGTGTTTCATTGGTAAAAATGGCACCATTTCTTATGAAGCACCTTAATGTGCAAAACTTACATACATACATATATATTTGGTTTTTAGAAAAAACATGTGGTAGATACACTGGTTAAATGGTTACGGTTGTTCATGCGCCATTTTAAAATATTTTGCTCGCCGAACATTGAAGTAGAATTCTCATTAAATTCGTCCAAAAAGTTTTGACCGGTATAGCAAGCACTAAATTCTTCAAATAAACTACACCGCAGCCAGGTATACTTGAAGCAAGTACCTTTCTTAAATCCAATGCCTATTACGCTACGCATTCACAAAGTTTTCTTTGAGTGTTAAATATTGAACTGTTTATGAACTGCTTATGAGCCATACTCGAAGTGGTACTGAATTTTAATGATTTTCAGCATCGATTGCGCGGTTGAATATGGTGTACACTCTTAGAGACTCTCAGAGGTTTTATTTTGGATCCATATGAGAATTGGTTTTTTCTTTTCTACTTGGCCCTTTTTATAAATTCACTGTTGTGTGGTAATATAAAATCTTCAGAGAATACAGTACGAATGTCAAAAAGCCGATTTTAAAATAAAGATGATCTTAACATTGACTAACAACGGGCCTTGATGTTTAGCATCAAAACAGATTCAAGAACTGTACTCTGGCCCATTTCAACTATCGAAGAAGTGATTCCGATTACTTCTTATCAATCTCAATTTATCTCACAGTGATAGCAATACTTTATATTTTCAAAATTTGTTTGAATATAATACTGAATAAAAATCTCCATCTATTCCATATAAGTACATACTTATATGTACAATTAGTATAAATAATAATAAATTTCTAGTAAATTTAATACACAATAGTGTTGTATTGATACACCTATATTATTCATACTAAATTCTCCCTTAAATCAATGCAAATGTAATTCTGAATTCAATAGACTACCATTCAGTCATTCAACAACAACAACATCTGTTTAGCTACTAATATGTACTACATTGTTCCCATTTAAGCAAAAGTTAGAATGAATACACAATATAGTTTCCATTCGATTACAACCAATGGCATGCAAGAATCTATGGAAACACGTTTATTGGTGGTGTTGCAGCCATGTGATTCTTTTGTATTGTGTATGCCTGTATATATATCTATATAGAGTTTATTTATTCTGGTAAAAGATGCTAAAACAGCATACGTGTACCATATGCATTTGTATGATTTCAAAGAGATTTAGATTTTCATGTTCACAAATTGTTCAATGAATTTTAAAAGTACCTACATGAAGGGTATTGTGTATTTATTTTCCATTGAACTATATAATTTGATAGATATATTTGTGATATATTAAAACTACTGATAAAATCTTGCAGCATTTTCTACAACGAATCAATGGAATTCGTTTGAATGATTAAATATATATTTAGTATATTAATTAGTGATTTAAAATATATATAAGTACGTAAGTAGAAGTTTACATTGCGGTTTTTGCTTGATATTATACAATATAAACAGAAAATACTTTTTGCAACGGGTCCACTATGATGACAGTTTAGCATATTTTATTGTTAAATTAATAGAGCTTTTTGTAAAATCTTCCTTGACTATTATAAACTTTACTTGAATAACAAATATGAAAGCTAAGACATGGAACTTTCCAACAACTTTATTTTATTACTTACTTACTTATGTGGCCATAACAACCGAATATCGATTTAGGCCGAAAATAACATGCTTCGCCAGCCATCTCTGTTCTTCGCTAGCTGGCGCCAGTTAGAAATTCCAAGCGCCGTCAGGTTCTCCAGTACTTGGTCTTTCCACCGGAGGTTTGGTCTTCCTCTTTTGCGTCGTCCTCCAGCGGGTTCCGAATATAACACCTTCTTAGCTGGAGCGTGTTCTTCCATTCGCTCGACATGACCTAGCCAGCGCAGCCGCTGGATTTTGATGCGCTTTACTATGTCAATATCGGCATACAGCTCGTACAGCTCATGGTTGTACCTTATTCGGTACTCGCCACCAACGCAAATAGGTCCAAAGATCTTGCGTAGGACTTTTCTCTCGAAAACTCCAAGTATTCGCTCATCCGAGGTGGAAATTGTCCAGGCTTCAGCGCCATATGTTAGGACAGGCATGATGAGAGACTTGTAGAGTGTAGTTTTCGTTCTTCGAGAGAGGGCTCGACTTCTCAATTGCTTACTCAGCCCAAAGTAACACCTGTTAGCAAGAGTTATCCTACGCATGATCTCCAAGCTGACGTCATTACTGCTGTTAATGCTGGTTCCAAGATAGACAAAGTCCCTTACTACTTCAAAAGCGTAGTTGTCAACAGTGACGTGCTGTCCAAGACGCCGGGACTCTTTGTTTGTTGACACTAGATACTTCGTCTTGCCCTCGTTCACCGTGAGACCCATCCGACGCGACTCTCTTTCCAACTCTGAGAATGCTGCACTGACTGCTCGCGTGTTCATGCCGATTATGTCAATATCGTCGGCATACGCTAACAGCATGACACTTTTGTTGAAGATAGTGCCATTATGTCGTAGATCAGCAGCTCGTATTATTTTCTCCATAATAAGATTGAAGAAGTCGCACGATAACGAATCACCTTGTCTGAAACCCCGTTCGGTATTAAACGGTGCGGAGAGGTCCTTCCCAATTTTCACTGCACAACGGGAGTTATGCAGTGTCATTCTACAAAGTCGAATGAGCTTTGCAGGAATACCGAACTCAGACATTGTTGCGTAGAGGTAATCCCTTACCGGACTGTCGAAAGCGGCTTTATAATCAACAAATAGGTGGTGTGTGTCGATCTGTTTTTCTTGGGTCTTCTCCAGGATTTGGCGCAGTGTGAAAATCTGGTCGATGGTGGATTTACCAGGTCTGAAGCCACACTGATAAGGTCCAATCAGGTTGCTGAGCATAGGCTTCAATCTTTCACAGAGTACGCTCGATAGAACCTTGTACGCGATGCTCAGGAGACTTATTCCACGGTAGTTGGCGCAAATTGTGGGGTCTCCTTTTTTATGCACAGGACAGAGAACACTGAGCCTCCAATCATCAGGCATGCTTTCATCCGACCATATTCTGCTTATGAGCTGGTGCATGCGGGTGAGCAGCTCATCGCCTCCGGTCTTAAACAACTCGGCAGGCAGGCCATCAGCACCTGCAGCTTTGTTGTTCTTCAGCCTTAAAATGGCCGTTTCAACCTCGTCATAGTCGGGTGGTGGAACATCAACACCATCATCTGTAATTGGGGTTATCGGGCATTCTCCTCCACTGGCGGAATTGTTCGTAGCATCGCCATTCAGTAACGTGGAGAAGTGTTCCCTCCATAGGCTCAGTACACTCTGGACATCCGTAACCAGATTCCCATTTCCATCACGACAAGAAGAGGCTCCGGGATTTAAACCTCCACTCAGGCGCTTGATCTTTTCGAAGAATTTTCGAGTCTCATTCTTGTCGGTACACATCTCTATCTCCTCACACTCGCGTCTTTCCAACTCCCTCTTCTTGCGCCTGAAAAGACGTCTCTCTGCACTCCTTTTCTCTCTATACCGCTCCTTAACAGCTCGCGTTACGCCTGCACGCAGGGTTTTTCTGTAGGCGGCGTCTTTCTCTGCGGTAGCGTCGCGACACTCCTGATCATACCACTCATTCCTCAGAGGCCGGTAGTAACCGATTACCTCCTCGGCAGCAGTAGTCATGGAGTGGGATATATGTGTCCACCGTGCGCATGTATCATCAAGTGGGGGAGTGTTCTGCATAAGCAGATCCGATAGTCGAGTGGAAAATGCATCTGCTGTCTCTGGTGATTGCAGCTTACTGACGTCGAGCTTTCTCTGTGTGGGACTTCTCTTGTTATTTGCGACACATAAGCGTGTGCGCACCTTAGCTGCAACAAGGTAGTGATCCGAGTCGATGTTGGCACCACGGATCGATTTCACGTCCATCACACTGGAAGCATGCCTTCCGTCAATCAACACATGATCAATTTGGTTTCTTGTACGATGATCTGGAGACAGCCATGTCGCTTTGTGGATGTCGAGATGCTGGAATCTGGTACCACCAATTACCATGTTTCGTGCTGCGGCGAAGTCGATCAGCCTTATTCCGTTATCGGAGGTGTTTTGGTGGAGGCTGAATTTTCCGACAGTTGGACCAAAGGTACCTTCCTTGCCCACCCTGGCATTAAAGTCGCCAAGCACGATTTTGATATCGTGGCGGGGGCAGCGGTCATAAGCTTCTTCGAGGCGCTGAAAGAAGCTCTCCTTGGTCACATTGTCCTTCTCATCCGTCGGAGCGTGGGCACATATAAGGCTGATGTTGAAAAATTTTGCCTTGATGCGGATTGTGGCCAGCCGTTCATTCACAGGCGTGAACTGCGAGACAAGATGTCGTAGTCTCTTGCTGACCAAAAATCCACATCCTAATTCGTGCCTTTCAGCATGGCAACTGTAGTAGATGTCACAGGACGCTCTTTTGGAGCAGCCCTGTCCTGTCCATCGCATTTCCTGGAGAGCGGTGATGTCAGCTCTGTATTTTTCGAGGACATCAACCAGCTGGATAGAGGCACCCTCCCTATAAAGGGATCGGACATTCCAGGTGCATATCCGTAAATCGTGGTCCTTTTTTCGTTTGCGGGGGTCATCAACAAAAACGGTAGTCCTTCTCCGAGGCATATTTGTTTTTTTCATTGGGGGGGTTTTTTATGTGGCGGGTCCCAAACCCAACGCACAACCTCTAACCGAGGAGATTTTCGCCACTCACTTCAGCCGCCTCCCAGCGGGTGCCAGGAAGACGTTGCCCGGTGGTCGCCACATGGAGGGCCCCCATTAATAATAATGAAAGCGCCATCACAGAGTAAGCAGAGCAAGCTATATGACTACCCCTCATTAACAAATAAAGGTATCATCACATAGCGCTCAGATCAAACTACATGACAGCCAGTGAGTTGACTTGCGATGAGTTCAACAAGGATTGCGCTAGCCCCACCTGGTTGAGGCAGTTAGACACGTTACCTTGCGAAAACACCACCAGACCACCAACTTTATTTTATAGCTCTAATTAAAAAAAGATAAAATAAAAAAAGTATTACAAAATATGGTTTTAAACCCAATTGAACGTGTTTAGAGCATATTCTGCGTTTTTCTTGAGAATTCGCCAGTGTCACATTAAAATTTTTTGCAAAATATGAGTCGAGAAGTTTTTTAATATTATTTTGATATCACTATAATAGGATTCGAAAACCAACCATTATGGATGGATTGATGGGAAATGGGATCACGTCGAATGAGTGCTATAATGTAAGAGGTCACACCGAGTATCTAGTATATTCAAATAAGGAATTTCATCGTCTTTGGCAACACATTGAAGCTGACAATTACACTTTTGAAGTATTATGAGGTGTTTTTTCTTGAACCACTATTTTTGGCAGTAATGCCTTCAGTAGTATATATACACTACTATAAAGTCTCTATCTAAGAATAAAAATCGTTTCTTACATCATCTCTCATTATATTCACCCTGACATGTGGGACAGAATCTTGTGTATTTTTCACTTCTGGTGAGAAGATGCTTGGAGCTTTCGATTGAAAAATACCGCGAGATTTCTGTATAAATTGCAAGCTCATAGTCAGTGTATTAAAAATCAACAACCTGGACTGATTCGCCAATATTGAGTGAAATTGCAAGAAGATATTCAAGTCAAGTACCTAATGTATTTATATTAAAAATATATTGATAATGTAGAAACAATATGACCAAAATACAATACAATTGAATATTTTATTCGCAGGCAATTAAAATACATTGAATTGAAATTGAATTAAAATAAAATATATTGAATTTGTGGCTTTATTTCAATTAATTTTCAAGAAAAATTTCTGTTCATCTATTTCATTCAACAAGAATTTAGAAGGTTAACATATTGAGTCGACACTTTACATAAACTTAACAGCGTTAAGTGTCTGTTACTCTTATGTTATTAGAGGTTGAGAAATTTATTTGCATACTTACAGGCTGAATTATTATGAATATCTGGGATATTTACGTGATTTAGACTTTTTTTACGTTATTAGCAAAAAATTATTTAAAAAATTAGATGAATATGTGAGTGATCAAGATGAAAATAGTGGTGAACATTTGAATACATCGAATATAAGGATAAAATTACTTTGAATGTATTACCTAATTGAGCATTATTTCAGTACGGAATTTATGCTATGACCGAAAATGTCGTAATATAAATTTTATTAAAAAAATTCCATTAATGCTAAAAACAATATCGTCTCGTTTTGCATTATTTTATAAGTAGGAATTGAAGTACATACAAATTACTATAAAGAAGGAACATTAATTGCTAAAGATCATTTCAGGAATAACATTTCTTGATATTGTTATGTCATCATGCTAATTATTTGCTAGTAATGACTGATTGCCCAGATCGATTTCAATTGTAACTGAGAAATGCTTTTGTATAATACGAAACTTAATGATATGTAAATTTTATTCCAAAAACTCCCTTACATAATATTTCCAAATTACTGTATTTTTTTCCATAAATTACTGTCATATTGTACGGGACTGAAACTCACTCTATAATATATTATGTACGCGTAGCATCAGTGATCGGAAGGTACACACAAAATGTATGCATTATATATATACATGTTTATTAAAATGAATTTATGACATTCTTCGATGGTAAAAATAAAAGTTCACTCAACATGCATATTACAGCATAACGATAATGTTTCAACAACAATACCATAAACTACACAAACCATATGTATTGGTTATTACGTGAATATCGCAAATCAATTTGTCCAATATTAATGAATGGGACTTGAATATTATTTCAATGGCACTTGCATTTTGCGAACATTATCTTTTTGCATTAATTCTAATTGTGCACACACGTAGTAATGCCCAAGGAACTTTGGTTGTTTTTTATTGCTTTTATAGTCATATAGAGTGAATGGAACAGGTTAGCTTTGTTGACTGTTGATAGCGGTGATGTTGCAAATGTTGCATACTGTGTGTTTATGCGTGTGACGTCAACATTAATTGATGCTGTTCATAATGATGGTGCCGAAATTCATGAACATGAATTCATGTTTTCAAGGTCACACCCAAAATGACTTGGAATATACGAGTATGTACCCACATATCTGTATTAATGGACACAATCGAATGTTTGTACGGCAACACTTGGTTGCTGATAATTATTCCTTTAAGTGTGGCATTGGGTCAGAGTGGATATTTGGGCATAAGATGAGATATGAAACATGCTCTGTGTATGTCAGATGCTACACTATATAAACTGATCAAGTAGCTGAAGATGCATCAGTTCATTAGCAACATTGTTATCAGACAACAGTAATTGTAACAGTATCCTTAACTACAATATAAAGATGGCCTTTAAAGTATGCATATTGAATATCATATTGAATATCATATTTTTTAATTTAATTTTCTTTTTAATGCTTCAGCTTATTGCGTTCTTTGCTTGCGTTGCCATAGCGAGTGCTGGACTATTACCGTCAGCAGCCGATCAGGCGGAGAAAGATGATTACTATGATCCTCATCCACAATATAGTTTCAATTATGATGTTCAAGATGATGAAACTGGTGATTATAAATCACAAACGGAGAGTCGTGATGGTGATGTAATCAAGGGACAATATACCGTCCAAGATCCAGACGGTTATCGTCGTATTGTCGACTACTCTGCCGATGCTGAGAGTGGATTTAAAGCTGTTGTACGTCGAGAACGTTTGACCAGCAAGACAATACCATCACTACCAGCACCCGTACCGGCACCTGAATTATCTCCAATTAAGACAGTAATACCATCACAACCACCAACGCTTGCACCACTTCCAAAACCTCTCAAATTAGAAAGTGTAGCCCTTAAGCCTGTTGTGCCATCAACTGCTTACATCAGCACCTATGCTGCTCCAGCAGCTGTGGTCCATCATGCACCCACAACACATACCGTAGTACATCATACACCCACGCATGCTCTGTATCATGCTGCTCCCGCTGTTCACTTAGCTCCAACTGCTCATTTTGTACACTCCTCAGCACCGGCTGGTACTCTACTGAAGACGGCACCTGCTCTCATCACCACTACTACACATCATCATCATACAGCACCGGCTGTTGTAAGAACTTCATTTTCTGCACCACACATTTCGTATGTGTATTAAGGCTGCATTGACATTGGACTTGATTTTTGTACATTCTATTTCTTGTGTTTTGATATTGAGAATAAAATTTTGGAAAACAAATTGTAAACTTGGTCTTTTGTCATACTTCTGTATTACGAGTAATTGACATTGATTAGTGCACTGCCATCACCATCAATATAAACATAAAATCAATGTTACATATAAAACAACACAAATTATTTAACACCACAATTTTAATTCATATTACATACATACCTAGCTACATATTTTGTCTTATTCCTCTTTTGATCAACTCATTTATTTTATAATCATTTTAAATGTTCACACACGTCGAATAAGAGTGACCAACAGTTAAACAGTTAAATAAATAGTTGATTGCAATTGCTACCGTTTATCATGTAGTTTTATGCTAATTTCTTTATTGCTTATATTGTATACTTATATGTACATACCAACACACATATATAGCCATAGGTATATAGCCATTTATTTCAATTTGTGACTGATTACAATTTAATTGTGTTGCTCATCACGCTCATCAACGGCAGCACTTAACCTATGCGGTAGTATAATCACGCAGTAACTTTTGCTTTTCATTGAATGTCTAACATGAATATGACATACCATACGTAAAGTTTGTCAGTCTTTCTGTTCCACATCTTCGAGGCGTCTTGGTTTACATACTTGTACATACGAATATTAAAAACAAAAAGTGTTCATATTGGTTAAAGCGCACAAATTTATGGCTTATTTGTTGTTAACCCTTTCGCTATTATATTTTGATTGCTCTAAAGACTTCTATAGTACAACATATAGTATAACACATCCAAATGGAGAAAAGGTGTTATCCAGCAAACGACTTAAACATTTCAATAGGTATTTGGAATCGCTGAATCCATATCCAGGCCTGGTTTGATTCAATCAAGTCGAATTTCGTCCCTAATCTAAGAAAACAACGTCGAAATACTGGAATATTCGCTAAAATATATTACCGACACTCCTTAATTTATCCTCAGCATTTTTTTCAAAATAAACTTATCCTCTCATCCCTTTGCCTTGGATTGACTCACAAAAAAATTGACGATTTTATTAAATTTTGCTCCTGCCGCTTTTAGAGTGACTGTATGTAAGCATTTATGAACATATTTACTGAGAGAGAGAGGAAGGGTAAATATTACACATTTACCCTGCCTCTCTCTTAATTTCTTACAGTGGCTCACGTACAAAATTGACGACTTTATAAAAATTGCACCCACCGTTCGCAGAGTGTCCATAGAGATGTAAAATATACATATGTCCCACCTCTATAAAATGTTGCTACTCAATATTGTTTCTGTACATATTTACTCCTTAACTTTACGTCTTAGGGTGGCTGCGCTACAAATTGTACATAAATTCTAGTAGTATATCCACAAATAACCCCAGAAATCGATATTAGAGTGATGCAATGTATGAGCGACTCCTATTAATTCTTCTGCCCCGACATTTTACTCAAACCTATTTACTTCCTATATTCCCTATGTTTTTTATGTTATTTATGTTTTTTATAACATGAATTTTATAGAATTTAATTATCAATTATCAATTTTTATATTAAATTATATTTTTTTATTATTTTTGCTTACTTTTATGTTAAATTGAATCGAATTTGTTTTTCTTTTTAAATACATTTACGTATATATTTTAAGATCAACAAGAGGGACAACATTATGGAGTTACAGTAAAATAAATTATAGGCCCAGTTTCATTGCCCCAAAACGTATGTAAAGCTTCAATCGATTTCATAAGATTTTATACTTGACTTTCCACCACTTAAAGCAAACTGATTCGGGCGATTTAAACGAGCTCCAAATCGGATCAAATGTGTCATCGGGCTTATTTACTTTGAACCGAAATTTTTGGTATTCGAAATTTCAACATCGGGGAAATACAATGGCTAAATAAAAAGATTTCTTTGGTAATAGAGGAAATTTTAATTTCCTGAATGGCCACTTAGGAGGCTACTTATATAGTCCATGATTATTAAAGAAGCTGAAAATATTCTCACAATAATGAATTCAAAAGAGAAAGTAGTTTGTTTTACTCTCTAAGTTATGCGCAGCAATGAAAGGGTTAATTTATGGCTATTTTTTGGAGGAAAGACATAACGACAACAACAACAAAATGGTATGAAAACCATAATAATATTGTCGTTGTGTAATTATTCGTTTTTCCAAAAAAAATTTTATTTTCAAACTCACATTTATTTATGATTATTTTCTTCATATTAGAATATTTAATAAGTCAAGGTCAAGTTAATGTTAGATAGTAAATAAAAATGGACATTTTTGACAACATCACATCATTATATTATGCACAAGAATTTTTTGGAATGCTGCCCATGATAATAATTAGATCAGTCAGGCAAGAGGTAAATTTGTGCTCTAATTGCCTGTATTAGAAATAATTGGTATTCATCGGATGGTGTCACATGTATATGAGCAATGGCCAATAAAAATCATACCTACATACGAATATAATATGTGTTAATTGTATTTAAGCAATATTTAATATGTAAAATATGACAAAATCCATGTGTAGAAAAATTTATGATTTATTGTATGGTTTAGCTTTCTTTCTGTATTGCTTGTTATTTTTGTTTTGCTGTTGTTGTTTTTCTACTTCTTTCCAACAATCATTTTGTTGTTATGCATTTACACATGCACTGCATTTTATATTTGGTTGGTGTTATTATTGTTGTTTTACATAGTCAATACATGGTATTGATGATGATTGTTAGTTTTGTCGCATATCTACTTGTATATTTGTGCATACATACATATATCGCATTTTTATTTGCATTGGTCAGCTGTCCATATCGTCTCTCTAACTGATTATCGGCCAATGTTACTTTTAAATCGTCGTCGATATACGCCATCATGTGAAATACATACAATTCAAAGGCAGCCTTGGAGTATTTTTGTTTACCACGCACATACTGTTTAATGCCTCATTTAGACTCCCTCACATGCGATACAATACAACAACAATAATGACAACAGAATGGAGAAGAGCATTTTGTATGAGCATTGTCACCTCCATGTGGCGTAAGTGCACAAGAGACATACAAGCGCATACATTCGATATCGACTGATTTTATGATCGTTTATGAATTGCGAATGATTTGTATAAAAGCTAAATTTGAACAGTGTTCAAATCAGTTCAAACCCATTTACGGTATTTAGAGCAACTAACTTCAAATCAAAACAAAATTCCCAAATCTTTTAAAATGGCATTCAAAGTAAGGATCAACAAAAGGATATTACAATATATGAATGAAACATCATTATTAACGAATATATTTTCTTCGGTTCTTCTTCCAGTACATTGCATTGTTCGCTGCTTGCATCGCTGTTGCCAGTGCTGGTCTCATTGCGCCCGCCGCACCACTTGCTGCTGTCGCTGCTCGCATTGAGGAATTCGACCCACATCCACAATACACCTATGGTTATGATGTCAAGGATGCATTGACCGGTGACTCCAAGACCCAGGTTGAGACACGTGATGGTGGTCTTGTCCAAGGTCAATACTCGTTGAATGATGCTGATGGCTTCAGACGCATTGTCGATTACACCTCAGATCCAGTCAATGGTTTCAATGCTGTTGTACGCCGTGAACCATTGGTTGCTGCTGTTGCTGCTGCCCCAGTTGCCGCTGTTGCTGCTCCTGCACCACTTGCCGCTGCCACTCCATTGGCTTATGCTGCTGCACCAGCACCAATCGTGAAAGCAGCTGCACCTTTCGCCGCACCTGCTCCATGGTTGGCCGGCGGTCCAGCTATAGTGAAGACCTCATTTGCATCACCACTTATCTCGTATGCCTATTAGATAAGTGCGGTTGGTTGCTCTCTATGTCGTTCACTATATGTTTGTAGTTCTCATTGCCAATAAAGGATGTGATTTAATTGTTTCGATCTACTTAACTATAATCTGAGTTGAATTTTCTTACTTTTCCCACTGCATGCAACATACATATTTCACAGATGACACCATCATCATCTACCAGATCTAGAGTTTAGATAATGTATGTTACAGTTGCAGTTGGCTACAAAATGTGTCAGTTAGCTTGTTGCATATCCATTGTGACAATTGTATTAGTCAGAGATGCGCTTCAGCTGATATAAGTGCGTCATTTCATAAAAATGCCGTACCATAGTCGTATTTTTATGAAATTCGCATGACACATACTAGTTATGTTGGGCACACCCAAAATAAATAGTTGCCATCAAAATCCTTTCTAGCATTGCAGAAGCATGACTTGGCATTTGACATGTACAGTATTTCTACTAACTACAATACATATGTGCATCTAGTGTATGGATGCCACCTGTAGTGCGCATACGTAGAAGTTAAAAAAAAAGGCGTTTTGTTGATGTCACTCTGTGTGTGTGTGTATGATTTTAAGTATGAACTGGTTTCTCATTCAATTTTCAAATAAAAAGTTAACTATGAGTGATTATGTACGTACAGGTATAGACATACATTGTATTAGAAGTGGGCGTGTAAGTAACTGATTAAGGATGCATTCGTATGTAATATCTGGAGAGGTATTATTGAATTATAGTATAAAACATTGGCTAGCATTTGTCCCACGAGTGTTTGTTTACATTGAAAAACAGTCTGAAATGGAAATGAAATAGAATAGCTCTTTATTGGACGTATTACTTACGCATACATAATTCTCCAAATATTGCATAGAAAAATTGGAATATAAATTTTTGGATTCGCACATGATTTCCAGGTGATTCCTTGAATAATATTTTTGTCAAAATATACTTTTATATATATTATATACATACTGATTTTGCAATGAATTTCTTATTTACTTTCCAATGTTAGCCGAAGTCGATCCAAATACTTGTAATTTTGACGATTATTCATAGTTTTTGATTATAAATGTTTTATTATCCTCACAAAAGTACATTCAATAATAGATAATATGTAATTGCCATGGTTGGAGAAATATGCAACAACCGTCTTATATAGACAAAACTGCACTGAAGGGTTTGACTGCACATTTTGCGATTGTTTTTTGTGTGCTTTTTGTGATGGCCACGCTTTTCCCATGCCCGACATATTTCTTTACTCAGATAAACGGTTCAAGTACTCCAAACAGAACCATCGCAACGCCAATAATTTATGTGCCACCATTAATCGCTGGCTTCTTGCTAGCAACGCTTGGAATACCCCGTTTCCCGGCCTACATACATACAGGTCTTAAATTCTTTATAGTCATTTTTTTACTGAAATACTAAAAATAGAGCAAAGGAGTGAACTAATTCCAGAGCTAAAGTCAGAACTCATTTGCGCTATTAATGAAATATAGGACCGATCATCATGTCTTGATAATTTTTTCAAGCTTTTCTTCTTTTGTCAGAAGATACATAAAGAGATTTCGGATGAATTGAATATAAGAGTATGATTGCATACCAATAGTCGAACACATCCCATGAGGGCTTTGTATGTTTTTGATCGTATTTCAAGTCACTGAACCCAAATTCGCGGTTGATGTGACTAGATCACGTTGTATATTGTCTTTAATCTAAAAAAAAATGTGATGAAAATTGAAGCATTCATTAAAATTCTGAGGATCGCTCATAGAAGAATAAAATTACAACCGGCCGATATTCATTTTTTTCCCTTACTTAATTTTATAACCGATCCCAATTATTAATAATTCCTCCTTAGAAAGTCTTCCCTACAATATTCTTATTTTTGCGGCTTCTACGAACTGCGGGGCCCTAAGAGACGGGTATAGTATTTGATTGCCTATTAAAAGTTCAATATATATTTATTTATTATTATGCCATAATAAATGAATATGATTATTCAATACTTATGTTTTAATGAACACCTCCAATTACAACTATGACAAAACCAATGCTTTCATATCTGGAAAATGTAATCAACCAGAGAAAAAGTATATATTTCATCACATTGAATAGTAATCAGTTTTTTTTTAATTAAACCCTTCAATATGTTTTATTTTTGTGTTGAACAAATTTTGCAATATTTACCTATCCTCTCATATACATATATCGACGAGTACATTGTGAATGTATAGTTACAATGCGATGATTATATTTTCGCTTACAATCTATCTCAAGGTTTACATTTAACTGATTGTGACGATAATGAGACAAAACAATTTGCCACTTTACAATTTTCAATATTGGACATTCTGGCAAAATTGTGAGTAATTGGAACAGGAAAATAAAAAAATACGAAATACAACTTATATGAAATTTTTAATATGATAACGCATTGTATGTTATACCTATGCTTAGTACGTGCGTATGTATTGTACAATAAGAAATATGCAAGTGCGAATTACATATGGTTACAGTTATGTTAACGGAGTACACAAGTCATATTCATACGACATGCGGCCGGTGTACGAGCATAAGCATAAGCACAATTTAAGAAAGTAGATATATAAATACAAGTGTACATTAAGGTGGTACAAAAAATTTTTTTTTTCTAAAATTGTGTTCGAGGCACACTCTAAAATTTTTCATCTTGCCGAAAGAGGTCGTGACACTAAATTTCACGTTTCTATGTATAAATTTAGTGGATGCGAATGAAATGTTTATATTGTGTATATTGTACCCAACAATTTGTTAAGCAACCTAAGAACATTTCAAATTTAAATTACTAAATGGAAAAATCTAAGGGTGTGGACCATTTTCTACAATGACATTTTTTTTTCATATAAAAATTGGACCACTTTAGTGTATGTATGTAAATATGTACATATGTAGCTGTCGATAAGGCAATGTTAAGCAAAACACTTATTTTGTCACTACGGTTTGTTATAACCATATCTGTATGTATTATTGCTATTGTTATTGTTATTATTATGATTACAAAGTTCATAGTAGTTTTTGTTCAATTTCAATATAATTTCATGATAATTAACAATAAAACCTGACTTTGACCTTAACATTTGCTTACCACAAAATACCAAAAAAATTGTATTTACTTTCAGTTTTCTTCTATATATATGTACTAATATGAGTTGTTATGCTTGTGTATAATGCATTTTGTATTTGCCATCGTATGTATGTATGTTGCAGCAAGCATTGTAAATTATGCTGTTAAAATTACCATGCAGTGTAAGTGAATGTGCAAGCATAAGTATGAAATGCAATTTTGGTTCAAAAATATAAAACATCTGTGATGCATTTCAAAATCGATTTCATACAAAAGAGTAGTCATCGCTACTTATTTACTTATCGTACAGTTATGGCTACTGTATATATGTACTATGGTATATTTGACCTTAAGATATTCAATCGTACATCAAGATTACATATGTACTCGTACATATATACATACAATAGTATGTACTAGTACTTAAAATTAACCACTTTAAATTCAATTTACATGAAATTATTGAATTGTTTGAGTTAATTGGCAGTTCACCATGTATAATTTACTGTAGTTATAGTGACTTGGTTTATAATTTCAGTTCATTTTGAGTCATTTAAACGCATTTCACATTTTATATACATACCTCTGGGTATGACATATGAGTAAAAGAAACATTTCAAGGATAATTGTGATATTTTTTTATTTGTTTTCAGAATAGTTTTTTTTTTTGTAACTAAGCTAATTATCCTTTGAAATTATTCGTATTTTTATTTAGGCATTCGTACTGTACTTGTATGTCATTCTCCTCAAGGTCTATAGGTCATCGGTGATTATGATGACGATGTTGATGATGAATAAAAGTGAAGGTATTGATGAATTATTTTCATTTTATTTTTCGAATAAATGTCATTTCCACTTAAAATTAGACAACAATATTTTGTTTTTTCTCCAATTTAAATATACTAATGCTGATGTTGATATACAACTGGATGAGAATAATCTTGAACAGGAGCATGTGCCAATGTTGCACCATGTCCCAATGGTACACGATTAACAACAGCATTAAAACCATTATGATCGTCAGCAGTATATTGGACAGTACGTTTGTAACCATCAGCATCGATTAGAGAGTATTCACCATGCACAGCATCACCATCACGTTCCTCGACCTGACTCTTTGAATCACCAGATACTGCATCCTCAACATCATAGGCGAATTTATATTGTGGATGTGAATCGTAATCCTCATCTTGTGTATTAGATTGATGATTGCCGGCATGTTTGACATTAGCATGATAGACTGGATTATGAGTGTACGTGGTGGTGGCCAACGGAGTATGAGATGCCCCAGATGCTGGTGCAATATATGAATTTGTAGTGGCCGGTGCTGAATGGTATACTACACCCGCATTGGTGAGTGCAATGAATGTCAAAATTGTTACAAACTATTGTGAGAAGGATAAAATGTTATTATTTTCTAGAAATATAATAATTTCAATAAGGACAAACCTTGAATGCCATATCGCTGGTGATTGAGATAAAATGGTTTTGCTCTCTAATGCTGTTGCTACAATATACTGATACTGATTGAATGATTTCATTTGCAAAATTTTCAAGTATTTATACTCAATTACTGCGTTATTATGGTTATGATTTGATTTATGGCCCTCAAGCTAATTTCAACTATGTCACCATTACACATGTGTACCCACATACGTACATTATTGCATCCACTTGTGCAATTCAAATGGATTGATGTCATTTGCAAACAGAAAAAAAAACAAATTCAATATTACAACCTAATAAAGCCAATCATTAATGACAATCAATAGCCTAAAGCATATATTTACATGTACATGTATATCGATTATTAGGCACTTTCACATATTTGGGTTTGTCCATACGTAAACTTGACTTTGGGCAAAACCAGTTTTATACATAAAAAGGTGTAATTTAACAATAAGAAGCAAATTATGTTAATGTTCAGACAGTTTTCTATTAGATATTTTGCAAACTTTTAAATGGAAATTTATATAAATCTTTATATTCTCTCAACAACTTCAGTATCTCCTAATATTTAAGTGCACACCACCCCCAAAAACCCCATTGAAAAATTGAGAATTCTTTTACGAAAATCACATTTATTTTTTGTACAACATCATCCATGAATTCAGCCAATTAAATTACGATTATTTACTTAGAAATGTCTAACAACTGGTGCTGCAACAGGCGCCGCCAATGGAGCTGCTTTCACAATGGGAGCGGCGGCTGCAACAAGCGGATCACGACGTACAACAGCATTGAAACCGTTCACTGGATCGGCGGTGTAGGTGACAGTACGTTTGAAGCCATCCGAATCGATGAGTGTATATTCACCGCGCACCAAATCACCATCACGTTCTTCAATGTGTCCTTTTGAGTCACCGGTCAAAGCGTCCTCTACATCATATCCATATTTGTATTGTGGTAGTGGATCGTATTCCTCTAATTCAACAGCTTTTGCTAATACGGGCGCAGCTGCCACTGCTGCAGAAGCGGCTGCAGGCACAATAACACCAGCTTGTACTGAAGCAGCAACAAATGCTAGAGTCACGAACAACACCAACTATTCAGTAAGTGAAGAAAACAACACACAATCACAATTATTCGTTAATTCTATTTATACATTTAACAGTAATTAATAATATATAATCCACAATTGTCATTGTTTAATCCTTTTTTGAGTATATTCCTTTTTTACGTTGAAACGCACCTTGTAAACCATTTTGCCTCTGTTGCGATGAATGTTCTCAATAATTTTTGTCCAAAACAAACAAAAGTCTAAGACTGAATGCCTTCGAGTGTTTAGTGAACAACATTTTATACCATGAATTGATGACATTGATGCGACATAATTAATATTCACTCATCATCAGCAATGCTTGTCCGTCCCACAAGTGTTTTTATTTTTCTTCTTTTAGTTTTTCGCTCTTTTCTACTTTTTTTTTGTTTTTTGTCCACCAGTCACATTAAAATGCATGATGAGCATTTTAATAATAATAATAATATAATAATTTGTTTGTTCATAACTGTGTATCGGTGTGTGTGTGTGTTCTTTGCAGTATTTTATGTCTGCCATGGCTCAGTTGATAAATTAGCAAACTTACACATGCTTGCATGCAAATGTTAGAAGAATTGATTCTTATTTTTGGCGTTTACATATGTTTGTGTACTCTTCTGTATATACGGATTTCAATTTAAAATTGTATATATTTTATATTCTTATATATTCATATTATACATATAATATTCACCTACATACTTCACATACATATATACTCGTTTTATGTACTCATTAAAATTATTGTATTATTGTATTATGTTAAGAATTTGTTTAGAATTCCATGAGTCGTGCAAATTTCAACTGATTATTGCTACTTTTTTTTCTCTCTTTTGACTTATTTATTGACATTACTTAATTGTTTATTTTGCATTTATTTTGTGTGTTCTTAAACATTTTATAGCACACTGTTATGCTGATCACAATTTTGTACAATCAAAATATCTAAATATTCAATTTAAATTGATACTCTCAGGAAGCAATTATATGTATACTATGCACTCGCATTTAAAAATTGTTCGTAACCATACGAAATATAAAAATATAAATTTAATCCTCGTAAAAAGATCACTGACTGTCAAGTTCTTATACATATGTATAGCAATATGTTGCTAGCACAGATGAATTTGTTGTGCTACATATTGTACGAAAATATTACATTCCTCTTTTTCCTATGAACTACGTGATTAATTGGCTTGGTGTAAATTGCATATTATTATATTAAATGCATACGTATGAACGATTTATCATCTCGCTCAATTCGTTTAGAACTTATTAAGCTATTATTAAATCAATGTGGCATCATGATAATAAAAATAATTCTCGCGCTAGATAACCCCAACAATGGTGAAGAATTCAGAATTTTTTAAAAGTACAATAAAATCCGGAAAATTATAATTATACTTATAATTATACAATAGGTAATTATATTTATTTCAATACGTTTGTGGATATCTTCCTATCTCAGAAAATAGTTACAATCTTAAAATCGAAATCAAGGATATCTTAAATTTAAAATCGATTTATGAAAAATAAGTCAAAAATAATCGATGTAATGTAATTTGACTCTAACTACGGGCTGATGACTTCTCTCACTTTTCGAAATATTTTAGCCCTAAAACTATGCAATCATGTTGAAAAATACAAACAACAATAAGAATGAATGAATTGATGCCGAAAAATGTTGTTATTTTTCGGCATTAATGCAAAAAAAAAATTGAAATAATGCTGTATGTGCAAATGTATTGCAAATGTTTATGGAATAATGCGAATTTATTTCATCTAAAAAAATGAGTAAAGATTAAAGTTGTGAGGACTAATAGAGTGGGGAATTAAAGAATACAATTCATTAATAGGAAATATGGTAATTAATCAAATTCAACTTTAATACAAACGTTTTTGGAATAAAGTCGAACTTTTTTGTATAAACAAAAATATTAGAAGCGATTATAATCGCTGATTTAATGATAGAGTCACGATTTAAGGATTACGATTTATTGAAGGCATTAAAGGCATTAAAGAAATAATCAAGCTGCTATTAAAGCAAATTTTAGACAACTATTAGTGGGTGCCGTAGCTCAGTGGTTAGTGTGTTCGCCTTCTGATCTGTAGGTCGGTGGTTCAATCCCCGGCTGATGCATAACAAATTTAATATCGATAAGATTTTTCTTTCGAACGGTACCCACCTGTCGGCAAGCAATTGGCAATTCTTCCGACAGTAACAACTTGCCATGAAAAAGCTTCTTAAAGAACTCTGTGACAAAGCTCAGAAAAAGTGATGTCACAAGTGTTCTGCCGTTCGGAACCGGCTAAAATAAGTAGGTCCCTTCTAATATTGTCCAAAAATTTAAGACGCACAACAGTAATGGAAGATAAGCTCGGCCAATGAGCCCTTTGGGGCTTTATGTGGCCACATATTTATTTATTTATTAGAATGCATCAATTCAACCAGTTATTGATCAAATGAATTTTAATAAAAAAAAAATGGAAAATAATTTATTCTTATACTCGTGAAATTGTGAATTATAATATTAAATTTTCATATTTCATTTATTTTCTCATTAGTAATTATTTTAAACAAATTTATAAGTAAGATCAGTCAGCGAGACAAAAATACAAAACAACAGCGATGTCATCTAATGATGACCGTGATATATGGTCGGAGCAGCATATGCGGTAGTATATGCTGGCACCACAGCCTTTACAAGTGGTTCACGATTGACAACAGCATTGAAACCATTTAATGGATCTGCAGTATAATGAACAGTACGTTTGAAACCATCGGCGTCAATAAGAGAGTATACGCCACGAACTACATCACCATCACGTTCTTCTGTTTGTGTCTTGGAATCGCCAGATATGCTATCTTCAACATTGTAACTGTATTTATATTGTGGATGTGGATCATATTCATCAACGGCTTTAGTTAGCACAGGTTGAGCAGCATATCCAAATGGAGCAGCATTATAAACATGTGCAGCAGGTAGGATACTTGCATTGGCGAATGCAATTAAAGCGATAACAACGATGATAATCTATGAGGATTATTCGAATTTATATAGTTCGACTTTTATTTTTGTAAATATAATACATACCTTGAAAGCCATTTTTAATGATTTGTGATGATTGTCTTACTTGCACGAATACCAAATGATTTGTGATAATACTTTGCTGTATCCGTGTAGCTTTTATACAAATAAGTTAAAATGTTTGCTTTACTGCTGTTAATTCATTGAATAAATCAAGTAAATAAATACAGAAACAGTTAAATGAATTTATGTGAAATAAAATTGGAGCAAAATTACAATTTTCACTCTTTTCCTTTTACAAAAATAAACATATTGTATTACTGAACTGGCAGATAGCAGATAGCAGATAGATGATGTTCGCGCTCTTTTTTTTTTTCTTTGCTCTTAATGATCATTATGACGATGAAATCGTTTACTTGCTTAGTTAAAGCGATTTAAATTGCTTTTCGGTTTTGAATTGTTTGACTGTAATACTTCAAGAGGAGATGAGAGTTCATGCTTCATTAACTTGCTTCATTTCACTTACATTTTCAGTAGTTCAAAAATAGCACAACCAAATGAAAAAACAAAAAGGGCATTGTACAGGAGTTGAAATGAATATTTTTACACATATTTGTACTGGCTGAATTTGAAGCCAGGATTCGTTTGGCTCGGTTTAATGGCGTTTCGTCCATACTTTCCTCGAGAGGTGAACTCTCTGAGCGACCATTATTAATTTTTTCTCGTCCTCATTTTTTTTCTGAACGTGGTTATCACCTTTCTCTGCCACTTAGAGGGATTCTTCTACAAAATTGATGTTTTCTATATTTTGCTACCATCACTCCCAGAGTGCCTGTAGAAGGGTTAAATATATGACCTACTGCTACTAAATTTTACTAATGCACATTTTTCTTGAATACATGTACCCTCTATTTTAGCCCCTAACAAAATCAACTTAAAAACCCCTGAAAGTCGACAAATAAACTCAAAATTGCACTAGAATTTCATTGACTTTTCAAAATCTGGGTAATTTAATTAATGCTTTAAATTTTATCTCTTTTTGGTCTAGGAACGAAATGCGACCTGTCCGGGTCATCCAGGGGCACCAAATACTTTTAGGCATGTTTATATCGTCTGTTGAAACATTTTTTTCGCCTTTATTTAAGCAAATGCAAGCATATTTTATTTATAAAACTAAATAACAAATAGATCAAGTAATTAATACTGACTGTAAGTCAAACTGTAGTTATGGAGTAGTATAAGATGTCTAAACGAAATGAGATCTAATGATGATGATGCTGATAGAATTGTTTAGTATCATCGCTTTGATTGGATTCATAATTAGAATAAGTAGCATGCTGTTGTTGCTCATGATGATGAGCAGGCTCAGCCGAAGTATAAGTTGGAGCCACATGTTGTACGTGAGATGAATGTATAATGGGAGCAGACTGAGTATCAATCGAGTTCGCAGATGTATCATGATTATGATGATGATGATGATAATGCGCTGGAGCAGCAGAGACAACATGATGACTCAATGGTTCACGATGTACTACAGCATTGAAACCATTAACCGAATCGGCGGTGTATTTTACAGTGCGACGAAAACCATCAGCATCATTCAACGAATATTCACCATGAACAACATCACCATCACGACTTTCAGTTTGACTCTTGGAATCGCCAGAGATGTGATCTTCGACATCATAGGCAAAATTATATTTTGGATGTGGATCATCGGGATATTCTTCATGTTTATGATAGACAATATGATGTTGCGGAATGGCCGGTGCATGTGATTCAACTGGAGCTGTATGATAAATAGCTGCTACAGGTTGATGTTCACGATGCAATTCATGATGTTCTACCGGAATGATTCCAGCACTGGTGATTGCGATATATGCTAGAATTACAATGAGCTACAAGAAAAAAAAAGAGAGTGCAAAAAGAAAAAGTTTACATTTAAAATCAAAAAAGATCCTACTTCATATGCACTTAAGTCATTTGTGCTGACATGTAGGCAGCCATAAGTAAATATTGCTATCTTCCTCTCAACCTTTACAATGAGTTGCATTTTTTTCAACACATAATTTTATTGTCTTCTCGAATTAGGTCAACCATACATTAATGTGTGCCAAATACCACCTACACATCATCATCCGTCATTAATGTACTTACATATATATGCACATAAGTACGTACATATGTACAATATATCCATATGCATGTAGAGTACATTTACACAGCTGTCTGCTAAAAATAGTCAACAAGCAAATACAAATAATACTCACCTTGAAGGCCATTTCGGTATGGTTGCAAATGCAAAAATTCAAGAAATCAAATGAAGACTTTGTCCTCCCACTTTAGAGTACGTGTTGTGAATGTCTAATGAATCGAATGGCTACATTTGTTTTTATAGCAAAAATTCAGTCTGCAATACGGACATAGCGTACAATACATAGTTTAATACTATTGAACGCATTTCACTATTTTTTTTAACTTCTTTTTGTGTATTACTATTAATTTTATTTTATCATCTTTTTTTTCTGATATAAAATTGGTTTAAAGTTAAAGTAATATTTTTTCGATTTATTCATCATTTAGAGTTCAAATATATATATACATACAAATACATACATACTTCAAATTGTATATTCGATTTTTACAGTTTCAACTTTATCATTTCTTACCTAGTTTTGTTTTTTGTTTTTCGCAATTCATTGTTGCGATAAGATTTGCACCCACAAACGAGTACTTAAAAGTATTTTGCTCTGGTCAGCGGATATTAGAAAGAGTACATATGATACTCACACACCCTTTTATGAAGCGCAACAAATCATATAAGCAATCACATAACTAACCATAGTCACATCATATATACTACACACATACACACACGCACATATCGTATGAATGTATTGTGAAGAAGAAAATACAAAAGATTTAAGCAAGCAACTCGCAGTGTGAAGTTATGCGCTCAGCTAAGCATGATTAGTTTTCAATACAAAAACACATGCTTACCACTGGCACGCGAGCATACACAAGTAATCTAATTATGACATCTTGATTTGGCCCTCAATGCACTTGATTTACATACACACACACACACACACACAAAAACATACGCACACATGTTAAGCTGCATGAAATATTGGCCTCTTTTACATTTATGAACATTTTATGGATAAATGAGTGGTTTGAATGTGGCCAAATCTAGTGAAATAACTGTGCTTTATTACGCTTGTCATGAATGAATTTGAATAATTTTTTTTTTGTATTTCATGTTATGTCAGAAATTTGGAGTTTATATATTTTTCGACGACTATGAATTATGCATGCAGCGCTGTCGATGTCATTGTTGTTGTTGTTGTTGTAGCTTCTTTTGTATTACTCCAACGAGTAACTATTGCATTTTGCTGATTCATCTGAATTCAAGTATATAAACATTTGTTTATACACAAGTACCTATACATACTGATACATTTGAGTACTTGTATATTTTAAAGTTGTTATTATTATTGTTATTTTAATAAAACTACATTGCTTTTAACACTTATTTAATTTATTTTATATACATGTATACACTATACATTTAACAATTCCAAATTTTAAATTAAAAGTGCATGGTTTTTATTTTTTTCATTAATACGATACATATACGTACATGTATAGATGACCATGTTAGATGTATAATTTTATATTATAATTTGTAATAATATAAAATAAACTTCAACAATTGTAAAGGCATTAGTTAGCCACTTTATGTTGATTTGATTGGTATTATTGACATGTCAATGAGCAAAAAAAAAATATATATTTTAAATACAAATAACTTATTTCAATAATATTCAAAAGATTTCATAGAATTTAAATCACACAAATTTGAGTGTAATTTTGTGAGATCATTTGAGTAGGAATTTTACAAAATGTGATAAATCCATTTGTTAAAATTGCTCGTCAATCGAGAAAGGGGGAAAGAGAGAGAGAGAGAGAGAGTTGTTTAACAGATTGTTAATGCGCAGTTTTAGCTTCGCAACAATCTGCAGTTAGATAATCATGTTTTCCGTTATATGACTCATAATATGCAAACAAATATTTAAGAATGTGCAATATAGTAGAATTTGAAATATGGAATTATCATGTTTTGTGAAGACAAATTAGGATTATCACAATTATTATTGCGCATTGGCAGAATATTTACAATTTGCTGGAAATAATTAATATTTTTAGTCAATGTTACCAGCCGCTCCATAGCTGACTACCATAACGATGCGTGCTAATGACGTTCTTTTTTTTTTAGAAGTTACCATTCTTTTTGTGAATATTTACATTTTTTGTCTTTCAGTCGTATGTTGTTGCGAAAATTAACTTTCTTACTATGAATTTGAGTAACTTTTATACGAAATTGTGTTTTTGTGTATTCATTTCAGTATGAATTTCACTACAGAGGGTCCCAACATGTTTTTAAAACGTTAAATTTTCAAAATATACTTTATCACGTTTTACTAAATTACTCCCAATTTAATATTATTCAGCTTTGAATCGATATCTTTGTGATATCTATCATCATATCATTATATAAGGTATATTAAAAATGATCCATGATTTTGGCATTAAATTGAAGGTTTTATTTAACATAGTTAGAATGATCCGATTTAGATCAAATATGCACCGTTTTGTTCGATAACTTGTTGCCATTTTGAAAAAACTGTGACAGTCGATTTTCACAAGCTTCTCTTGATGCGAATTTTTCACCAGCAAAAGCATTCGCCATAGACAGGAACAGGTAGTAATCACTTGGTGCCAGGTCCGGACAGGAGCTTCTGGTGAGTCACTATCGATGTGTGTGGCCTGGCGTTGTCCTGATGGAACACAATTCCTCTCCTATTGGCCAAGGCGATTGCTTCCTTCAGACGGACCAATTGTTGACAGTATAGGTCCGAATTAAAAGTTCGGCCGTAGGGGTGCAGCTCATAATAGATGATTCCCTGTCAATCCCACCAAATACATAGCAAAACCTTCCTGATCGTCAATCCTGGCTTGACCACCGTTTGCGCTGGCTCACCGCGATTCGACCACGACCGTTTTCGCTTGACGTTGTCATAAGTGACCCACTTTTCATCACCAGTAACCATCCGATTCAGCGATTCAGCAGCGATTCGCAGATGGAACTTCGGTCCATGAGGTTTTCTTGCGTTAACTCATGTGGCACCCATACACCGAGCTTCTTTTTGTATTCAGCTTTATTTAAATTGTTCCAAACGGTTTTTTGTACAATGTTTAGCTCCTGGGCAATAGAAACAGTGCTTACATGATGGTCAGACTCGACGATTTCCATTATTTTATCGATATTTTCGGCAATTGACCTTCCAGAGCGTGCTGCATCTTTGACATCAAAATTACCGGCACGGAATCGACGAAACCAAAATTGCACGTGATTGGCTGTTACAGTATCAGGACACTATTCATATTTTCAGCCATCTGGCTTGCGTTTTCGCCTTTATCGAAGAAAAACTGTAAAATATGGCGTATTTTCTCTTTACTGGTATCCATCTTTGACACGTGCTCAAACAAAAATGAGTCAAGCAATCACAAAACTGCCTGAAAAGTTTATTTAGTACGAAATCCTATCTTTCTAAATTCATCTATCGTAACTCGATCGCACTTATAATGTATTTCTTTTTTCTACACCTGATATATCATTATAAATGCGATGAAGTTGGGAAAACGTATTTCAGAAGAGCCAGCATTAAGTGAATAGAGAAGATGCGTACTATTATAGAATATAATGTAGAATTTTGACTTTTTACAGGAAATAAATACAATTTCAAAATTGATTTAACAAAATAGTGAGTAATTTTCAGGCGATTCGTCAGGCGTAAATACATATAATCTCCGAATGGCCCATTTATCTAATCACTGAAAGCCGTCCATTTTAAAGATTTTATCGGGCCTTCTTAGAGAAACTCTTACATTGTGTGTATTTCTACTGTCATAATTGCTATTCCTAGCCTACAGAAATATAAGATATTAAAAAATGTTCTTACCTGTAGCTTGATTTCGTTCATTTGTAACCTTATTATTTGCATACTTAAATTTAAATCAATATAAATAAGAAAAATATCCTGCTACCGCAGATTTTGAGTTCACTAAGACACCTCTTAATTTGCATATTTCTTTATGACTCATTAGCAGTCGGTGTTTAGTGAATTAAAGAACAAACCCGGATGTTCTATATACCTCTAAAAACTCTAACATACACATGTCTCTATAGCACTCTAAAGGTATCTTGCAATAATAACAGTAATTTTGTTCATTTTGAATGAATTTATTTCATCTTAGCACCTTTGTAAAATTAAATCTATGTTAAATGCATATAAATTATAGAACACTTCAATACAAAATAATGTGCACCCACACACATAGTACACACACGTAATATGTTGTGATCACAATAACATCTCGTTGCATTAAATCCATATTTAATGATGATAATTACTATAGAATGGAGCAGAATAGCTTAAGACAGGCGAATGTGTATAGTGTGCCTGAAGTGGAGCAACATGATGAGCTACTTTCACAAGTGGTTCACGATGTACATATGCACGGAAACCATTATGATCATCGGCTGTGTATTTGACAATACGTTTATAACCATCGGCATCGATCAATGAGTATTCACCGTGCACAACATCACCATTACGTTCCTCAACTTGACTCTTTATATCACCAGTTATATGATCTTCGACACCATATTCGAATTTATATTGTGGATGATGATCGAACTCCTCAATTGGTTTGGCCAAAAGATGAGTATGATGTGCTGACACAGGAATATGAGCAGTCGTTTGATGATAAACTGCAGCGACTGGAGCTGAATGATGATATATGTGTGCTGGTTGTGATAGGATACCAGCACTAACAGCAGCAATGAGAGCGAATCCAAGAATTAGCTAAAACAAATGAATTAATATAATAAGTAAATTAGCTTTAGATAAGTATGATTTAAAAATAATTGAAATCTTACTTTAAATGCCATTTTGGAATAGTTTATGAATTATACTTATGTATTGTATGTAGTTCCTCACACAAGTCGATGTCGAAATTGAATGATAAATTAGCATTAAGATCAATTTAATTTATACCAAATTGTCGATAACCTGTCGATATTGGCCCAATTCTATGCGTTCATATAAAAAAAAATCTATGAATTACTTATTTACAGATATTTGATTAATTAAAGTATACAGCACGGTACTATACATAGAAGTAACCATTAAGTTTGTTTAACATATAATTCGTAGCTTTTGTTTTGACTGTCACTTTCGTACGTATGTACATATGTATGTACTCACGTATGTCAGTTTTATATTTGATTCTTTCCAATATTACTGGTAGATCATATCTTTGTACTAATTTTATTAAACTAATTTGAAAGTGAATGTCAGGTGTGGTTATCATATCATATACAATACAAATAAACAGGTGTAAATTGTTTTATTTCGCAAGAGTTTTTTTCATGATTTCACCATCTGTGTAAGAATTGTGGTTTCAGTGATAATTCAGTATAAAATCACATAATTTTCTAAATAAAATATCATACCACAATTTCAACTACCCTAACTCAGAAGACTCCAATCTTTGCAATACACATCCTGTTCAAGATGGCATTCAAAGTAGTTTATACTTAGAGATAAAAAATTTTTTTTAAATTAACAAATTTTATTTTCAACTCCCTCTATTTTAGATCATTATTATGTTCGTTTTCATTGCTGCTGTTAGTGCTGGTATTCTTTCACAACCAGCTCACATACATCATTCGGCTCCAGAAGCTGCAGTTTATCATCAAACTGCTGCACATGTTCCTGTGGCGGTACATCAACATCTTTTGGCTAAAGCAATTGAGGAAAACGATCATCATCCAGTTGGTGTATATCATTCTAATCTTGTATCCGGAACTTATCATCCACAATTCAACTCTCATATTCCACTACAATTGTCTCAGCATCATGTTGCAGCAACACCTATTGGGGAACACGATCATTACCCACAGTATAAATTCGAATACGGTGTTGAAGATCATTTGACTGGTGATGTTAAGAGTCAAGTAGAGGAACGTAACGGTGACGTGGTCCATGGTGAATACTCCTTAATCGATGCCGATGGTTATAAACGTATTGTAAAATACACCGCTGATGATCATAATGGTTTTCGTGCAATTGTTCATCGTGAACCACTTGTGAAAGTAGCTCATCATGTGACACCGTTGTCACACTACACGCAAACTCCCATATTGAGCTATCCTGCATCAGCACATCATCATTAAGAGATCTTACTATTTAATTGTTCACGTGTAAAATTATGAATAAAAATTTAGTTGCTTTATAAAATATATTCAAATTTCTTTGATCAATGTTTTCGAGTATGTGAACAGTGGTGCATCAATATAACCTACACTCAAGGAGCCAATATCTGTTGTAATTATGTAGCGATTCAATTGAAAATTCACACATAAGACTATTTTTACCAATGTAAGAATAAGTATGAGAATGGGCGATATAGGATAAAAGCCATACCCATCTCCCATACAAAAGTAAATTGTTAAATGTATATTTTCACATTTTGGGTGCGAAAATATGAAAGTTTTAAATTAAAACTTGGTATGTTGAGTTTTTCTTACCACAAAATTAATACATTAGAAAATAGCCGTAATCAGATAAGAACCAAGCGTATCTCTCATAGTGAAGCATGTTGTGATATTTACTCAGCCTGCTTGTGAAAATTAGAGCTATCACAAATGCTAATTAAAATATGCTAAGCGAAAATTAAAAAACGCCAAACGAAAAGTAAAATTCGCTAAGCTTAAATTAAAAAACGAAAATAAAATCCGCTAAGTAAACGTCAAGCGAAAATCCAAAAACGCTAAGCAAAAATTAACAATCGCTAAGCGAAAATTAGCAAACACTAAGCGTGAATTAAAATATGCAAAGCAAACCAAAAAACGCAAAGCGAAAACTAACAACCGCTAAGCGAAAATTAAAAAACGCTTAGTGAAAATTTGAGACCGCTAAGCGTAAATCAAAAAACGCAAAGCGAAAATTAAGAAACGCTAAGCGAAAATTAAAAAACTCAATCCGAAAATTAGAGAACGCTTAGCGAAAATCAAAAAACTCCAAGCGAAAATCAAAAAACTCCAAGCGAAAATCAAAAACGCTGATTGAAAATTAAAAAACTGTTAGCAAAAATTATAGAACGCTTAGCGAAAATCAAAAAACGCTAAGTTAAATTAACAAACGCTTAGCGAAAATTAAAAAATGCAAAGCTAAAATTAAAAAACTCATAGCGAAAATCTAAAAACGCTAAGCGAAAATCAGCGAAAAAATGGTTTAGAAAACGATAAACGAAAATTAACAAACGCTAAGCGAAAATCAAAAAACGCTAAGCGAAAATTAACAAACGCTTAGCAAAAATTAAAAAATGCTAAGCTAAAATTAAAAAACTCATAGCGAAAATCTAAAAACGCTAAGCGAAAATCAGCGAAAAAATGGTTTAGAAAACGATAAACGAAAATTAACAAACGCTAAGCGAAAATCAAAAAACGCCAAGCGAAAATCGAAAAACGTTTAGAAACGCTAAGCGAAAATCCAAAATCGCTAAGGAAAAATTAACAAACGAAAATAAGCGAAAATAAGAATAACATTTTTGTTTTTGCAAACTATTATTCATCTTTAAGATTTGGAATCACCATTAACTTATTAGGGCTGTATTCACTGTGAATGAAAACACACAAGTCATGATTGTGCATTGTGATCAAGTAAAATACATTTGAAAAATAAAAATGAAAAAGATCCATGCCATGCAAAAAACGTCAGAAATATCTTGTAGAAATAAATACATATGTATTACTTGAAATTTTTTGTGTATTACAATACATATCATACATATAAAGTGCCGTAGCCAGGGGGGTCAGATGATATATCCCCTCTAGCCGATGGACTTGTTAAAAAAGAAAAATAATAATATACAAATATTTAAAAATCATTCACTTTTTTTCTTATACATATTTTTCATCTTATGGGCCCCCTTGCCAAAATTCTTGCTACGCCACTGTACATATATAAATTAATCATTAACACAAATAAATACGCAGACAGATACGTATATATAATATAATTAAATTCAAATACAATGGTAACAAAATATTTTAAACGGTTTTCGCACAGCTTAGTAATGTCGCAACCTTGCCACACCCAATGAAGAATACTGTATCAATTCGCAATTAAATACATATCGGTATTCAATTAATTTTCTTATAAAAGAATAAGAAATTAATTTGAATTTTTTTTTATATCAATACATTCCTATTTATGTATGTACATATGTATGTTTGGATACATCTATGTCTTACCTTGCATGCTTCAATTGTTTTCAAATTTTATTGTATTGAACCACTAAGCTCTGTATATTTATGGAGTTATTATATTGTATTTCGTTCATGAAAATGAGAATATAAGTATGTAGTGCGTGCAAAATGATCACGACCAATGTGAACAACAATGTGGGTATGATCTTTATTATTTTTTTTTTTAATTCATTCGATGTAAGTAATACGTCTTTAATAGAACAGTGAAACACAGTGTTTGCGATATTCTTAAGGGTCTCTTGCATACTTAGCTTTACAGCAGAGTTTTGCTGTATTTCCACCTTTGCCAGTACATATTAGAGAACCTATAATGAATGCTGGCCTACGTTTTACATTTACTAGGAATTATTGTACTTGAACTTGAACTTTTTACATATATAAAATCATTCTAGGGAACCATATGGTATACTCGTAAGGTATGTCAAATATCTTTTTTAAGGAAGTGAAATAAAAGCCCAAAATAAATTATATTTTATTGGACAAGTGCAGGATAGCACTAAGGAAAAAATGAATTGCCTCGTATTATTGGTATTTGAGCATATTTTTGTCAGGAATGGAAATAGAAAATAACATGATCGAAAAGGAATTGTATGGCAGACTTGGATTCATTTTTCCTCAACAATTCCTTTACCCATTAAGGGGCCCCCATACAAAATGACAGACGAAATAACTCGCCGTAATAATAGTGAAATGTACTGTCGACTTGCCCTATTTTTTCTGCCCAATATTTCCTTCAAACATACTTAACCTCTATCTTAACGAATTAGGGGAGTTTCCTGCAAATGTCAACAAAAATTCCTGAAAATCGACAAAAACCTCAAAGCTGACCAAAAATCGCCGTAAAATGTTGAATAGATTCCCATTAATATATTATTGTCTATATTTTCTCCAAACACAACATATTTATACCCTGAATTTATAGTGGACACATTGGATGGATATCGGGGCACATACGCATGGTGGAGAAATCCGAAAGCTGATGAAGTGAAATAATCAAACACCATGTTTTTAGGTTTCTCAACATTACATAGTCACAATATTAGAACAGTCTATATCTTGGCGTGAGCTTGCGCTCATTATGGGAGCATCCGGTTACCTAACTCGTAAGAAAAAAGAAAATGTCTATAATCCATACTATTGGTCGAGAATCATAATCGATATTGGAATATTTAGGAAAAGTAGTATTTTAAATCAAATGATTAATTTTAGTCTAAAATCATCCAAATGGTATTAGTTACTCTACATAGGGAAGCTGAAGATAATATCCATGAGAGAAGAAAAAATAAACTAAACTAAACTAACAGTAGAAACATTTAAAATATAAGTATTATATTACACCAAAAATAATCCGAAATATTTGTTGATAATAACAAATAGTATCCGCAATTAATCCATTTCAATATTTATAGCTCGATTTAACCAAATGAATGATTAATTTTGATTTGGTATATATATATGTGAATTTGTATGTAGTATGTGTGTGATTTTTTTGTTTTGCCTTCCCAAAACCATAAATCTATAATATGTTAACACTTCATTAATTTTTATTATTGAATGAGGCAAATCAATAATATGATTTGTATTATTTATAGTAACCAGGAGCCAACTATACTGAAAAGTAAAAAATTAAATGAAAACATACTAATATACGAGTAAATACGAGTAGTAATAGATAATACATAATAGCTCCAAAGATATATTCATTACACGTCACGAAACTGGTTACACTATATTTTACAATCGCTTTGTACATAATACGATGGTGTTATTCTATGAATTAGAAAGAGCTTCCCAAATAAGAACAAATTCAAAAACATGATATACTATAGTGTAGCTACAATAACGAGAATACTTGTTTATATATGTATGTGTGTGTACGTACAGTACAGAGAATAGAAAGAAATTACTTAGGTAATATGATCACTGGTAGTTTAAGCCGGAAATATGCAAAACACGTGCTGTGAGTAATCATAGTGTATACGATAGATTGGTTGGTATTTATGGTTGCTACAGTTTTTGTTGTTCTTCTTGTTGTTATGGAATTAGTTTAAATTTTTTATTTTTATTTAATTCCACCTCATACCTACACTAATATGTACTTATTCGTATATGTATTTTGTATGTATTATTTTTCTATTTTTATTTATTTGTATTTAAGTGTGGTTAAAGTATTACCCAGCAAACATTTTGATATGATATACAATACATTTGAAAATAATTAGATATCAAAAATTTTAAAAAAATTTAATAATCTCAAATTAAATGGAAGTTACTTCGGTAATACTTCGGCCAAGATCCTCTATATCATAACAGATAGACATATATACATTCGTAGTCATGAAAGTGGTAGATGAAAACCAATTTGAAAGCCCAATTTTCAAATATATTTTCACGTTGATACTAATAATCGTATGTGCTGAGTTTCAGCCCTACAACATTTTATGTTCGTGGGCAAAGTATAGCCCAGATCATATTTTTGTATGAGAGATAGGCGTGATTTTTATTCAATCTGATCCATTTTTGAACTCATACTTTCTTTAGAAAATATATATCTTTGTGCAGCGTTTTTGTTTGATTACTTTATATTTAAGAAATATAGATACGGAACCATAAGTTTGTATGGAAGGTAAGAGTGGTTTTTATCTGTTGGAGCACATTTTGAAATATGTCAACAAATTAGTAAAAATAATCATATGCATGCATGGAGTTTCAGCGTGATAACTTAATTTTTTTTTGCTCGTAAAGTGTGCAAATGCACATACAACGACGTACTTTTGTATAGTAGGTAGGCCTGGCTTTCTTCCGATTTCGCCTATTTTCTAATATAGTGCATTTATAGTAAAATCCGCTATAAGAACCAAGTTTCAGTTCGATATCTTTATATTTTCTCATGCAAAGTATGAAAACATAAAAATTCAATAACAAACTTTTATATGGGAGGTAGAGTGTTTTCATCAGATTCCGCTCATTTTCGAACTTCTATATTCGCAGGTGAAATTAATGCAATTACATTGCTTTATAATTATGGCAGTTATCAAGCAATCAGACATACAGGTAGGCAGACAAGCAGAACGTAAGATAGGCAGACATATCTGCACAGCTAAATTGATTTAGATCGTGATTCTGACCAATAATATGTATTTATATACCTGTAGATATCTATTACACTCATTATATGTACTTGTTACAAACGGCAGAACGAACTCAGTATACCTTTAACTTGATGATTTTAAAAAAATTCAATGAGCGAAATTCAAGAAATTTTCAAGAAACCACCATTTTGATTTGAGAATGCTTTGAGAATTTTATTTGAACTTAAAATTGAAAGATTAAAATTTCTCAATCATTCGCTTTGTTTGCTGGGTATTTGTTTTCCATCTTTTATATTTTCTCTTCTTCTACTAATTCTTTCTTTTCATTGTCTCTTGTTTTTTGTCTCTGATCGTATTAACAATGATCATAAAGATTGAAACGAAAACGAAGCGATTTCAATTAGGAAATTCCGTCTGTCTATGGAATTTCAATGTCGTGTACTATCAACCACCACTGCACGCTACAATTTAATACAATTGTCTATTACAATTTCAAACGTAAGTTGCCAACCAATAAAATTACCCAAACATTAAAAATCAAACACTTTCATTGAATATAATAAAGCCAGTGGGCATATGTACATATAATCGGTTAATACATCTCACACATAGATCGACCGCCTTTTGTTTGCCAACTACATGGCACTAGTAACTTTGAAATACGTATGTATGTATAGAGCAGTATAACCCAAGTGTTTGTTAAATCCGTTACCGGTTATGTTAACTGATCTAAATGAGCTTGTCATAGATGTTGTGGTTCTTATGATTATTCTCCATTGATATGGAGAAGGATTATAATCGTAAACATAATTACAATAATGATTAAATAGTAATATATCTAATAAGCAAATAAAACAAAAATGCTTTTATTGGATAATAGTAAGCTGTAGCTGGCATAAGAATTGAAATTGTTACCTTTATAGTTTAGATCGATTCAATTGACAGCAGGCAGCTACTTACTTACTATGTATGGTGTGTGAGGTTAATGTACTGCGTAAATAATAAGTAGGGTTTTTAATATTTGTCAGATTATTTTGAGGGAAATAATTGGGTTAAATGTTCCTAAAGCTCTGTAAGTGCTCTAAACAAGATATTCGATTGACCACCAATGTAATGGAATGTTTATACTACAATGACCTGATATTGCATACAAATAGATGAAATAGTAAATACAAAATAATAGTTTAAATGAAAATTCCAATAGATTTATTAAAAAAAAAAAAATAAATAAATAAATTCAAGTGATAATTTTCAACGAATTCATCGATAATATGTACATTTATAGCATCATTTAATGATGATAGCCAATAGATGGAGCCGAGTATGTAGTATAATGGGCAACTGGTGCTGTGTACGCCAAAGGTGCTGATTTAATGATGGTTGCGGGAGCAGCATAGTGTGCAACTGGAGCAACTGCTACAGCTTTGACAAGTGGTTCACGATGGACAACTGCATTGAAACCATTATGATCATCAGCTGTATATTTGACGGTACGCTTATAACCATCAGCATCGATTAGGGAGTATTCACCATGTACAGCATCACCATCACGTTGTTCTGTCTGACTCTTTGAGTCACCGGTCAATTTATCCTCAACACCATAAGAGAATTGATATTGTGGATGTAGATCGTAATCCTCGTTCGACTTTACGATAACCTTTTCAGCAAGAGCAACTGGTGCAGAGTGATGGATAGCTACTGGTGCGGCAACATGATATACTTGATGCAGCGGCACATAACCGGCACTTGCGACAGCGACAAATGCGAGAGCGAAAATGAGCTGAAAAAGTAAAATAAAACAATACATATATACGATTTAATTTAAAATTGGCCAAGTGCCAAAATGACTAATTGCATATAAGTAGTAGTTTAAAATGATCGTGTCAGCTTTACTTTGCCATGACGATTCATATATTTACATACCTTGAATGACATGGCTTAGGATTTAGTTTTTTTGATATTTGAGTTCTTTGCAGAATTGAAGACAAGAAATGAATGATACATTACTTTGATTTGTTGCCAACTTTTATACTTTGAATAACATTTAGTTTTTCGCCCTTCTTCTTCTTCGTCTTCTTCTTCTTCTTCTTTTTCGTCATTTGCTTCTTTTACCAACTCATATCAAATCACTTAATAGCTTCACTTCGTTAACGTGATATTGTGATGTTGACCTTCTTGAATTTTGCAAGTATCATATCATACAATAGCTAGTACAATAGCTATCTAGGTATATGTATGTATGAGCAAAATGAACTGAATACAATACATATGTGCAATTTATATGGAATGTTGTGATAATTTACAATAAGATGGTGATGGTGTGATTTTGTTTTGTTTTTTTTTTTGCTACATAAGGATTTCATTCAATAAGAACCCAATGTGCCTGCAATCAATCCCCATTTATGGAAAAGTTCATGGACAATCAAAATGCTTGCATAATTGAAATTGTATACTAAGGACTATATGCATATTTAGTTACATTGCTTTGTACAGGCTGCGAAGATGAAATGAAAGTATTTTTTTTTATTCGGACGTAGCGGGATTAAACAAAATTTAAAGTATTGCCTTATTCATATGGTGATTTTTGAAATGCTTAGTGTTCGATTTAAAATTTTTGCTTTTTTTGTAAACATGGCATATAGTCTCTCTTCGGGCATTTCCAGAAAAATCCAAAAAAAAAAAAAATAAGGTATTGCGCAATTTTAAAATTACTTTTGAAGCGATTTTGTAGTTCAGGACGCAACTTTAATACAAGTCACTTATCCCAGAGATAATATGCACATTATAACAACACTAGTCCTTTGGAAGGCGCTTTCACTTTATATTATTACGTCATATCAACTATCAAGGAATGTCTTGATACTGATGAACTACTACAGAAACTATAGCATTCGATTTTCCTGAGATCCAGTAGACTCCTTCAAATGGAAGCATATATATTAAGGTGGGATATATTTTTTAACAATTTGCCTCATGGAAAAATATAAAATTTGGATTATTTCAAATATTTTTTGCCAAGGAAACAAAACGAAATTCCAGAATTAGACCAGATTTCTTTTAAGATTTTTCTGCCATTATAAAAGCGAAAATTTTATAAGGAGTGCTCCCTTAAGGGATAGAAGGAAATATTGGTGAGAAAATTTTAATGTGGATTAGTTATACATTTCATCAGTCTAGAACCGATTTCTAGAAAACTACTAAGCTATTTGTCAATTTTTAGGTCTGCTAGCGTTCATTTTGTATGAGAGGTCCCTTAAGGTCAAAATTCAAGGTAAATATGTTTGGAAGTAATATTGAAGGCAAAAGCTATTGAGGTCGGACATACATTTCAAACCTTTATGGGCGATTCTCTGGCAAATTACTTTAATCCGAAATTTGAGATCTAACCTTGAGCACTATATGAGACTTTTTTTCCCTGAAAAAAGTAGACGGAAGTTTTTAGAAATACTTAGAAGAAAATATTTGAAATTATCCAAATTTTATGTCTTTCGCAGACTGTTTAAAAATTTTCCCCAGTGCTGTTACTTAGATTTTAGGATTGGAAACGCTACTGCTGCCTTCATATTTTTAGCATAAACGTGCTCTGAATGTTTTTCCGAGTGAGACACATTTGTTTCATTTACAGACATTTGAAAACTTCATATCGATCAAAAAGAGAAATATATCGGGAACTTATTTGTATGATAATTTTTCGCAATAAGATTGCATTGATGAGCTTGAATTGTAGTCATCACGCCATATCATAAAATTGAGATATTGTTGGGTATTAGTAGGTATGGCAAGCATCAATAAAATATTACAAGAACCTTCAAATTGGATACCGCATGGTTTGATCATGGATCATGAAAAAGCTGGTGTAGATTGTTGTAAAGGAATTATGGAAAATAAGTTTACATTATATGCGTGTGAACCTATAAGAGTGTATTACTTTCCATGGAAGAATACTTTGTAAAACTTTGCTTCGTTTTTGTTCTAAGTATAAGCCCACGTATCCAATAACTATTGAATAAATGTTTTTAAAAACAATTATTCCCTTTTTGGTATCATCCCTTGCAGTTTGATTTTGTTCTTTAGTGAACAAAAAAAAAGATTCTAATATAATTGAATTTGATCAGATAATTAAATCAATCTTATTTAAATCCTACCTTTTTGAATAAACTATTACCATTTTAATAATGTTTCTATGCGATTTCAAATGAATAAGAATGGAATTATTATGTCCTTATAAAAATATACTATACATATGTACATATATAGTTGACTTAATCTTTACTTATATGTACTGGCACATATAAATACAAGTTACTTATCGCTAATCAGCATAAACTTATGAGTAATGAGTTGATACAATAACGCTAACAACTTCTTTACACCTTCGCTCTTACATCAAAAACAAAAAAAAAAAACTCAACTAAATACAATAACAGAGTAATATCATAGCACATATGCAGATATTTGGTATAAAAGTTGACAGCAAATCAAAGAAATCTATCATTCACTTCTTGTGTTCACTTCTGCAAAGAACTCAACAACTCAAGCAAATCATAAAAACAAATCAATATGGCATTCAAGGTATACATACATAAACTAGATATATTCAAATTTCAAGTTTGTCAGTGGATATAATTTATATTTTCAGCTCGTATTCGCTTTGACATTTGTCGCTATCGCCAGTGCCGGTTATGTGCCATTGCCCCAGGTGTATCATGCTGCCGCTCCAGTAGCAGTTCATCATTCGGCACCAGTTGCTCTTGCTGAGAATGTTATCTTGAAGTCGAACGAGGAGTATGATCTTCATCCACAATACAAATTCTCATATGGTGTTGAGGATACATTGACCGGTGACTCAAAGAGTCAAACAGAGGAACGTGATGGTGATGCTGTACATGGTGAATACTCTCTAATCGATGCTGATGGCTACAAACGTACCGTCAAATACACAGCTGATGATCTTAATGGTTTCAATGCTGTTGTCCATCGTGAACCGCTTGTCAAAGCTGTAGCAGTTGCTCCCGTTGCTCGTTATGCTGCTCCAATTGAACAGTATGCTGCTCCAATCACTCACTACTCTGCGCCAGTCACTCACTACTCTGCACCAGTGGCAACACACTATTCTTCTGCTCCAGCAACCCTATTGAAGTCAGCACCTTTGGCTTATGCTGCACCAGTTTCTCAATACACTACCACCTATTCAGCTTATCATCATTAAATATTGTTTGGACTTGTCAAAATGGATTCCCATAATGCTTCCTACTAAATTAATTTATTAAAAATACATAGTCAAAAGACGAAATACAAACATAATATAACTTACGAGTACATACAACAAAAATAAAAGCTGTTAATTTTAAAAATATATTCTATACTTGAAAAACTCAAACATACATGGGTGCCTTTGAACTCATTTTACTGCTGCATTATGCGGTGCATAAAAGGATCTGAATACAAAAGAATATAATTTTTGCTGGACGCTCTTTGGCATCTGTATTGTATTCCAGAACACTTTGTTATTGTAAATCTGGTTCAATAAGACTGAGTTCATAGACATTTTTCAAAGGGTCAGTTCGTAATTTGCCATATATGTAGTAGATATGTCTGTTAGGTAAGAAAAAAAAAAATAAAAAATAATAAATATCTTCGTTATTTTCTGCAGATACCAGTTTATATATTGTATTTGCATATTCTTTTAAATCGACACTATAATGCGGTGAAATGAGTGCAATGACCGTTCCAAACTCATTGTCATTGAATAGGTACGAGTACATAGATATATGGTGAGATCTGTGAATTTTATGATTTCAAGAAAAATAGCAAAAAGAACAATTATAAAAATAAATGTCATATTAAAGCATTTATTTTACATTATACATATATGCTAACACAATATCAAATCTTGAGCAAGTAAATTGTATGCCTTGTAAACAGAAATCATTCAAGAAATCATATAAAACACCTGTTCTTTATTGGTAAATAAAGATTTTTTTTAGGGTAACTTATAATCGGTTCATATTACATAAATTCAACATCATAGGGATAACATGAAGACAGACAAACTTTGAAGGTCATTACAAAAATTCTTACTAACCCTTGTACAAGCCATATAGATTTGGCTGATATCCAATTTAACTGCGTCATTTTGAAAAAGTGAATCTTACATACACCTGGCTCAACTGATTCAACTTGTTTCGCAATGCATTACGTACCGGTAGAAATGTGTGTACTCTTTCAGATTTTGGCAGACATTATTATTGAATGCATTTCCAACATTAAATTTGCTTTTAAACACAACAGCAGTCTAATCGTAAAATTTCCCTTTCGTTCTGTCTTGTCTCTCTCTCTCTCTCTCTCTCTGTGTGTCTCTCATACTCTTTCGGTTGTGGAAGATACTGTTCAGTTCATCAGCACTTTGTGATCACGGGGAAAAAAGGAGATATAAAATGTAAGTAATGAGAAGAAAAAAATTAAAATCTGTTGAACTTTATACAAGTTTTATATAAAAAGAAAATAAAAACTTGATCAAGCAAGATAAAAACAAGTAGGACATAGTTTTTCAGTACCGGTCTAGACCGACTTATTTATACCCTGCACGTGAAGAGACTCTATGTCGTGATTCTCTTTAAAATATCTATAATATAATGGTCTCCAAGGATTTATATTTATTGTTAATTAAAATTTGTTGACAAAAAAAAAAAAGAGGAGACAAAATGGTGCATATTGTCCTAAAGCAAGCTTATGACGTTTAAGAGATATTTTCCTAAAGCAAAATTGATGCCAGACGGACTGAGGCTGACTATGGAGATTAGGTTTGCCCCTAATGCATTATAATTCTGGCTAATGGCAAATACAAGTTGTTTCTTTAAATATACCTATTTTATAAAGATGATACTTGAGCCTGTAATAACCTATTAAATAGTCTAAGAGGAATCTTTAATTAGGATTTTCTAGAAATTGTAGGACTGGCCAGGGATGTTATTGTGATAGGAGCTCCCGATATCTTTTGTCTACTGCTCAATGTAAGAGCGGGTGTAGGACAATAGAATTTCAAGAAATGGTCCTGAACTGATGTAATGAAGGACAGACTTATCTGACTATTTCGTCTGCATCCCGATTGTGGTTTGAATGAAAGAATTATAAAACAGTTGGTATGCAACGCCTCAAAGTTAAAATATGGACTTGTAGACCCAACATGGTTAATAAACACCTATTTTTTAAGCATATAAAATACATCTAGTATACGCGGCCTGACTATTTCAAAAATATCATATAACCCAAAAAAAAATAATACTCTCGTGCTCTCGATGATAATCAGGTGAAATCCACAGACACACCAAAAAAAAAGGAAAAAGTCCGCCTTCAAATCCGCGACTGATTTGACTCGGTCAAATCGTCCTTAACATTAAAAAAAATGATGAAACTTGAAATATTCATTAATTTCTTCCCAACGTTCCCAGGGGGTAAATCAGATGACTCACCCCAATTAATTTTTCCTATCCACCATTTTCTCTGAATATTCATACTCTTTATCTTTACTCTTTGGGAAGTATCGCCTACAATTATGACTTAACAGTACCTGAAAACTACAAATAATGTCAGAATTGTCCGGTAAATACCCCTATTGCATTGAAATTTATCACCAGCGGCCAAAAATTCTTCGGCCCCAAGGTTTCTCTTAGATATACTTACCTTCTATCTTCTATATGGTTTTGTGGTTACGGAAAAAATCCAACTCACACCAGCCTTGAATTCGAATTCAGCGAGACCAAAGGCATATTGAAATTTTTATTAAATTATTAAGCAAATATTATACCAAAATGAATATACCCATCGTTATGGGTGTAGGGTAAAAAAAAAAATATAGTAAAGCTGTAGAACTCAAGCAACAAGAAGTTGCTGAGTTGCGAATAAATGAAGAAACGAAGCAAGGAAGAAATCACAAAATTATTGTATGTATTTATGTATGTACGTACCACTATATTAAGTTAAGAGATCTGTATTGTAGGATCTATTATGACGAAAGTCAGCGGCAACTATAAATATGAGTCGTTGTTTTGTGACGCGTCATTCAGTGTTTTGTGTTGAGTTCAAGGAGGTCAGACAAAGGAAATGACCAACGCGTTCTAAACGGAGTTTATTATTTTTTTTTTTACAAAATTTTGCAAACTGTTACTTATTGGACAATTTTATATGGTGATATGTATGGTGATATTAATTTAAATAACGGAATATTCGCCATTAAGGTAAGAAGTAGTTCTATATGATGGAAGATTTGATTTAATTTTCAAATTATTATTATGAAATTTCATGACAAAACATTTTTATTTATTATTTGATATTATTTCTTTTTTGTATATTACAGATCACATTCTGTTTATGGTCGTTGCAAAAAACAATGTATGCATGCATTAATTCCAAAGAAGGCATTTTCATGAACAAAATTTAGACAAATTAAACATCATTTGAAAAATACTACAATACAATACAAAATTGTTAATCAGGCGTTTGTATTCCACACACACACACACACATACATATAATCATTTGTTGTCCCAAGTGATGGTGTTGCTGTTGCCGAGTTTTGACTAACTTGCCACTCATCGCGGAACATTGAATCGCATGAATTTGCTGGAATACTTCAAATGCTATTTTGGCCATTGAACAAAATTCGATATGTGATAATTTAGGTTTAACTAATAAAGAAAAAAATACAATAGGCGATCATGTGGAGTTTTATTTCTCTCTGGTTCAGATATTAGATACCTAAACTTAGTACTTATGTGGTAAAGTGATGTGCATATTTATGTATAATCCAAAGTAGTTATTATGTGCATTTTATGCTTTTTATATGCAATCTCATTTTATTTGCTTGCTGTTGATACAACTGATTACTGCATTCATGTACAATCGGTTATGAAAACACCGGTGAGTGAATGAATATATTAAATTCATTCAGTTGATTACACATATTTATAAATTTTTTTTTTCTTTGTTATTTCTTTAAACGGTATGTATTGCGTGTGGTTTGTCTTTCTTTTAATATAATTTGTTATTATTTATTTTTTAATTGTACATATATAAATATTTCTTTTATTTCTTGTTTTTATTAAGCATTATTATTTTATAAGGCAAACTGTTCATGTACATTTAAACCTATTTGGTAAGATTATTTCAAGAATTATGCCACAAAAGATATTTTATTTTATTTTATTTTAATTTTTTTTTCAAGGTTACATTACTTGCACATACACATGTAATTGTATTTAGGTATCTACATGAATGTAGTAACATACATACATACATACATACGAAACGGGTTTCATGCTCCAATTTCTGATCGCCACATGTACTATATGAACATGCGAGCATACATATATTGTATATACCTACAGTATGGGCCATATACTTATTTATTTAAGTATAGTGTAGAGGTGTTTGCTGTAAATATTTCCTTGAACATGATTTTGATTGGCAAATTGCAAATTACAAATTGATTTAATGCTGACAAATTACCGAAAAACGCATTTTTATGTTAATAAGTATCATGTAATTCAAGTACGTTCATATATGTAATTGCTATGTGGCAAGAAATATAATTGTGATGAATGAATATATCAGCATTGTTACTGTTATTTTAACACGATGATTCTCTTAGTCGTTGTATCGAATGGACGTGGAAGTCCTGCATGAGATTTTCGGATATACGAGAAGATGCTGATGAGTGTAAGTGATAAAAAAAGCGGAAAATTAATTTTTTCATCAAAAATGTACTTATTTTTTAACGTATTTGATGCAATCTATAGTTTGATATATTCCAACGGTGCACCAAGTTGTTAAACATTTCAAATAATATGATTTTTCCATCTCCTCAAAATTTTCATAAACGACTTTTCGTTGAACTCAAACCTTTTCCCTACGAGCAATTTCTTAATGTTTGGAAATAGAGGTTGGACCATATACAAGAGTTTCTTTAAGAATTAAAAAAAAAAATTAACAAAAATAATTTTTTTTTTTTTGGCACATTATTGCTTTATTCTAAAGAGCAAATTGGCCATTATTTATGGAATACGACTACATTCATGTGACTGCCTCGGCTGGCTTCACAGCAGCGCATTCTCACAATCTATTTTTCTAAGACCTTGGTGACAATTTTTGGCTCTCTAATGAATGGCTTGCTCGATGTTCTCTTAAGGCAGTAAATCGTTAATGGATTTTTCGTATAACAAGGTCCTTCATGGCGCCCCACAAAAAGTTTACCAGCGACAAATTTCTGCTCCGAGGCGTCCAATTGACATCGCTGAGACGATTGATAACACTGTTATCGAACTTCGTGCAAAAAAGATCGATTGTGGCAGGGGCTGTGTGGAAAGGCGCGCCATCCTGCTGAAACCAAAGATCGTCTAAGTCCATGTTTTCAACTTGCGGCTTCAAAAAATGGTTTATCAAGGAATGAAGTGGAATTTAAAGCAGTATTTTGAAAGTAAAATGAACCAATGATGCCATCGTTCCAAAATCCCCACCAAACTGTTATTCTCTGAGGATACATGAGCTTTCGATCCCTAGATGCGGCAGTTTTGCTTGTTAATATAGCCGCTGAGTTGAAAATACGCTTCTCCAGAAAAGTGTAAAGAAACTTCTTCACAATAGACGCACTGTTTTGGGTCACACAACATTAACTTTGGAAATAAATTTGCATTGTTTATCAAGATTGTTCAAGCGTAAAGCGATTCATTTCGTTTCGCGGAGATATGATACTGACCTTCTGTCAAAATTTCCAGTGGAAAAGAGCTGTCACTGTGAAAATGACATATGATTAAAAAAAATCACTACATAGTCCATCCTCTATAAAGACATTGCAGGGGGATAAATCTGGGAAATAGGGTTGATGCCGCATTACAAACACAATGCAACCAATTTAGTTGTTGCGGTGGAAGAGGAGTGAACCGATGCACAGTTGAAATGGTTGTCTGAACCGATAAAATAGAACTACGGGTATGAAAAAAAAAATAAAGTAAAAAGTTCAGAGTTCTTGAGAAGTTTTTGAAGAAATTTCACTTAATGAATAATAATCACTGTATTTCTTTAAATAAAAAAATATAATTTTTGGGTTAATTAGCTAATTAGCTAATTAAGCATTATTTACTGCTAGTAAAAGTTAGCACTCTTCCGTTGAGAATACTATCATAATCACCTTTCATTTCTAAGATCTCCATCTTTATGTAGAAGTGAACCTTGTTTTCTATTGCAACCCAAAATAGAATTCCATTAGACTTACTCGCATTAATTTAATCAAGCATTAATTTAATTAAATTAAATTTCATTCAGTTCATACATATATGATTCCTTTTACTCTCGTCTATACGGCTACTAAATTCGAAAATGAAAATTATATCGGTAGCTATAAGTTACCATTGGGAAATCCAAATTTTACATGCACATACAAACATATACCATCATACTTATACTATCCATAAGTACATTTATAATGAACCATGGCAGCATTTGTTGAAGAAAGTATTAAAAAATTTGTATATATGTAAGGTGATAGAGAATATTTTTGACAACATTTGGGTTTTATACGACACAAGTACAAGCAACCATCATAACGTGTGTTCGTTCATTTCGTATCTATACAACAATACATAGGTACTATGTATGTGTACCTACGTTAAATCAATTTTGTTCAACACCCTTATGGGTGATCAATCTTAAATTTTCACCACTTCTGTCAAAAAAAAATTTCACTAGTGATGCAGTAAGTAATACAATTCATGTACATGTATTCTAGTAAATAGAAAATGTTAGTACATACATGTGTATGTACGAATATATGCACTCTCTTCAGATCTCAGCTGGACAACAGCCTCATGTCTACATACTACTTTAGCTGACATTCACTTTTCGTTAAATCGACATTGTTGACAGCAGCAGCAACAGCAGCAGCAGCAGCAGCAGCAGCAAGAAGAATAGTAAGAGTAGAAAATATTTTGGTACTTCAAAAGTAATACTACATACATTGTATTTATATTGTATATAGATGTATGTACGTTAAACTGTTCACTGAAAAAAATAAATGTCACACCAATGCGCTGAAAAAGATTCCTATTGGTATAAAACTTTCCAATAAATAATTCAATTGTAATCTAATAATATTTAATGAATGCCAGAAGATATTGTCCCATAGACACACTTTGGGAAAACCTACTTTTCTATGGGAAATAGGCGTGACTTTCATCCGATTCCTCCCATTCTCGAACTCATACATTCTTTAACAAATATATTCATATTTACTGAGTTTCAGTTTTATTCAAAGGTTTTATGAAATACTAAAAAATTGTCGCTGCAGCCGATTTTATAAATTACGTTTAAAATATAGCTAAAAATGATATTTGATGTGCAGGGAATAAATTTTGCTTCTGATTGACATGATTTTATGAATATAAACTTCCAATTTTTTCCCAATAAAGTGAAGTTGGTTGTGATTTTGGTTTTTTCTACAATCAAAAGTGTAAAAGCATCTTAAAATTCTCTTGAGAAAATTGAAATGTTCTTGAAAATACTATATACATATATCGCAGTATTATACAATACATACCTATATTATAGTCAACCAATCGACCATCAGCCAACAACGCCATTCACAATTATAATTCACCACCACCTCTCTCAGTTGGTGTCCGAAAAAGGTACACACGCACACACACACGCACTCTATGGATCTCTGTTGCTAGTAAAGGCTAGTGACAAGCGAACAAACAAACAAACAAACAAACAAAATAGAAACATGTACAAACGGACACGCATACCCTTAGAAACGGTATTCGTTATCATAGTGGGAATAGTACAAGGAGTACTTGCCGTTTTATAAATTTTGCGCCATTGACATCAGAGTCATCCATCTTTTTTGCTGTCAGTTGTAAACACATTTTTGGGTAAAAGGACAACATTTTGATGCCATTGTCATAGTTGTTGTTGTTATTGTTGTACTCGTATGTATGAATTTGTGTGTTTTATGTTACAGGACGATTGAACAAAATGTGATTGTGTGCTATAGTCTCAAATATTTCTAATAAAAATACAGAACACAAAAAAATGTTATAGATATTCGCATATAAAATAAAAATCTGCAAAATATATAGCATTACAATACTATATGTAACTATACTTTTATGATTTTTTTAAATTATATATATTTCAATTAAATTCACATCACTTTTCTTTTAGATTTAATTTCTTTAATAATATTTATTATTTCATTTTGATTTTCATTTTTACAAATATTTTCTGTTTCTTTTCCATAATAATGTATATATATAAATAATTAAGCAAATTGTTAAACTTTCTTACATGTGTAGGTTGGTATATTGTAATTATTTGATTTTTATTTAAAGAATAAATTATATTTTATTATTACAGACATAACTAAGTACAACACACTAATGCCATAATACATTTACAACGACGACAAAATAAAGAAATTGCACTTGAATCGGACGAAGGGATTCAATATTTGAAAGACCTATTCTTCTCTACAAATACCTTTATATAAAATTGATATACATTTAGTGAAACAAAAATCAATTCAAAAAGTCCAGTCAGAGATGTTATAAAATGTTTTTATTTCTAAGTTGGTAACGCTTTAAGATAATTACCGTTAACTTATGAACGCCAACAGACGAGGTACAAATCATTTGTACCTAACTTGGGCACAAGGAATCTGGTGATAATAATCATTTGCTAGGTTTGATCATGACTTCATATATACTTTTTCTAGTTCTTCCACAGACGGGAACATTTTAAAGACTTAAGCAAACAATCAATTTTTAACAGTATTTTCAAGAAATCTCGTGATTACCATTTTCTTTTTTTTATCAGAATTCGCACCAAACGAAATCTGAAGTCATTGCAGTTATAAATATGAAAATGTGTGCAATCAATGAAGAAATTTGTATAGAAGGTACCATTATTTCTGAATGCCTTAATCTAAAATTTTGGATATCTTATTTGTTAACCAAAATAGTATTCCACACAATATTTGAAGTAATTTCGTGCATAAATAAACATAGTCTCCATACAAAGTTTTTCATTTATTTAAAAAAAAAAATCTTAATTGTTTAATTTTTTCTACCGTTTGTCCAATATATTTGCTATGAAACTTACCTATTTACTTACTTGGAGGATGTCCACACTGGGTCGCCAATTTATTGATGAACTGAAGAGATGCTTGAAATAACTCGTGATATTATTATGAGGAAGGAAGTAGAAGAATTCTGCAACCGAACAAATAATTAACACACGATTTGAGGGACGAAAAGGGACCCATATAAGTGGTCTGATTCGGCTAATCCCTAAAATATATAATAATACCTAATAAATATATTGTGTGAGACCAAGTGTGTGAACAAGTCCTATAGGAATTTATAATTTTGTTTTAAGCACACTTTTGCATTGGAGCAATGCTTATTTATGATGGAAATTACTTCAAATTTTTTATGTAGTGCTTACTACTTTGTGTAAATGGCAAAATTCTTCAAATTTAAGAACGACGCATTCAACTTTTTTTAAAATTCCTACCGAATACAGTACTCCTTTGTTTTACATTTATTCAAAGTCGTAGAAAATAGAAATTATCAATTTGTTCGTACTTGAATTGGCAAAATTATATTGAAAATCTTACAACAATTTCGCGACATAAACTTAATTATTCGAATAATATTTAAAAGTAATTTTTAAAATTTGAAAAATGTAGTTTCTTTGATATTACTTAAAACCTCTGTGGTCCCAATTCGTTATATCGTGCAAAATATGCTACTTGAATTATGGTCGAAGAAATTAATGTCGAAAATTTGTTGCAATATTGTCCAAAATTTGGTAAAATCTTGTTCGAAATTATTGTAAAAAATCTCCTTACAGTCGGCTGGGGCCGACCAAATTATACCCTGCATATGTAGATATATATATAAAAAGTTTACTCGAATATCCATCTTTTTCTTTTATTTCCACTTGTCGAAAAACAATTTTTGCATATACTATTAATTTACACCCGAAATATGGTTGACTTTGACGAAGTACTTTGTATGGTAGCCCCATTAAGAAGTGGGCGTGGTACGCTGATTTTTTGCCAGATTATTTCCGACTATGATATTAAACTATGTGTCAATTATGGTTATTCTAGACCGAAGATTGCCGAAGTTACGGCTGTTTCAATTTAAAAGAATTTCAGTCATTTTGTATGGGGGCTACAATAAACAGTGGGCATGGCGCGCCCATTTCCTGTGAGCCTAGTTGCTCGTACAATACTAATCCACATCTTAAATCTCGTTATTCTACGCTGAATAGTTTGCAAGTTACAACCGGTAACATATTTTTTAAATTTCCGCAACTTTGTATGGGAGACCCAAGAAGGAGTGATCATGGCACACTCATTTTCTGTCATATTATTTTCGACTATGATATTAATTTAAGTGTCAATTATGGTTATTCTAGAGAGAAGATTGCCGAAGTTACGGATGTTTGAATTTAAAAGAATTTCAGTCATTTTGTATGGGGGCTACAATAAAAAGAGGGTATGGCGCACCCATTTCTTGTGGGTATATTTGCTCCTACAATACTAATCCATACCTTAAATCTCGTTATCCTACGCTTAATGGTTTGTAAGTTATGGAGCTTAAAAGTTTTAGTTTAATTCCCTCGACTTTGTATGGGAGACCCATGAAGGAGTGGGCGTGGCACACTGATTTTCTGCCAGATTTTTGCCGACTACGGTATTAATTTAAGTGCCAATTATGGTTATTCTAGACAGAAGATTGCCGAAGTTACAGCTGTTTCAATTTAAAATTTGTATGGGAGCTACGATAAACAGTGGGCGTGGTGCGCCCATTTTCTGTGAGCCTAGTTGCTCGTACAATACTAATCCACATCTTAAATCTCGTTATTCTACGCTGAATAGTTTGCAAGTTACAACCGGTAACATTTTTTTTAAATTTCCGCAACTTTGTATGGGAGACCCAAGAAGGAGTGGTCATGGCACACTCATTTTCTGTCATATTATTTCCGACTACGATATTAATTTAAGTGTCAATTATGGTTATTCTAGAAAGAAGATTGCCGAAGTTACGGCTGTTTGAATTTAAAAAATTTCAGTCATTTTGTATGGGGGCTACAATAAAAAGAGGGTATGGCGCACCCATTTCTTGTGGGTATATTTGCTCCTACAATACTAATCCATACCTTAAATCTTGTTGCCCTACGCTTAATGGTTTGTAAGTTATGGAGCTTAAAAGTTTTAGTTTAATTCCCTCGACTTTGTATGGGAGACCCATGAAGGAGTGGGCGTGGCACACTCATTTTCTGTCATATTATTTCCGACTATGATATTAATTCAAGTGTCAATTATGGTTATTCTAGAGAGAAGATTGCCGAAGGTACGGCTGTTTGAATTTAAAAGAATTTCAGTCATTTTGTATGGGGGCTACAATAAAAAGAGGGTATGGCGCACCCATTTCTTGTGGGTATATTTGCTCCTACAATACTAATCCATACCTTAAATCTCGTTGTCCTACGCTTAATGGTTTGTAAGTTATGGAGCTTAAAAGTTTTAGTTTAATTTCCACAACTTTGTATGGCAGACCCAAAAAGGAGTGGGCGTGGCACACTGATTTTCTACCATATTATTTCTCACTGCCATGTTAATCTGTCAATTATGGTTATTCTTGACAGAAGATTGTAGAAGTTACAGCAGTTTCAATTTAAAAGAAGTACAGACACTTTGTATGGGAGCTATGCTAGAAAGTAGGCGTGGCTCACCCACTTTTGGCGAGATCATATAGTAGTATAATATAACTCTTTGTGTCAAATATTGTTGTCCCAAGTAGTATATTATGTGAGTTATAGCATGTTAAAGATTTTGAAAATTCCGAGGTTAGTCGCTTTGAATGCTTGGTGTGGGCGTGGCTATTGACCGATCATGCCCAATATCAATCCCCTCCGTACCCTTGGATCATAGGTTACTTGTGCCAAATTTCGTTGAAATATCTCAATATTTACTCAAGTTATCGTGCGAACCAGCCAGGTGACAGACAGACGGACGGACGGACGGACATCGTTAAATCGAAAATTTAATCGACGCTGATCACGAATATATATCTATGTGTATATCTCCGGAGATTCCTTCAAGTGGACACAAACATCTGACCGAAATGAATATACCATGCATATTGCATTATGCAGGGTATAAAAATCGAAATAGTGTCGAACAAAAATATAAGGAATTAGATTTTCGATATTATTTCATACATTTTTGCGATAATGTCGAATTGCATTGGTGCAAGAATGGTTGAAAATATGTATATATATCTCCGTACTTTTGAATATTGGATTTGTATAGATACAATGTCGAAGAAAATTAATTTTCGACATTATTGCAATTATTTGATTTCGATATTAATTCATTCTAATTCTAATTCTAACTTGAAAATAGTAGTGGATGCCACTAGAACTTAGAAACAAAAACAATATAGAATATCTCTAGTATGGGAATTTTGATATAACAATTTTTGATACTATTTTTTTACTGAATGTATTTATGATACTACATACATATACATTTACGAACGTTTGCTAATGTACAGCGAAAAATAAAAGTTTAGCCCTTAATGCACTTATATTCGTATTACATTACAGCTCTGTTTTTCATTTTATATGGATATACATATGTATATTTAACAAAAATTCTTTCAAATTTATATATATTAAATTGGGGGACAAAGATAGCGCAGAGGGATGTACTTAATTTAAGCGTAACTTTACACCTACTTAAAGATTACGATGACGATATTGATTTTTTATTTATTGATTTAAAACCAAAATTATTATTATTTGTTTATGTTCAATATTCTAATAAATTACATTTAAATTCTCCCACACTCATTTTATGCTTTTCCTCTAATCCACTTAATCTTAATCACCATGTGTATGTATGTAATAATAACTTTATATTTTGATTGTTTATATACCATTAAATTAGAAAGAAAAAATATTTAACGAAAACAAACAGGAAACACTTGTGGCATTGCAATATAGTTAATAAAAACATAATATAAATTTAGGTGTGTGAGATTTGTTTAAGACTACATATGCTATATGTACAGTATTGGCGATGTAACAAACTCTATTTAAGTGATGCTTTAATATTGATTCATTACACGTACAAATACACAATATTTTTTGGGAAACAAATGAAAAATATGCAGAAAATAGTACAATTTTATTTGCACTTTAAGTGCAACAATAATTTACATAAACTAACTGAGTTGATAGTATTCGGGTGCGAAATCATTTGCCAAATTGCTAAGGAAATTAAAGTCTGATGAGCTATTGGAATTCTCTAAACCAGTTAGATTTACACCCGGTGTAGCAGCACCACTATTGGCATTAGCCATTGGAGGGAAAACTTGTGCTGCAGCATTTACATTACCATTCACGGTGAAGCTTCCACCAGCACCACCAGCAATGCTACCAGTTCCACTAACATGAATGTGCGGAGGTGGTGGCACTGATGGTCCAGCTTGAAGATTGGGATTATGGTGATTGTGACCGTGATGCATATGTAATTGTGACGTCGCCACATGAGGGTGTTGTGCCCCATGGTGAACATGTGTATGATGCGGGGGTAATGGTGGATGTGGTGGCGGCACCACAGCATGCTGGTGTTGATGTTGATGCTGGTGACCTGTCTCATAGTAACCAGGAAAATTACTATAACCATCACAATTCTCCATGTGTACACCCAATGAGTTGGCATATGCTTCACCAGGATGATGCATATGTTGATGTTGTTGTGATGGTGGTACACCCTGTGCGTCATCGAGAGAAATTATTGCTGTTAAAATTTTCAAATATTTTAAATTAATACGACATTTACCGGAAGTGCCTGTTGATGAGGATTTTGAAAATCTGATGCTTGGTGCGATTGCTGCTGCTGCTGTTGGAATCCCATGTGTTCATAATAGGTTGAATTTTGTGATTTCGGGTCGTAATAGTTATTAGCAGCAGCATTATCTGTTAATATATAAATAAATATTGTGCTTTTAACTTTTGAGTATATTAACAGAAATATGTTAACGATTTTTACATGAAAGCTTATTGTGTATCAGAGATATCGAAGGATTAAATCATTCTTGGTTTAATTCACCAAACAATTCAATCCAATATTTAATTTTTTGACTGCAAATATTCAAATCATCATTCATTAAGATTTTTAGCATTTCAATTCATAGGTTAATTTTTAGTTTATGATTTCAAAGGCAACAATTCCTAATCAATTTTTAGATTTCAATTCCTTGCAATCACTTAATTTCTTTGTAATCACTATTGAATTGACATTTATTTCGTCATTTCGTGATAACTTAATGATTTGACATTTTAAAGTTTTATTTATTTATTATTTTCTTCCATTCACAAACTTCTCTTGAAAATAGCATTATGAACCATTTTCAAAGCAATTTTTTAGTAGTTTGTGCATTAAAATCTGAAAATATTTTTCAAATTGAATCTGAATTCTACTTTAGAAAAATTAATAAAGGAACACAATCAAAAATTTAATTGTGGACTAAATATCGATGTACAAAGGAACGCATAGTGTTAGAGTCGAGGTTTTGAAGCTCAAATGCTGCGTTTTTGTATTATTTCAACTCACAAATTTCAAGATTTTTTTCTTCTCTCCCTCTTTCGATAGTATTAAAATGCCTCACCATGTTTGAGATCCTCTTTCAAAAATGTGTGAGCGTTTTATGGTAAGTTGACAATATCTGAATTCTTTAACTACTAAGATGCACTAAGTTTTTATTATTTAACTTTCCCCATGGTTTAGAATAGGATTGAATTTTGGCTGCGATATTTATTCTCAAGTTTTGCTCTATGCATTATGCATAGACAAAAAAATACACATTGCCTAAAACTCTACCAAATTAAATAAAAATACAAAAACACCATCTTGGAAGTCGCGATAGTATGAATATATGTATTGTGAAATGTGTCGTTTTTAGCAGAAGGTTCTTTTTCATAATGTAGAAAATTTTAATCGAAATAACTGTTATAATATTAATTTGAATCACATAATGGTTTAAATCACTGAATACTACCTTGAAGGCTCAAGCATATGAAATTTAAATGATTTTCAAGTATTTATCCTTGTGAATTCATTAATTCAATCAGAGAAAATGAAAATGTTGAAGGATTGAAATTATAACATTAGCAGTGCAAACGGTATTGCAGAGTTTTAATTCATAACCTCAAATAGAAAATTGAGAATAAAATTTTTCAAGTGTAAAATCATGGATTTTGAATTGAAAATGATTTAAATCTGTTAACAACTCTGTTATTTGCATAATTTTAAATATTACAAGCCAAATTCACCTTTTCGTAATAAAACTTACCATACATATGAATATATCCACCATTGCCAACGCCGCCATTATTATTATTGTAGGTTTGTATGGGTTCGCCACCATGATTATAAAATGATTGTGGATGTTGCGCTTGCTGCTGTTGTGTATATAATACGCCGCTAGATGGTACTTTTCCAGGAAAATCACCTTTAGGACTTAAAAATTCACCATTTTGTAACTGTACACTCGCCGGTAGATGGCGCTGCACATGCGGTGGTGACGATACATTTGTGGCGAATTCAATATCATATTTGCCGTAATAGTCTTGTGGTGGTGGTGGCGGTTGTTGCTGTGGCTGTGGCTGCTGTAGCTGTGGTGGCGGCCCTTGTAAATGCTGCTGTTGTTGTTGCTGCTGCTGTTGCTGCTGATGCTTTTGATAGTAACTATGGAAGTAGCTTGAATTGCCGTCGGCCATATTGGATGCATTAGAATTTGAATTTTGATAACGCTTTTTGCTTGGACCATTAACAATACTAACACCAACACCACCAACACTAATACCACTGACAATGCTGCCGCTGCCAGTAATACAAACAGCGCCAGTATTGCCAGATGCATTGCTGCCACCCAAAGAATTAGTTGATGCTTCAGAATTTCGTCGGTAACCAACCATACCTGCTCCAGCAGCAGTAGCTGCAGCAGTAGCACCAACACCACCACTACCGTTTCCAGTGATTGTCGTTGTTGTTTCATAACCGAACGGAGATGTTTTAGTGGATGTGGATACAGCTTCTTTTTTAATCACCTATGAATTTGTATACAATAATAAGTATTTTTTCATATAATTCTCGAGAGACTTACCTGATCTCTCTCATCTTTTTTCTTCACTTTAATAGGACTATCATCGATTTCATCATCCAAACTGACACTGGATGCAACACTGGAATCAGCGCTGATCAAATTCGAGGCGGATACTGTTGTGCTGCCGAGTAAATTAGATGATATGCCCGTTGTGTCCAGCGTGGAGTTCGGTGTTACTGTGGATGACAAATAAATGCGTACATTTAAAGCAACTATTTACCATAAGCATGGATATCAACATGGGTCGCACGTATTCAATTTTCAATATCAATTCATGTAGTGTATAACACACCACACACTTGTGACATATTTGTCCCACTTCCGCACCCAATACTTACAGCTTCCGGTACTTTGATTGTGATTGTTATTATTGATGTTGCTGTTGTTATTGTTGTTAGTTGCACTGGGTGTATTATTGTTGTGACCTCGTGAATTCGATGTCGAATCTGGTATGTCATCCGATGGCAGTTCACAGCCTTGACATGATTTTTTTGAATTGGAATCTATTTGAATAGAAAAATGAAAAGGAGCAATAACACGAATGAGTTAAATTATATGTATGTTAATTGTTGTTGTTGTGGTAACATTCTAAAAATTGTGTACAAAAAAATTATATTTAGTACATCATAAAGGAAGAAGCTACTGACATTCGTTAAGGGCAGTCCTCATAATATGCCAATGAGTAAAGTTGGCGCGCTATGGGCATACATACATTCGAGTATACAGCAAGATGTTCAAATGTACTTATGTACATAAGTACGTGTCGTGTAAATATAAAGACGTGTTACATTGACAATGATTGATAAGCTTTTCAGGTTTGTTTTGTTTTTTTTTTTTATCCATCTTCCTCTTTCCTGTTTCTTTTTTTAATACTTTTTTCCTTTGATTATTTTTTTTTTTACTTTTTTGTATTTTTTTTTTTTTGTATTTTTTCCATTGACATGGTATCTATACATAAAATACTGGTTTTTAGGAATATGTATACTACATGCTGGAGATGGTAGGCAAAGTTGAGGTGTTGAGGTGATTTTGTGCCACATATTTTACAGAATTACACAGTGAGACAAATTGAAGGCGACTAAAATGAAGACAATACTTTATGGTGCATCGTAGTGGGTGAAAAAGTAGATTTCTCTCAAAAATATTAGAAAATTACATGTTGGTTAAAGATCAATGCGTTAACTGCATTCTGAAAACATATTCTGCAAAACATTTTTACCATAAGGGTTTGAAAATGAATGAATATGTGGCACTTAAAGCCCCAAGGGGCTCTTTGGCCGACCTTCTCTTCCATTACTGTTGTGCGTGTTAAATTTTGGACAGTATTAGAAGGAACCCACTTATTTTAGCAAAACTCTTGCGACATCACTTTTTCTGAGCTTTGTCGCAGAGTTATTTTAGAAGGTTTTCCATGGCAAATTGCTACTGCCGGAAGAATTACCAATTGTTTGCCGACAGGTGGGTACCGTTCGAAAGAAAAATCTTTTCGATATTAAATTCAGCCGGGGATTGATCCCACGACCTGAAGATCAGAAGGCCCACACAGTAACCACTGAGTTATGGCACCCACAAATGAGGGTTTAACCGTAGACTGTCCTTTGGGTAGAATTCTACCCAAAAAGAAACTTTCTTGTATAATATTTAACAAATGGTATTTTTTTGCAGTACGAAATTTCTTGACTTTATTCAAAATGCTTTTTTCCTTCGTTAAAGTTGAGTTTACTGACTTTTTATGATATACTTTAAAAAAATTTCGATCATACATGTTTCACGTCCCTATGGGTAGATTTCTACCCATAAGAAATTTTTTGAAAAAACATTATTTTCTCACTATGTTTTATAATGCGCAACACTGGGTATTTTTTACGAGTACGCAATAGAGAAGCAAATGCTAAAAAGGGGAATAACCGACAAATATACGGTTGTCTCATTTTTTAAAAAGGGGATTCCCAATTATATTCATGTATCATATGTGAATAGAGTTGGTAAGCAATTGCTATTCAAAAGCTGACCAGTATTCTTGTGTTACGAACGTGCTATAAGCTAAATAATATAAAGTGTAAAAAAAATGTCAAATCCAAAATATTTAACCAATGAAATGATTGAGGAGCTGGTGAATGAAAATAGTGACGAGGCAGATATTTATTCCGATAGTGAAGATGAATATGAACCCATAGATGAAGAGGATATTTCAAGTGAAAAATATACAAGTGAGGAAGATTCTTCGGATGGTGAAATCCCTATTGAGTTCACTGAATCGACATCCGCAATGATTGCAAAGGATGGCATGGTTTGGAAATCATCGCCAGTTCCAAAACACAGTGGAAGATTACGGAACGAAAATGTTTTATCATTACGACCTGGTGTTACTCGCATCGCATCGTCCCGGGTAAATGACAAAAAGGACGCTTTTTTACTCTTTTTCACGCCAGCGATGGAAAAAATTATAATTGAAAATTCAAATAAATACGCACAAGCAAAATTTCCTCAGGAGTACATCGAAATTAACAGAGAGTATTTACATGCATACATTGGCGTTCTTATTCTAAGTGGAGTGTTCAAGTAAGGTTTATTTTTATTTTTTCCATAATGTTAGATTGCAATTTGAAATAAATGTTTATACAGATCAAAGAATGAGGCAGTGGAAGATCTATTCGACGAAAAATTCGGAAGACCAATGTTTCGTTCAATCATGTCGCAGAAAACTTTCAAATATATAAATAGGGTTCTTCGCTTCGATGATGTATTTGGTAGGCGGCAGAATAGTACAAAAGAAAAATTTGCTCCAATTCGCAGCTTATGGAACAACTGGGCCGAACTTTTGCCGATTTACTACAATCCTCATGAATGTGTAACTGTTGATGAGCAACTCTTAGGATTTCATGGCCGATGTTCTTTTCGACAATACATTCCCTCCAAGCCAGAAAAATATGGACTTAAGTTTTGGTTGTTAGTCTGTTCAAAAAGTTCCTATGTTTGGAAAATTCAGCCTTACCTTGGAAAAAAGCCGGGAGCTGTGAAACCCGAACAAAATCAAGGCAAAAGGGTAGTGCTGGATCTCATTGAAGGACTGAAAGGGCACAATATTACCATGGATAATTTTTTATCGTCATACGAACTTGGTCAGGCATTATTGAGTAAAGGCTTGACAATGGTAGGAACATTGCGCAAGAACACAAGAAGCATTCCACCAAAGCTATTAGAGTGCAAAGGATTACCTCTTTATTATTCCACGTTTGCTTTTACAAAAGACACTTAATTGGTTTCTTATGTTGGAAGAAAAAACAAATGTACAGTTGTACATTGCATACATGTGAGGGAATAGGTCCCGATCCAAAGAAATTACCCAATATAATTGCGTATTATATTTCAACAAAGGGAGGAGTTGATACCGTTGCTATCAGGTTACAGCTGTAAGCGCAAAACTTGTCGTTGGCCAATAGCAGTTTTCGCGAATATGGTTGATATTTCTGCTCTCAATGCCTACAGTATTTTTAACGAAATTGATCAAAACTGGCACCAAAGTAAAAGTCGATCAAAGCGAAAAGTATTTCTTCGTGAACTTGGAATGTTGTTAGCAGAACCTTTTATGAGAAGTCGATCCAGAAAACCTACCACTACCGCATCACAGGCTCTTTTGTCAACAATCCGTGATGAGGAAGAAATACTAATGTGTTCAAAAGAAAGTCCAGGCGGCTCAACGGCAAACACTGTGAATCAAGTACCGCAGCAGCAGAAAGGTCGAGGCAGATATATTTCTTGCTATGAGGAAGGTGTAAATAAGGACAAAAAAAGCGAGCTTATCTGTGTTTTTTGTAAAAAACCAGCCTGCAAAGATTTGCATAACAGAAATATTTGTGTGAAATGCTGTTCCAAAATAATAAATAAGTGAAATAAAAAAGATTGATTTATATAAAGTTTTTAAATTTTTCTTATGGGTAGAATTTTACCCATAGGGTCATTAACGAAGATTATTTTTAGGGTCGCTCTACGGTTAAATTCTCAGATGCAAAACTGGTTCAGGAAAATTCGAAATTTAAGGGTAAGTTTGAAAAAACTCTGAGATTGGATAAACCATTGGCCTCTGGAGCACTTCAGTACCCAACATATATATTTCGATCCCGATCACCTTGTGGGTATTTCAAAATTTTATTATATTGTACAATACTAGGTAAGGGCTAGTAACGTATATATTGTCTTGAGAGTGAAGTAGTTTTTTGAAAAAATTGATTTTACGCAATCGCTACGACTCTAAAGTTTTTAAATTCCAAAGCATGAAGAATGTTTAAGTAGGAACAGGTTTAATTTTAATATTCTGCAATAAATGTTCTATGGTGATTTCCTAGGTTACGCACGTGACATTCGTGGGCATAAAATAGGGGATTAAAACAAAGCCAAATCAAAGGATACAATACACATTTTGGTAGGAAAAATTTGGTTTGGACTTCAAGATATAGGCTATATAAAACGAAAAGGATTTGACAAAACATGGAAAAGAAATTTGTGACATTCTTATCGCTTTCCACCGTATCCAAATATTCGCTTAAATATTTCAAGATAATATAAAGATTAAAAAAGGAGTTGTTCTTAAGAGTAGATGCTAAAGTACTACCTCTTCAGTGGAATAAAATCCTTAAGACTTCTCTTCATCTGTTAAAGTTTGCTTCCAAGTGGGCAAAGGCAGAATAAATATTTGTGTTACTGTAAAAATATTATTAAGTTGATCGAACCAGAGTTCGAACTTCACAAAATCAAATAAAGTTTCATATTGCAGCATGACAAGATTATCCAGACTATGAATATATGTTATACCAGAACATAAAGGTGTACAAGGAGACCTCTTTCTCTCTGATAACCAAATGCAGAACATGCCGCCGCCATTGCGTACGGCATATGATGAACGGTATCTTTTGAAGACGACGGATTCAGCTGATGCAAGGAGGTAGTTGCAATAAAAACGCTGGGGCATCCACTTTGGAACTATCCAGAACTATGTAGAATACGCTCGGAATTGCTTTGGATCCCCAGAATTCAATGATCTGGCCAAAGCAGCGGTTTTAAGAAAAAGAGCACTGTCTAAGTTCACAATGAAAATCGAAAGCTCTCCAGATATCGTTTCTTGGTCTAATCCTTCTATACACTGGGGATCTATGAAGATCAGCAAAACCTAATTGAATCTAACCTAATATCTTATTAACTTAGCACTGACTTAATTTAATGTTCAAATAAAATAATATTACACTTACTACTATCGGACTGATCATCATCACCTTTTAGACTGTCTTTATTATCTTCATCGTCCGTCTTCGATAGTGTTTGACGTTTATGCTTCATGCGACGATTTTGAAACCAAACTTTAACCTGCAAATATAAAAATACAAGGAACAAACGAAAAAGAAGAAGAAGAAGCAGAAATTAAATCGTCTTCAGATATCATATAAAAACAGAATAACAACTGCATACTCGCATTTACTATAATCAACCACAAGCTGTAGCAACAGCAGCAGTCATAGTTGGTAGTGGTAGCAATTAAAATTAAGTATTCAACTTAAGAAACATTTGCAAAAATGCAATTTGTCAATTTTAATGGTATTTCACCTTTGTTTTTTTTTTTCTTTCTTTTGTATTTATTTTCTGTCTTTCACTCACCCCAAAGGCTAACCACTCATACTTCAAACCGACACAATTTTGTAAAAAAAAAGCAACAACAAAAAAACAAGCAAGGAAAATAAAATAAGAAAACCAAAATGAGAGCAAGAATGCATATAGAAACTCACCTGCCGTTCAGTCAGATCTAGACTGGCAGCAATTTCAATTCTTCTCGGCCGGCATAAATATTTATTGAAATGGAACTCCTTCTCCAATTCGAGCAATTGTGTGTTCGTATATGCGGTGCGCAAACGACGGGGCAGCCCATTTTCTGGAACGAATTCAGCTGCAATTGAAAATTGCATTTTCTTTGATACCTGAGCAAATGGAATTTTGCACACTGGCAAGCGCGCACACACACATACACACACTCTCTTATACAGGATACATAATATATTGTCTGGCTGCTGATCAATTGAAGCTGCCTCGATATTGTATGTGTTTGAATATGTGTGTGTTCATGCGCTTAGATGTGTGTATTGTATCTTTGAAATATTGCATTCATTGGGTGGAATAAAATTTACATTTCAACTACAATATATATTACTAGTATCAACGACTATTTAGAATATTTTTTTATTTCTTTCTTTAACTGAATTTTAATGTCAGCATAAATAAGAGACAAACCTCAGGCAGAGACTCTTTCAATATGTACTATACATAGGTACCCCCCAAAGCAATTCAATAGAATCCAATCCATCAGAATGTCACCGAGCATAACAAATTTCAACGGATTTCTTCATATAAAGTAAACTAAAAACAAATAACAACAATAGCACACTATCGATCTTTTTAGCTCATTTTCAACTCCCTCCTAATAATACCACAATATATATACAATATATTTAAGAAGCACGTACCGTTTGAATGCAGCTGATGACGTATGAAATCGCGAGAGCATCATGAATTTTGTAAGACTTGTGGTTGTTGTTTACACAGACATATAGAAACAAGTTTAAGCGTTAAGTAATTAACAAAAATCAAAAAGATGAACAAGTCGTCGTTGTAAAATGCCAACTTTGATGTTTGCTACTACCACATATATATGTACATACGATACATAGATAGATATGTATGTATCTATGTATAGGCATATAATAAGCACGTACTATTTGAATGCAGCAGATGATGACGTATTAAAGCACAAGAGTACCGTATATGTATCTTGTAAGACTCTAATCAATCAATTAGAAAGAAGAAGAAGAAGACATTGTCGTAAAAATTCCAACTTCAATGTTTGCTACTGTTTGGTGTTTTTGAGAGTTTGTTTTTTTTTATGAAATACGATACACGTTGTATCAGCATATCTATTTGGTTATAAGTACATAGTTTAAAATTTTGCTTCAAGCTAAATATTTCGATGTGTAAATAAGTATGTCATTTCAAAATTTTCAATTAGTTTATTATTAATTTTTTTTTTCTGTTTGGTTAATGCTAATTAATGAGCAAAATGAAATATTCACCAGCACTAACATCTTGTACATCGCTATCATCGCTTCCACAGTGGCGCTGGAAGAGTCGAATGTATGGCTGAGCCCATATTAATTTTTACTGTTCAAAATTTTTTCCAAACATGCATACTTCCTATCTTTATTCTTTAGGGAGGCTTTCCTACAAATGGATCTTAAAAGCACCCGAAAATCGACAAATAATCCCATGATTGTCCAGAAATCATCACTACAGCCATTTATCTGATTTGGTTTTTTCTAAGCTTTATCACAGAGTTCTCTCAGCAGCTTTGACATTTGTACTGCCGGAAAAGTTGAAAACTGCTAGTTGGTCGGTCGAAAATCTGGAATTTCGTTTACAAACATTTTTGCGAATCTCAATTGGGAAACATTTAATACCAAAGCAAAAAAACAAAACAAACATACCCGTCAGGTGAAATTAAAACTGTGGGTGCGAATGTCTTGACAAGCTGAATAAACTTGGTGAAAATAACCAATGATGGATCTTTTGGGTTCCAGAACATATTGGAGTTGGAGGCAACGAGCTAGCTAGAATAGGTTTGTCAGGAAGGGATCAGCAACACCCTTTGTAAGCCCAGAACCCTTCTGCGGTCTGGGCAAAGGAGCTTTATCCATGCCCATTAAAAGGAGTAAACTATCAGAAAGACAAACACACTGGGAAAACCTACCAGGATTGTCACAATCCAAGACACTTTTAGGGACCTATAACCTAAAACGACTTGAAAAATGTATCAGTTTAAACAAGAATAATATGAGAATCATTACGGGCTTATTGACAGAACGCTGCAGGCTGAATTATCACCTAACGAAACTGGGAATCTTCTCGGATGAAACCTGCCGACATTGCAGGGACGACAATGAAACTGCAAAACATGTGTTGGGAACATGTCCAGCACTTATGCACACAAGAATGCAAAACTTAGGGGAATTTATAGAGTAGGATCTAAAATACTCTAGTCCATGATGGGGTGCACAATAGACCTAGGGTCGCAGTGCAATACAACCCTCTAATAATAATAAAGGTACCCGCCAAAGGTACTGTCGGCCAGTAGTTACTGTTCTTTCCACATAAATAAAGAGCTTCTGAAAGTGTTCTGTGACAATGATTAGAAATCGGAATTGGCCAATATATGGCCAATTCCTTTGGCACCAGTCATACATATATAAGATCGTTGAACTTTATCCAGAAGGCATCTGTAGGAGTTTTTGTCAAGTGATGTCCACCAGCCTGTAACACAGTAAAAAATAGGGATCTCATGGCTGTTTTGTATTGAATGAACCATATTCGGTTCGATTCCCCTATGGAGCGCTTTCAGCAGTATAGCACAGTGATTGCTTTCTGCGTTCTTGCTTCAGTGTTGAGCTTCCAGTATATTTTCTAACTCAGCTTAGTTAACACTTAAGTTAGGATTAATTTAAGTATGAAAATATGTGCATTTTTGAGTTATATTGATTTCCGACTCTAATACTCTTGAAACTATGATTTTAAAAAATACAAATTTTTATGAAAAATATGTGCGAAATTTAAGTAAAACTTAAGCATCAATCGGTGCTTACAGAAGTCAATGATATTTAAGTTTTAAGTTAAAGTTAAAGTTCTTACAAACTTCAACACTACAAAAGTTTCCAATTCAATGCATATTTGCAAAATGACTTTCATACTTGCACACACACACACACATCCATACATATTTATGCTCATAAACGCATATATTTGTAAACACATATACGACTCATAAAAACAACATCGTGTCAGAGACACTGATTGAATTACACCTTTTAAGTTCCGTCATCAATACCAAAAGCGGATACCATCAACACCACCTGGATTTACTTTTATATATACCAATATATGCATGTATATTTGTGTATATATATATATTAGTACACCATACATATATGGCAATGAATTCAGAAAGTATAAATTTTGTGCAAAACTTGTAACAAACTGTTTACGATCCAAAAATGGCACAAGGCACAAAAGCAGAAAATATGATTTCCTTTCTGCAAAACGAAGGAAAGCTAAGGACGGGGATAACGACAAGCAAAAAGATAATATTCGATAATTCAAAAGTGTAAAGAATGAGTGTGAAAGTATAAGGCAGAAAGAGAGAAAGAGATTTAGAGTGAGAGCATGATAAGTAAAATAATAACCAAAAGGTGATATTTGGTTTGGCGCTGTTGCAACCAGGAGCAAGTGTGTACGTACATTCATTCGATGTGTGCAAACATTTAATAATGCTTGTGTATGTATTTGTGTTTGTCTCTGTGCTTGTACATTTCCCGAATGATAGCAAAAGATTTGCTTTTTACAATGAATGAAAATACTAAAGTACCGAACGGTTAGTAGGTATTAGCTCTATGCCATATTGCATGGTCATTGCCCAAACAAGAGGTGTAGGTGTTCATATTTACAGTTAAGTAGTTGCTGTGAATAGGGAAATTTTTCGGCTTGAGAGAGAAAATGCATTTTACTATATGTATGTCGTTGATGTCATCATGCAAACATACAATCGTATCGAAACAAATATTGCAAAATGTTGTCATCACGGAAGAAATTCCGGAAAATCCAAAGTCAAAAGTTATCTAAACTTTTGCTTTGAATATATACATAGATTTGTTGCATGCTGTTGTTGGATTGTATTCATTGATTGGCGGGCTTCAATGCTATTGGATTACAATGAGAGAGAGAGAGAGAGAGAGAGAGTGGTGTAATCATTTCATTAAATAGAACACAAGGCATATGATGATCATAATGATGTATAAATACCTAAATCTGATACGATTGTAAATTGATTTAAGAGCATCTGTATGAGAAGAGAGTAAAACTATTATCTACATAAATGTTTGTATGCATTCGTGAATATATACATATGTACCCAATGAATAGTTATTTGCAACATGTGTAAATGAAAAATATTGCATACAGCCGCCAGTAATTGTCTCTTGGCCTCAGTTTTGGAACAAAAGAAACAAAAGTACTTATTATAGCCATAAACATTATTTACTGCACACCAAAAAGTACAAACATACTTCTACTTACATACATGCGTACACATATCTGGCCCAGCATGAAGAAGCTACACATATAATTTGAATGAAATCCACGTAAGTATGGGAACAAAGAACGGACAAAGTGCCAACTCGACTTCTGGATTGTGCACACATTGAGCCTTATTAACGCATTAAACAACATAATTTACATGTTAACACTTAAAAACACTCGTGCTGGTCACTAATATAATGGAATAGGGAGGGAGAGAGACATTTCAATGGATCTTTTTTTTTGTTACTTTCCAACCAAGTAAAATATACAATTAACTACATACGTTGAATCCAAATATATAATAATTCTATTCTATTTATATACTTTATGGTATGTAGTTGAAAATTAAAATAAATTTTGACAATCTTCAAAAATAATTGTTAACCACATCAGTTAAGTGAAATGTAGCAAGGCGAAAATTTTGCAACAAATGCAAAAATCTGGTAAATAAAAGGAAAAAGAAATAGAAAAAAAATGAAAGATAAATTGTGCACTTAAGTGTATGAATATGATGTTTACGGGCACTTTGAATGGTCACAACCCCAACCAAGTCCTGCCCAACAAATGGGTAAATGTGAACATTTCACAATAACAAAGTTACTTATTTATATACAATAGATAGAATTTCATACATACCGGGTGAAGAATGATAATAAATTGTATAGATGATAAAAAATGTTTCGATTCTCATTAAATATCTTGAGGTGGGCCCTACAATGGCTGTTACAGCTAAGTGCTTGCCCTTCTATTCATAAAGTAGCTGATTCGACTACCGGCCCCGTCAACATAATAGCACTATTTTCATAAATACAATTATTTGCAACCCGGCAATCAATTAACATTTCTTCAGCAACTGAGCAGTGTTCATCGTAAGCACCTGCCATAGTGGCCTTATCTCACGACGCACAAAGCGTATGTATCAAATTGAAACGTTGATAAGCGCCACGCAGGTTTGGAAAATCGGAGACCAACCGCCAGGTTCCTACGATACCAATTGGGGCACGTTGAATGGACGTACTACTCTCCTTGGTGGGGATCGAGGCCTACCTAAAACCTCTTCTGATCTAAGGGGTCAGCACCCCTTGGTTGCTGTGCAACTCCACATCGAGCACCCCACGCCTTTGACGTGGAATACTCTACTCTCTTGGAGGGATTCCAACCTGATCACCCATGGTACCAAATTTAATGCCTTTTGTAAGACCTCGTAGCCGATGCTACTACCAGTTTCAGCCCCATTCGGCTCCGGACTGTTGGCCGGTAACAATTCTTCGACAGTAAAAATTTGATTTTATTAAGCAATTTCTACGCAACTATGCCATTTGATATTGATAAAACGGAGCTCAATAATGCTTTGCCAGGGCCCTTCAATCAAGAAGAAGTGTCGTAGGAAAAAGGACAAATTCCTAGATCATCAAGTGGATCACGCGAAATCAGACTGAAGATACATATACCTTCAGGGCTAAGTGCTGGTGTTGCGGCATTGTGTCTACACAAGACATTTCTACCCAATTTGTCATTTATTTATTTATTTAGCCCTTATGAATTAAGCAATAATTATTTCTTCCGAGAATTTTACTCTCCAGGGCGTTTAAAAAAAACTTACTACTACCGCTCGAAGAGTGCCTCTAGAAAGATAAAATATATAACCGACCTATACACAATTTCTCATTATAATATTATCTCAAAAATACTTTGAAATCTTTTAATTTAAAAAAATTTAAATCAACAAAATATTCCATAGCTGCCCAGTAATATCCTCTGAAGTGGTGAAATATTTTATAACTTTAAAAATCATTTAAAATCACTATTAAAATGCATCACCCTATACATTGGGTAAATGTGCACCCACTTCCAAGTGAACACACACACACACAAAACATATATACACTTATAGTACATACCAAAAAAAAAGGATAATCTTTCACATTAAGGACATGTGCTGATTATGCTGCTTATTGTTGTTTTGCTTGTCATTTTTGTTGTTCTTCGTGATGGTGGTGGTGTCATTGTTGGGTGCTTGGTCAGAGCGGTCAGCGGTCGACCGACCAAAAGACATATAGTGGACAGTTTGTTGTTAAACAGTGTCAAAATAGTTAAACCACACCTTCATATAGCAAACACGCATTCGTGTACACACACCCACAAGAAATGACCCCAATTTATCTTCTGCTATAGTTGGGGATGCTGCATGTTGTAATGGCAAGTGTGTGGACAGCATTTGAGGAAGGTAGCATGCTATACGATAGTGTCGAATGCAAAAAGTGTCTTCTTATACATATGTGTGTGTGTGTGTGCTTGGTTTATGCAAAATATTTAAAGTAGATTTTTGTGAAACTCAAGCATTTAAATTATTGCTTCATACAAAACAATAAATTTAATGTAACAAGTTTTTCGACATTGTTGTAAACAAAACAAAAAAAAAACGATTGATCAAAATAATGTAAGTATGTATTAAAATCAATTTGAAAACAACTTATGTAAAATGAAGACACTCCGACTACATGTACATGTAGCATATTGAATTTTAAAACCTAAAACAAAGAAGGAGAGAGAATTGTACAAAACAGAAATGAAATTATATAAATATACGCCCAATGTAAGATGAAAAAAAGTATTGATTGTCTCAGGACAATAGTAAAAACACCAACAACAATGAAGATGATGCAACGAATGCGTTCGGTTTTGTTGCTTCAATTGTGGCTGCTTCGCCTCTACTCATCATCATCGTATGATAAAAATTCAAATGTTTGCATACAACAATACGAGTAATAATAATAACAACAACAACAACAACAACAACACCAACAGTAACAGCAATGACAACATTCGATGCAGTCAAATTTTCATCATCAAGGACTATCAAAGAATATTAAAAAAATACAAGAACAAAAACGAAATAAAAACAAAATGCAGATACAACTGAAAAACTAAAACAACAACAAGACTAAACAACATTTAAGGAAAGAACAGGGCGAACAAACGAAACAATCATTAATCATACGCTTTGAGGGAAAAAGTCAATTTCTCATGGATACGAATAATAATAATAATACCCCGAAAGATATCGTTCGTACGGTACTCACTCACTCATACACATTCATTCTCGACAACGAACAATCTAATAGTTTATAGAAGTATTGCAAGTATGGAATTTGCTGTTTTGTCACAACCAGCAATCAGTCAATGCGCCAGTCAGTCAGTCAGATATTCGGTGACTCTGTCTGTTTGCGATGCGTTTGATGAAAAAGAAAAAAAAATAGAAAACCAGGAAAAAGAAGCAGGCGACAAGAAGGAATAAGCAAATGCATCAAATCGGATTTAAAAATTTTCTTTATACGAATTCATGTATTGCTCGCATTTTCCATAGAGCAATATTATTAGAAAAAAATCTAATTTATTTTCTATAAATTTGGTGGTAATATCTAATGTCATGCAATCGCATTTGGTTTTAGATGATAATCTAATTATTGGACACTGTCAAAGAAGGACCCTTTAGTTTGTTATAATTTTGAAACTATGTACTAATATCGTTAACTAGTGATACTTGTGTACGTGACTATTACAGAATGTAATCGTCTGAAGAGAACAAATGTCTGTTTTTACAATATTTCTTAGCATTTCTTTTCCTTTCTTTTTGCTTGGAACTGGACTCTCCCTTCAATGATGACCACCTTGTGATCAACAATATGAAAACATTATTTTTGACTATTTTTGCAAGAGTTTTTGAGATTAGATAGAAGCCTAAGGGTGACGGTGGAAATTCTATCGCGAATTCGGTTTCTCTGATTCTCTGATCGGTCAAACATCCTACTTTTATTTATTAATTTTTTTTTCTCTGTAACAGAAGAGAAATTAAAAAAGATTCCGTGTGATCAACCAAGTACCGGTGAAATATTGGTAGCAATTAATTCCACTATGGGCAATTTATTTTTTAAATAAAGAACCATTTTCCACCATAATTCCCAAGTAAAAGTGATTTAGATATCAAGCTGAGAATTACATTTGAGGAGAAATTCAAAATATTTAATTTTTGAAGTTAAGTCACTTCTTATTTTATATGGTACTTTAAACTGTAGAGGCTTGTGAAGTGAGTTAGGTCCTACCTTAATAACACATTTGTTCGTAGGCTAACACATAAGTGGCTCCATTATTGAAATATTTCATATGATTTTTAGGAAGTAGCAATCTTCATTCTTTCACAAGCTATGGTGGTTTTAGTAACACTACTTTTCTGATTTTGAGAAGTATGGATTGCTTTTTATGGGAAAAAAACACCGTTTCAGCCAAAGATTGTCTTGACAATTGTTATTCGCACACTGCTTCAGCGAGCCAAATGATAGAGGGTATTGTTGTCTTTAAATGCGCCCGTACAAGCATTGATAATACCGAACACTTTGGTCGTCCAAAATAGGTGGTGACACAGGAAATCATCAAACAAGTCATAAAATCGTGTTGGCAAATCGTAAAGTGAGATTTGAGGAGAGAGCTAACACCTTACAGATATCTAAGAAATATGTGACAGTTTTGGATAAACATCTCTCCATGAGAAAGCTGTTTTCGGAATGAGTGTCGGGTTTTTGCTCACAATGAACCAAAGGAATAACGTGTCGATGATTCTGAGAGCTGTTTGGAGCAATTGCGGCGTGTCAGCTGTCCATAGTTTGTTATGCGCATGAAATTTTGATCATCGACTATTTTGAAAAAGGCTAAACCATCTGTAACAATCGCTACTTGGCCCAGATGGTGCATTTGAAGGAGGAAATCGCAAAAAAATGACGCTTCATGAAGAATAAAAAAGTTCTTTCACCAAGACAATGCGCCATATCACCATTTTTTGACTACTATGCTTAAATTCACGAATTACACTTCCAACCATATTCACCACACTGCATCCACCATATTCGCCAGATTTGGCTCTCAGCGACTGTTACTTCTTCGCAGACCTCAAAAACTGATTGCGGGAAGAGGATTGGATTGGAATGATTGTATCGCGGTTGAAGAAGTCTAAGTATATTGATGAATATAGTCGAATTTTGGCAAAAATTTATTGTTTATTGGTTATCCTATAAACTTTTCAGCCGTGGTGTTATTTATTTATTTATTGGGATTGTTTGAAACACAAATATATTTAATATGCGCAAAGCGCTCACCAATACGAATGAGATTATTTAAAATTTTCAGCCGAGAATATTTCCATATAAAAAATATTGATCATCAGTTCGAACAATTGAACAGCATTTGAAAATTTTTCGGCAGCAAACATTTTTTATGAAAATACTTCCAAAAAGAATCTGAGCCAAAATTCAAATTAAATATGTCAAAGATTTTTTTTGTTTGTTCGAAATAGTCAAATTTAAGTAAGTGTTTTTCAATGGTGTCCATATTCAATAGACATATTAATACTGAAAGAGAAGCTCGGCGAAAGGAGTCTTCGAAAACTATAGTACTAAGTATCAAAGCATCTTACGTTGTACAAAATTGTTCTGTTATATGTTCTGAAATATTTTGTGTATTGTATTTAGAATTAAAAATAATTTTGTGGGAATAATTTCCTTCACACACTTATTGCACACAATTTATTAAAAACATTCGCTTTGTTATTTGTATTTTAAACTCACCTTTGGACATTTCCAAAACGACTTAACTTTAAAACTTGAAAACGCTCTTGCTATATGACAATACAGGCATAACATAGTACCATGTATACAACTACAAAACTATTAATTTCACTAACATTTTGTTTTTTTTTTTTCTAACATTCTTTTATCAGATTTAGATCAGTTGCGAGACCTTGATAAACAACAAACATTTGTGGATACGATTAATAGAATTGATATAAATTTGATTGATTTACAATGAAAAATAGTAATAATAACAACAATAAACAAATTGATCATTATGATTATTGATTAACATTGACAAATTGTGGAAAAACAAAACAATTTTAAATGTTTTCAATCATTTATTTAAATATTAAAATATGATTGGCTACGTTCATGTTTACAAATGATAATTTTGTAATGATAGTGAATATATTTTTTAACTTCGTAATCGTAAAGTAATGAAGAATATCCATTAATTTACAGCATTATAACTATTGAATAAATAAGAGCACAGCATGTTGTCCAACCTATTCCCCTAGCACTACAGGATAATGAAGCACAAGTGTAATAAGAAATAATCCTACAAATTTCAAAGGATGTCAACGTCATCATACTTTTAATGATGACGATAACAATGCTTTTCAATTACTTGCCACTTTCTACTATGATATAAACAATATTATTAAAGTCAGTACACATAAGAAAATACTTTTTGAGATCAGACTTTTTTGCTGAGAGATGTCTTCAATCATTTGATGATTTTTGTAACTGACATTTATGTGAAAAGTATTTTGTACTGTTCGGATTAGTTTTAATTAGTGGATTGTGTTCTTTTCCCAACTTGATAAAGGGTTGATAAATTTAAGACATCTTTTTTTTTTGAAACATCCCTTTAACTCCTGTGTATACTACTTGATTAAAGTGAGCATTATTCGTCAATATGAAGAAGAAATGATTTATGATTTTGATAAAGTAACTATTTTTTTCATTAAATATTTAAAATTATAAAAATTCGATTTAGTACAATTGCATTATTCATAACATAAATTTTTATCGCAAAATTTTAATGACTATAATTTTCTAATGCAATGCAATCTATATTTCTACTATGTATGTAAAGCCAAATGCATACAATGCATGCACAATGCATAATTGAATGAAATTTCTCTAAAGCACTAAGTAACTTGACTCAGCTCAACTCTATAAATCAAAACGCACAATCTATGGGTAGGTATTATTATTATTATTATAAAATATATGTTAGCCTTGCGTGTTCTAAGCGTGTTAAAAGCGTAACTTGTAATTTAATGCAATTATTCTCAGCAATGGTAGGCAAGTGTGTTCGGAGGTGTGTACTTGTATGAATGTATAAGAAATCAAATTGCACTTGCATTTGTATTAAATAAAATTTTTAGTATATTATACGTCGGTATGCAAAAGAGAGGATGGAAAAAATTAAAGACAGGAAATTTAAAAATATAATAAAATATTATTAGTAAGACAGATTGAACAAATTATAACCGATTTAGAAATTCCAGTATGTATATTGTCTTATTATTCACACTCTTGCAATTATTTCTTTATTTGGCACTTTTGAATGACGGACTTAATATACCATCTTCAGAACTGATTGCTTTTTATAGTAATGTGGAAACAGCAGGCATCGGGATGGAGTATTTGCATAACCTCCGTCACTCAAATTTGTCAAAGCATAATAATAAGCATAATATTAGAGATTCTTCCACCTTACGTTACTTTGGCATTACTCCAACATATAAGGTGTCAGTTGCATTACACTCGAAACAGAAAGACGGTACTCTAAATCATCTGAATAATCTTAATCTGAAAAAAATTAAATTAATTATAATTATGATCGTGGTCTTATTTCTGAAATTTCATTGCCGTGCATTTACGAATAGTTAAGCATATGTTTGCTTAGTAGGAAAGCATAGGATTTAGAGTCCCCGGAACCGGATCGAATAACCAAGTATCCAAGAGTTCGAACAAAACGTTAATACTAAAATGTCTAGTAAATAAATTATTCCAATTTTCTATTTATCCGGATGTGGTGTTTTTAGTTATAGCTGACTGTATTCTGTATCAATTTTTCAATTTGAGTTTGAGTACATTGAAAATAAATCTGAATCCTACATCCTTACAAGCTAATTATTTTATGAAAAATTTGAAAGACAGCCAAATTTTTCAAACTTCCTTTCGCTTACTAATTATACTCGGCATAAATGATAAAGTAATCAGTACTCGTACAATAGACAAAAGTACCTAGTGTGAAGAAACAAAAAAGTCCGACTTCTTGAACCACACGGACTTCTTGACAACTATGCTTTCGAAGGAGCAAAGAGCTTGTTGAGACAGTCGACAGTCTGGAGGGAACGAAAATAATAATCTGAAAGTCTCTCGTCTCATCTGCGTTTACACATAGCACAGAGCCATGGGCACTTTCTATCGCAGATGAATGGTTGTTTATGGTTTTCGGGAGACAAATCCTATACAAGATCTTTGGACTTACAAAATTTGTATTGGTGACTAGTACCAAATAAGGTAGAACCATGATATATACGAGCTGTGTGCCGATGAGAACATAATAAAGCGTATAAAAATTCAGCGACCGCAGAGTACGTACCAACCGGAAGATGGTGTATTCAGAACTTCGTGGAAGATGCCGATGAAGATTATGATCCAACCTCCGTTGGAAAGAACAAAAAGTACTAGAGAACTTGGCACCAACGACTGAAGAACATAGATGAGAGCCACAACACTATGAGTTCAGTTAAAATCGAACACAATCGGTTGTATTTATTTGTTTAGTAAATGTTGCTTTGAAGCTTCTTCAAAATTGAATGTGTCATAATATGTCTAAATTTTGAGCCAACTCATAATATCCTACAACATAAATTTGGTATATAGCTCTTACGGTGGGAACCAAATTGATTTTTTTAAATATTTTAAACATCTCTTCATATTTGTAGGAATCATTTACTGGTTTTTTATTTCGAATATGTTATGCCAAATATGAAAAATCATTAAAAATGGAATATATTTTAAAGTCCTTCATTTTCATGGATCAAATTGTGATTGTGAAGTACACACTCAACACAAAAAAAAAACCAGAAAAAGAAAACGCTGAAAGGGGTGCAAATAAATTATTAAAGCGTAAGAAAAAAAACCATATTGTTCTATATCCTACAATTACCTCTTTACTCTATTAAAAAGTTATTATTTACGATACTATATACCTCGTTTTATTTCGAATAAATCGATTTCGAAGTAAATGCATATACAAAGTGTATACACAAATGTATACATACATTTGTATGTATATACATATATTTATCCATATACATATTTCAATTTTAATTTATAATTTGAAACTCATTTTAAATCTATCTTTAGCCAATGTATAAGACTTTTTCTATTAAACTTTTTGCGCACCAATACAAAACCAAAAATGGAAATACACGTTAAGCCGCCATCAATACTTTGGAAATCAGTACAAATTAAAAAACTTACCAACTTTATATACATATATATAAAGAATATATTTCATATGTATGTGTTTGAATACTTATATACAAAGTATATGTCTATATTGAAATTACAATATATATAGTTGAAAGATTGCAACAATACAACAACATCTCTTTAGCATGTGCCAGTCAGTCAGTCAGTCAATGAATAAGAGTGAGTTGAGCGGAATAGGGTGTTGTGTATGTAAATATATTGTTGTTGGCAATGATGGTGGTGTTGGTGACGATGCTGTCACTTTGGCATGACGTTCAATTCAGTTCAGTTGAGTTTGATGCGCATATCCACTATGTAGTATAATGTATGTATAAATATGAAATCCATCAGGGATGCTGAGAGCTGTCAATCAAAATGAGGGAAACTTTCGGTTTATATAAAAGATGAAAAAAATTTACATTTTGTATGTTTTTTTGTCTTGGTTTTTTTGTTTTGAAATTTTCTCTACTGCTTGCTGTTATTGCTACTAAAGCTTCATATTTTAATAGGGTGGATTATATATATCTTATGTATGCATTTGTGTGTATAGCATTATGGTTGGCAAAAATTTAAATAAATATTTCAAAAATGGCAGCATTAATATTGAAATAAAGTGGAAATGCAATAGGACATATTAAATATTAAATTCTCAAATTCTTTAATTCGTGATTTCGTAAAATATTAAAACCATTTTTTTTTATTTGGGTTAAAATAGGCACCTAAAATACCTCGAGAAAATTATAAACCGTAGAAATATATTTATACAAATCATCGGTTAAAAAAATCGGCCCAAATTATGATCAATTATATGAAAGTACTCACATTAAAATTTTTCTCCATTTTGAACTGAATAGAAATTAAATGGATGCCACTAACCCTAGTTCTTTGGCATTCTGATCTGTAGGTCGTGGGTTCCATCCCTGGCTGAAGTACAACTTTATTACCTGTTGACAAGCAATTGCCAATTCTTCCGGCAGTAACAATTTACCATGAAAAAGCTTCTAAAAGAGCTCTTTGACAAAGCCCAGAAAAAATGATGTCACAAGGTTTTTGCCATACTTAACCAGCTAATATAAGTATGTTCTATCTAATACTGTTCAAAATTTAACACACACAACAGTACTGGAAGAGAAGCTCGACCAAAAGGTCCTTTGGGGTCTATAAGTAGCACATATTTGTTTTTATTTTAGAAATCCAATAGGAATTGGAGGTACAATAGACATATAATAAGTTTCGCCCAATTTTGATATATGTTATATGTACAAATCCCTCCTATTTTGTTAAATTCCATAAAAATATGCGTGAGACAAAAATGGTAGGAAGGGAATGAAGTAAAATTGAGGAAAATGGTTAAGTAGGCTCAAAGATTCTAAAAAGTGGTCATCAGAAGAGTATGATGTACGCTCGACTCGAAAAAAACTTACCTCCTAATTTCATCCCTTTGAGGGGCTACCAACAAAATTGAAATTTTTTGTAAAATTCCCTGCCATCGCTACCAGAGTATCTCCAAATGTGAACACTTTATGATCGATCCTCATTCATATTTCTTATTCAATTTTTATTCCTAACATTTTCACCACTAGCTCCGCCTCTCAGAGGAGCTCTCTTACAATATGAAACTAAAAATACCCGAAAATCGACTAATAATCTCAGAGCTGCCTAGAAATCACTTCCAGAAATGTATAATGTTGGACGAACTCAAATTACTGGAAAAACTTTCAATTTTTTTCTGAAACACTTTTTCTGGTTGTCTTTCAGACAAAATGCTATTGAGCAGAACGGGGGTGGAATCCAACTTGGGAGAGGTCAATGCGCTAGTTATTGAGTCACATGGTATGGTTGTGGGTATTTAACATGATCCGACGTTCAAAGTGTCGTAGTAAGAAATGTATGGGAGCACCGAAGACTTCTCTATAATAACAGTAATTAATACTCGAATTTCCCATACAAAATATTAGGCAATTTGCCTATAGTCATAAAACAAAACAAAAAAATACAAAAACTCAATAAAATGAATACCTAAAAATTGCATAAAACTGATGTTGATGATGAATGTTCGAAAACCACAAATTATTCATCAAAATTGGATTGCATCGATTGACATTAATTTATCATGTGGTTACTATAAAACGTTGTGAGTACTTGCTGGGTTTTACAAAAAAATATTTGGCACACTTTAGTTAAATAAAAAGTCGTTATCGTCATTGATGTTGTCGTTATCTTCAAAGTGAAAGAGAAGCTTTGAGTATTGAAATAAATGAAAAGATACTACGGCTACTCAGACGAAAATGATGAAAATCCTTAACCAATAATAAATCAGTTCTCTAGTTGTTTTATTTTCACTTTGACAATTGTAAATTTTTTTGTTTTTTTGTTTTTTCAATGTAACAATGAGAAATGAACTGACTGACATTGGACACACGATTATATGAATATTGTCATTCAAATAAAATGTATAGGTAACTAAGTAATGTAAGTTTAGTAAATGCTCGATGAAAAATTATTTACGCTCAGGTAAAGTAAGAAGTAAGCAATGGTTATACAAAAGATGCACCTACTAAGCACTCAATAGTGCGTTCAAAAAGAAATCAGTTTAAATAATAGTTTTTAAGCCGCTTAAAAAATAATGAAACAAAACAACAAATTTACTAGAGAAAGAAAACCCTAAACAAAAAATAAAATAAAATCTCAACTTGGAAGTATGTACTATATGTAATCACAAAAACTCTACTTTTTGATAATCTCCGGTATCTGTAATAGTACATATGAGTATATCCATATGAATATGTTGTCTGTATGCACGTTCAAAGTTATTGTATTATATTACTCACTACGATTAATCAATATTTTGTTTAAAATTCAAATGCAACAAAAGCTGTGCCGCCGACATTTTTGCTGCTGCTTGCTGATGCTGCAACACAATATCAATTGCTTCTACTGATTGCTCGCTTGTCGTCTGCTTGCCATTGTATCATGAGACAAGAGGAGTAGCAGCAACATCTGATGAAGAAGAGTTCATCAGTTTTTTTTTTTTTTCTATCGACTTTTCATTCATTCATTCGTTATACGACGTTCCTCATCTTGTTGCCCTCACAGTCGAGAGTCACAATGTTTGACAGATCAACGCGCGCTGACAGTTCATACATGCACGTACAATTCATACATACACTCGTATGTTCATGCCAGTTTGTGCTGTGCTGTGCTGTGTTGAGAAATGTTGGCGATAATTAATGATCCTTTTTGAATTTGGCGCGTTTTTTAGTGTTACGTTATCATTGTTGTTGTTATTGTTCATCGTCGTCGTCGTCGTCGTCGCTGTTATTGTTATGCTTTATTTACTCATCATATTATGTACGTCCATGTATATGTATGTAGGAAAATATTGTATAAGCGTATACGTATTATTTATTTGATTATTGTTATGCCGCATATGAATTATGATCATATTGATGGTGTTGATGGTATTCAACACTCTTCTATTGTTTGTATATTAATTGTTGCTTGCAGGCTGGCTGACTACCTGACGTCTGACTTACAGGTAGAACGAATCATACAAATAGGTGGATTTAATTTCCGTATTCTGGTATATTAAAAGTATGCTCATATTATTTTCGTTACGAATAATATTGATAGCAGAAGAGCTTCTGTTTGAAAATGTAAAAATCAAAAAAAAAAAAAATGCATCACTTGAAAACAAGCCATTAAGCAAATAAACAAAAAAAAAATCAAAATTAAATTTATTTTTCTGCTCGATTTCGTTTCCATTAAAATAACATTTTAAATTGCAAGTAATATCTCGCGTAAAAAAATGAAAAGAAAATAAAAATCATGTTAAATCGTACGATACAAAATATCCAGAAAATAAATAGGAAGCACAAAACCACATACAATTGCGGAAAAGAAAAATCAAATCTTTATCATCTATGTCTCTACTCTATGCACATTAGAGTGGGTCAACTTTGAAATATTTTGACAACTTGGCTCAGCGAAGAACTTAAAATACAAGTATGGTTTAAAGTCAGCAAGCAAAATAAAGTCTTGTAGATTTAAAACCTCCAACTTTTATTTTGTTTTACAGCCAATATTGCATCAATTTGGTAGACCAGCCATTGAAGGGATAAAGACAGAGGATAACTAATATCGAAGATTTTGCGTTCATTTTGTATGGGACCCCTTTAAGAGGCCGAGATAAAGATTAAATATATTTCTAATATATATTCAATGCTCATTTCCATGCTCTTTGGGCTATGGGCAGCTATTGGGATTATATGTCAATTTTGCATACACTTTCAATTGGAACTCTCTTAAGAGGTGGAAATAAAGATTACATATATTTGAAATTAATATTGGGAAGTAAAAACTAATTGAGGTTAGTTATATATTTTCACGCTCTAAGTGCAATTCCTGAGCAGATTTTTTTGGTGATTTTTCGATTTTTGGGTTTCTTATGTCATTTTTGCACGAGAACCCTTTTGACGTTTGGCTACAAGGATTAAGTTTGTTTTGGAAGAAATCTTGGAGAGAAAAAAATAATGGAGTCCAGTTATACATTTTGCCGCTTTAGGTGCAATTCATGAGCAACTACGTTTGTTATTTGTCGATTTTCATATTTTACGTCATTTTCGTATGAAAAACGCCTTGATATTTGGAAATAAGGATTAATAATGTTTATAGAAGATGTTGGAGAAGAATTTTATGGGGGTCAGTAATACACTTCGCCATAGTAGGTGCAATATCTGCGCAGCTATAAGATAAATGATCGATTCTCGGGTGTTTCTGGTTCATTTTATCAGGGAACCTCCTTAGGTAATAAGAGGAAACATTAACGGGGATCAGTTGTCATACATTTCGTCTAGAGATGATAACTAGTCAACTAATTCGATCTCAATTTGCAGAATTCACCTTGAGCCACGCTTTATGTAGGCGCTGGTGAATTTTTGTTTACCAGGTTCACGAAAATAAGCTCTTCAACTAAGTAGGTAGTCCCAAATTTGTTTGCTTCCATGGAAAATAGTCTTGAATTTATCCAAATTTTATGTTTTTCGCTTACCCAATAATTAAACGAAATAATTTCAAGCCACCTTAATGTAAATATTATATCAATATATTTGTGTTGTAAGGCGGAATAAAATAAAATTGCAAATTCATGCTCACATTGCATCGTATCTAATATTACCATTGTCATCGTTGACGTACATAGAACAACAACTACAACACAAACTCCACCTTCCTCCACCCACTTTATACACTTCATCCCTCCCACAAAACGACAAATCGACCTGTGGCTATTCGAAATTAAAACCCAGAGGGCTGGGGGAAGAACAGTGAAAACTCCATCGAAGAATGCCCATGGACACAATAGTAGAAACGAAAAAATAAATAAAAAAAAAGATAAATAATATTTATCCAACATAGCCCAAGAAAAATTAGAAAAAAAGAAAACTCATAGAAAAATATCAAAAAGAAGAACAAAATAAGACACACACACACAATAACAAATACTTTATCATCATCATTGCTGCTTATCGCATGCAATAAAGCAAAATAAACATTTCACATTTCCATTTATTTCACATCGCAGCAGATCAAAGTAGCGAATGAGGTGGTGCATTCCTCTGTTTCTACTACTTCTTCTTCTGTGAAAAACTTTGCCACATCATGCAAGCCAAAGCACACCAAAAACCAACACCAGTTGGTAGGTACGACAAACAACACCGTTCGAGGCCGCGTGTGATGAGGTTTGAACAAAAAAAAAAAAAAGAAAACGATAAAACCAGACGAAATGAGACAAATGCGAATAAATACACTTGATGTACTTGAAGGGCCACCCAATGTGTTGGACGCGATGGCTGATGGTCGACACAACCACAATGAGACCACAGTTTGTATTTTGTGCATTTTGCATGTTCCAATTGTGTGAGTTACTGAGGTGGAAATAAAAAACTCCATAGTAAAAAGCAAGAAACATTGATATAAAGAAAAAAAAAAAAGTTAAACATTACATTTAACATTCCTTAGCTTAAGTTTTTCATTTCTTCATATTTTTCTTCTTTTTTTTATTCGCTTTTTATTTAAATCGGGAAAGAGAAAAACTTGTACTATAGCAGTTTTATTTTAAATGCGTTTGTTGTTGAGCTGGGAAAAAAATTATTGTACAAAAATAATAAAACAACTACAACAACAAAAAACAAGAGTCACTTCCGGTGCATTGTAGTTGTTGTTGTGGGAACAAAAAAATAGAAATCATGTTTAAAACAAAACTACATGAAGAAAATTATGCGAAAAAATAAAATGGTGACATTAATAATGATGGTGCGCAATTATGCCCCTATGAAGGCTATCTCTTTCGAAACAATTGCCTGTGACCATTGTTACAAGGTGTTAAACATGAGCGCATACATAAGAATTGCTTTCAAATAAAAATAAATGATATCAGTTATATGTGAATACAACAACAACCATTGTGTAACATAGATATGTTATACTTAATTACATTAACTCTTTTTTGTTTTTGTGTATTATACATTCCATTATGGATTAAATCCCAAAAACTCCATCAAATCTGACAACTTTATTTTTCTGAGCTTTGTTATAGAGTTCTTTTAGAAGCTTTTCCATGGAAATTGTTACTGTCGGAAGAATAGCCAATTGTTATTAAATTTATGCTTCTGCCGGGAATTGAGCCCGCGACCTGCAGATGGCTAACCACTGAGGTTAAAATGCACAAATATATTTCGTGCTCCTCATGACAGAGTCGACAGGTTTCGTTTTCTACCGCACCTTTTTTCTTGATATGGTAATTGAGTATACAGTGCCAGGTGGGCAGCACTGTGTAGAGTTTTATGTCATTTCTGCTGAGCTTAAGAACAGCGTCCACCCTAACATGTGCGGGATCAATAAGTCCCTTCGCCTGCCGTATGCTCATTTGGGATCTCCAGTAGTAGAGTAGATCCCGTTTCTCCCTTTCACATATCAAGTTGTTTATGAAACTGTTTGTAACCCCGCAGAAGGGCACTGGTCCAATGATCGGAGTGCTTGCGCCCTCCTTTGCAAGGGACTCAGCCATTTCTTTTATCTCGTGGTCCTCATGTTCCGGCACCCACATGAGGGTGTTCAGGATTTTTTGCTGCCAGGTCATTGAGAAAAAAAATTTAATTAAATCGATTAAAACAATAATTTCAGAGCCGCCTGACCGGTATTGACACAAAAAAAAAGATTATAGTGTTGAGTTTTCTTGGATCCACACTTAATAATTAGATTATGAAATGAAATTATGAAGAGGAAAATTAATCCGTGCCGAGGGTTATGCAAATTTTTCCCAACAGAGAAGAGATGATGCTTACCACTAATGGTTATTTTGTGGAATTTAAAAACTTCATCTTCAAGAAAAGTATCGAAATTATTGTCGATACCTTGCAGAAGCTCATCGGCCTAGAAGGAAAATGTTCTTATTGCTAGGATGGTAGAACAATCTTTGTCGGCATTTCAAATGGCGTTTTAGACCGATGCTCGTGCTGTTGAAAATTTGACCTTCAGATTACCATTAAGTGGGCTATTCGCTGTACTCTTGATTATCTACCAAAACTCAGGTAATTTTAACAACTTGTATTGGTATTTTATTTCAATTCAAATATACGGTACTTTAAAAAATCGCCTATCATTTGCGTATAACTTCTTCAACTCTTCACTCTCCTTTATCATCAATTCAATTTTTGTCAATAAATTTAATTTTCAAATGCTTTTCGCAAAATTACACACTGCATCAATTGAGAACGGTGAGCAAGTGACATTTAATCGTATATATGAACATACTCGTATAGGCTAGTATGTAGAATATCGTCACCTGTTAGCGCACACATAATACACATATGGTACACGTAAAAATAATATCACATCGTTGAAGAAAATGTTCATATGAATGTTATACATATATTTCTCAAGCCAGTTCTATGTAATAATTGAAAACCTGTAAGAACAACAAATAACATCAAAAATTTGCAAGAAAAATTGAAACTGTTGAAACAATGTTAACATATGCATATGTATAGGCATGTGCGTGTGTGTGTGTGTGTGTGTGTGTGTTTGTGTTTGTGTGTGCTTAGATATGTGAAGAAACATTTGGCAAACAACGATTTATTTAATGTCTTAGCAGCACACTGGCTTAAGTATAATATACACCATACACCACCATCACCAACACCACCACCATCATCGTCATTTCTGTATACTAGCACTATTACTTATATGTACATGCATACATTCAATCGTATTCATCGCTTTATGAGCCCATATACTCACTCGTACATGTTTAAGTGATTTAAATGATTTATGTCTAAAGATTTCGACTCGAGGGGTTAATATTATTAGCCTTTATATATATATATATTGTAGCATAAAACGACATTGGCATAAACTATAACCAAACATATGTATGTATAGACTTGTACCTACATACATATTGTATATGTGTATGATACATACAATATGCATACATACCGGTGTAATATCAGCAATAACATTTTTGAATATTGTTGTTGCGAGGAGTTATTGACGACAAGACAGAAAAGTCTGCCCCTGTATGAGTATAATATGTTTTGAGGACATATTTCGCGTTTTTAAAGCATTTTATGTTGTTGTTATTTTTACAAGTTGTGGTGTTGTTTTTATTGTGTTCAACAACCCATTATACGTGTACCAACCATACATTGTATGACGATGATCTTTGCCATGCCATACCACGTTTTCCCCATACAATATATCACATTTTCAATTGTAATTTACAGGAAGATGGCGAGCTTCTTCAATAACATATCGAATACTACGACGACTATATACGATAGGTATATGGATAATGCGAATGTAATGTTATCGCAGGCAATTAAGTAGTTAAAATGTCCACTATGTACACAATAACATTAAAAAAATTCCTTTAAATCTATAAGGTATAGTTGCCAGATGCAAATTGAGTTTCACATAAGCGTTAAAAAATATATAAGATATATTTTTCAGTCTTTATATGGATGTTGATGAAAATTCAAGATGAAAGGCGAGCCAATGCGAGGGTATGTTTATCAATTTTTATTGTATAAGGAAGCCTCCCGAATAAGTAAAGATTACTCCCTATCTTCTAGTGTCCTAGAAAAATGTTGAATAGCAAAAATTAATGGGAGTCAGTCATATGTTTTACCACTCTAGAGTTACTCTGGGAGTAATGGAAACAAAATATTTAAAATAAACGTAAATTTTATAGTGGAATCCCTCGAAGTAATTTAAAGAGTCTCCGCTGTTTTTTGTTACTAGATGGCAACACTAATCCGATTGTGTCAAATGGACATGTGTTTGAGAAGTGATATTTCAGGCTACATTTTTTGTGAATACAATGCGTTGCTCATGTAAACAGTTATATTGACTTGAAAATGAATGGAATATTTTTGAAAAAATATGCTATGTGATGCTTTTTTACTATAAAAAATGTCAAACTGCTGGAAAACTATAGCAAAAAATCTGTGCGATTTATTATGAGAATACTATGAGTAAACGCCGGTCCCAGGAGTGGTTTGCTAGAGTCCGTTCCGGAAATTTCGATGTCAAAGGTTATGTTGAATGTTTGGTGGGATTGGAAGCGAATTGTCTATTGTCTATTATCTATAATTGAAGTCGATCATATATTTTACCATGCTAGGGTCGCTTCTGGGTAGTTTAATGAATGCTTCAATTTACATTTTCATAATTTTTTGTTTTGTTAAAGACGAAATTCGACTTCATTAACTTCGGATACGAATTCAGCAAACTACTGGATAAGATCTTTCTGAGACTATGTTACATTCCTTTTCATATATAGGTATTCATATACATACTTCTACTAATTATCATACAATATTCCACGTAGGCTACAATATAGTTAGATTTTTTTCATAATTATAGTAGTCTTTGAAGTCGTAGAAAATGGTTTATGTATTCGAAAGAATTAAGTTATTCATTCATGATTTATCTAAGATCTATAAAATGAATAAAAATTTGTTATCTATCGAATAGATCGATAGCTTTCATTCGATAGTTTCCCAAACTATTTGAGTCTTAAGATAAAAGACCAGGTTACACTTTGTAACCGTTACAGCAAACCGTGAAACAAGTGACGGTGACAGGAATGAACGAGTTGGTTCAATGCATATTTTATTGAGGTATATGTTCAATTTGAAAATATTAACATATTAATATTAACACCAGTAAAGACATCAGTCTAAGTAAGCATTTGATCCAAATCCAAATAAATCCAAAACATCTGGCAACTCTAATTTAAATACTATTTACTCTTTTAAAGTATAAAAAATAATAAAATAAAATCATGAAACCAAAGCATAAATTAAATGTTCGAACGCGTTTTGAACAAAATGATCGCAAGTGTTTGGCATCATCAACTCCACCCGTTGGCTATGCAACATGTGATAAATCAGTAGCTACATACATACGAGTACAAGCGTGATAATGCTCAAATGAAATTAATTGTTATTCTAAAATATATATTATAAACTATAAACGTGTAAAAATTGGTACTCAGTATGTAGTGTGTTGAAAACTGACAACTTAATTAATTAGTGACGATTAATATTTGCGTGTAGATTTGTGTGTACGCATAAACTGACATTTTCAAAAATCACTAACAATGCAAAGAAAGGAGTCATAATTTAAATGCATGCAACCTATTGTGTAGAAATTTTTGAAGAAATCTTGATTATACATTAGGACGGGTCTGATATTTTGATTATACGTTTATTTGCCTAGGAAGCCATGAGTCTAAAATCAATTTTTATCCTCCATATTTTGGCAAAAAATAATTTAATTAAAATATTTATTACATTTTTCTATAGCATTTTTCACAAATATTTTACGCCATACTAAGTTAACCCTCTCTAATGTGTGTAGTTAGTATATAAGTCTTTATATTACATTTTATTTAAAACATTTAATAATGGCTTTTGTCATATGCACCATCGTTTGTTCACTGTCATGAAATACATTTGTTGAGTGAGCAAAACAAAAAATGAAAAAAATAATATAAATAAAAAAAAAATAGAAATCCGCTAAATCTAGGTTGACTTATGTACTTCCTTTTCCGGCAAAATCCCAATGTATACCGTATGCTATATACATGCATATTCACATTTTCTCTTCCTTCTATCCAGATATCGCACCATACGCACATACACACTTACATTCATATACACGCATACAGACATACAACGAAGGCTGGCTGAATTTTATGCAAATATCCTAATCAAATTCACATTTCGAAGTTCAACTTGTTATCCAATCTGCAGCATGCCACATTGTACATGGTGAAACTTTTACTATTGCTGCTGCTGCTACTGTTGCTGCTGCTGCTGCTTTTGAAGGTAACAACGGAAGCATTGTATCGAGGATTGCAACGCGTGTTGCAAAAGCTGACAGAAATTCATGAAAGAACAAACCATGGAATGGAGGGAATATTGTACCACCCATTTTTAATTTATTCTTACTCACTCATACGCGTCCATATGAACAAAGCGACTCACGCAGCAGCAGCAGCAATGAGCTATAAATACTCGACAAACTCATATATCCTATGTGCATCCTGTGAGTTACGCTATCGCTCTAAGAAATACGCCTTTTCTTTTTTCTCTTTATGGAGGACGCACACACACACACACTTTTCATTATAAACTGATGGATGTTTAGAACAGAGTAATATGATGGTAGGGTATTGATGCTTATATTGTGGGTAATGCTGGTGGTGGTGGTTTCATTACAACTGTGCATGTAGGTGTGTATGTGTGCGGCATATTTCCAATTATCACGGCATCTTCAAGTGAGATAGAGTATGTTTTAATCAAGAGGCGAGGCAAAGGGATGGGGTCACCATATATTTACATTTACAGTAAAGCTCACTAGCTTGCTTATTAGAAACTTAAATCTGCATGTCGAAAGCGATTAAGAATGGAACTCTTGCCACAGCGTACATATTTTCAAACATGATATGCGCTTATTTGTATTATCCTTTGTGGTTTTTGTACTACCGTACCGTACGTAACTTTCTTTCAGTCTGTTGTTCTCTTTATCCCGCACTCTAGCACTCTGCTCTACGAGTATTATTCTTAATTTCATTTAAATTTGCTTCGAAACACTAAGCGCATTGAGCTCTTCATCATTTGTTTGAAATTAAAATACACAAGTACATATGGAAAACGGCGAAATGATAAAAAGGTAATGAGTGGCTGCTGTGATGCGTTGCTGCTGCTGATGCTATGCGACATTGTAGTAAAATGTGCATGATCGAGGGTATCTGTTATGGTTGTTGTACTGCTGTAACAGATTTCTTCTTTTTTATGTCTTCTCCTGTTTTTTGTTTTTTTTTTTTTTTGTGCCAAATATACATTGCCTGTTTCATTGTAGTAAAGCAACATCGTTCAACAACAACTGTGCAACATTGGCGCACACAAAATGATTAATTGCGATTTAAACGGTTTCAATTAAGCAATTCGCATGCAGTAACGGCATCAATGGCATCAGCAGCACCATAAATAGAAGCGCTATTGAAAATACGCTTGTATAGAATATGATATATGTAAAATGATATAGCGGTTGACAATATAAATTTTCAAATGATATTTCTTGTTTAAATACAAAGCTTATCACATATACAATTCAATAAAAAAAAAAATTTTTTAAATAAAGGAAAAATCAAAGAAACCGAATTAACAAATCTTTATTATCAGTGACTAATCTACAGAGATTATACAATGTCACATAATTATAACCGTTATAACACCACAGTCCTAGCAAAAACCGTTTAAGAAAAATTACAACATATCTAATTACATCAATCCCATCAAGTTTATGTAATAGGTTCTTCCGTCGAACTTCTGAACAGACGAATAGATGGTCAAGAAAATACTTTTCTAGGTACTTCTAGGGTTTCAGTCGCGAACATTACGGGTTACATGATGTACGCGACTTCCATCACACGTTTTCCAGTTGAAAAAGGTGCAGGTAGTTACTTTATTTGACCATCTCTAGAGAAAGGTAAACCTGGACCTCTAGAGTTTTGTCCAGAGAAGCACAAATTCATCTCTCTTCGCATTCCCTTCAATATGCATATGGCGCGGAACCCAAATGAATCGTGATATCAGCAAACCGATGTAGCCCTTTCATTATCCCTGTATTCTTTAAACAGCTTAGAATTTATAGACAAAGAATAATAAATAATATAAGAGAAATTTTCCTAGATCAGAGCGTGTTTTATCGCTTACATGCTCGAGATCATGTTTACTCTCAAAATTAAATGCTTTTATAACACAAGGTAAGGCCCTCAGAGTAGTCTTATCCTATAGATTTTGGGTCGCTGACTCTGAATGTTCCCGCAGCTTTCTTTTTAACAAAAAAAAAAAAAAACAAAAACTCAAGTACCGCCGAAAACAAAGTTTTTAAGGTTAGAAAGAAGAAGATAAGATAAAGAAATATCACAAAAACTTTTTGGAAACGTTATTTTTGAACCACGTACACTTCAATGCAACAGTTTTATGTTTGAATTACAGTGCAATATCACACAATATGTCTTGACTAATGGAAAACGGGTGGTCTGAATTGTGTAAACATCAAAAAGAACTAAAGAATGTGTTTGCACGTATTTTCAGTCCAAAAATCTTCAGATTGGACATTACGTTATTGCCAAACGATCGTGCGAGTGAGTCAACGTGAACGTTTTTGGTGAAAGTGGAGAAAATAGAGTATCGAGCTGCTATTAAACATTTATTTTTGAAAGGCAAAGCAGATGCAAACTTTAACCATTGACGATAACATAATTAATTAACCATCTAATTGAAGTGAGAGAGATATCAGAGGATTTGATTATGTCCCCAATTTTCACATACTCAATCTAGATCTAAGCATGCGAATGCTGTCTCACGTCGGATTAGAAACTTATTGAAATTATTCCAATCCATTTCCAACGATCAGTTTGAATAGGTTTAATGAATGAGAGCATCATTCGGAGAAGTATGTACACTGACCAGGAGACTATGTAGATAAATCAATTAAAAGGAATGGCTATAAATCGGAACGGCAGAACTCTTGTGCGTTCTTTTTTGCTGAACATTGTCGTAGAGGCCAGGAGACAATGTACAATAGAAAAACCAAATAAAGGGAATGGCCTAACGTATATTATCTGAATCCTTGTGCATTTTATTTTGCTGAACATTATAAATGAGGTCGTTCAGATGTTTTTCCAAAGCAATGGTTATTTCCGGACGAATTGGCACCAATAAAAAGTTGGCGAGATGTAAAAGGACAAAAATGTTAATGAATTTCAAAGAGGTCTACCGCATGAATATTTTTAAATGTATGTACTCATATTTACTCGTACCGAATTATCCCTACAGTGAGTACAGAGAAATATTTTCTGAAATGTGAAAAACAAAAAAAGCAAAGAAAAATATATATCATAATGGTTAAAAATACATGCTGTGTATAAGCAAGAAAAGTGCACTTGTGTACCTGTATGAAGCCTTATATTTTTTTCATATACGAAATACGGTAATGTGCCATATAAATAAATTACAAGTGAACTCCACAGATGTGAACTCATGCAAAATAAACTTTTGACCCTATTGCATTTGACCAATATTTGTGAGAATAAAATTTCTCATACGTATGAAGTAATTTTCTTACACACCCATATTCTCCTATATGTATTAACTTTCGCGGGAAAAATTATACCTTCACGTGAATGAAATGTTGCTTGTACCAAATATGAAATATGCGTTTAGTATAAAAGTTGAACTAATGAAGTTTTCACATAGAACACACATAGAATACACTTACGTACTAGTAGAGTAAAAGATAGTCAAGTAAAAACCACAACAACACATAGTCCAAAACAAAAGCCATACCTTAAACTATGTTATTCATGCTTAGGATTCTTCCATTTAATTTTATATCTTTTGCATTGACATTAGAACACGCCTTATGCGCTGTTGCTGTTTTCAAGCAACAAGAAGAATTCAAGAATTCTATTTGAAGCTCATTTTTAAAGGTTGCGAACAAAATTTGTCCAAATTGCAAACAAAAATAAAGTCGGAATATTTGAGTACATAGGTGTACATACATATATAAACGTCTATGTGTGTCTGCTGATGGATTAATTTCTAATTTTGACTAATACCCTAACAGAGTATTTCCCATGTTTATGTTTATTTGTAGGTTTACATCTTAGACTATTAGTAGTTGTTTCCTCACTAGATTTGTAGTTTCTTATCGATTGTAGTGTAATTTTTACCTTGATAAGAATACGACAAACGATGGACTATTATGCTCCCTTTTAGCAATATGTAGACTACTACTATTTACTATCCGCCGGCACATTTGTTTTATAAACGTTTTTACGTGTGTAGTACTTCTATATACTTTACCCCCTCACAGATGACGGACATCAGAATGCCCCTTAACTGTAATGAGCATACACATAAGTAAGAAAATACACAGCCACACACACATACACAATGTGTAAGATAGCACAATTTGAACACTAAGCAGTCTGTGTTCAAGCCCACATGTTTGCATCATTAATCATGACATTTCAGGGCTGACACATTTGGTCGATCAGCAGCGCATCACTGAAATGAAAACGTTTTTGAAAATGTATTGCAGACAAACTATACTTATACATTCATATATCTATACATGAGTGTATGTATGTATATATTATACTTACATATGTATGTAGATAAATACATAAAAGAAGAAGAAGAAGTACAGACAAAATATTGACAAGACATCGCAATATGATAATACTACCGAAGGACTATTAGCGAGTAGAGCTGGATGTTAAAAAGCATGAAAAAAGAATCTTTGCCCTTTTTATTCGATGTTCTTTTTTTTTATTACTTAATAAGGTAAAATTAAGTTGGATTTTGTATTTTCAAGGCCACTATGAATAAAAATTTAATTAAATAAGTATTGTCTACCTATTTATGTCCATATATCATTTCAACATAATATCCAAAGGTTAATGATGATTAAATGATGTGTGTTAGGTATTTCTTAAAATTTGAATTTATTAAAGCGGTTTTTTCTCTCACACGTCTTCTAAAATTCTGCCTTTCAGGATCGACTCAAATGCATAGTTTCCTTCTATTACTGTCATAACTTACAAGAAATTGGCACTGGAAAAAAAAACTCGGGCTACGCATTTTAGAGATGGCAGTGTTAAAGCTTCCGAAAACCTCTATTACAAAACTCCATAAAATTAGATCCATCTTGCGGCTGTTCTAGAGCCCTGTTATCAAAGAAAAACCTATCAGTTTTGAATTTATTTATATGAAGCTTTAATATTGGTGTTATTCCGAGTACGGAAATACATCAATAAGTATTTGCAGTTCTTTTCATTATTTGGCGATTAGTCAGGCTATAAGACACCACCATAAATTACCCCATTGAAACCCGAGTTATATGAAATGAAAAAATGTTAATTTTTTGCTCAAAATTTGACAGTAGTCTACTAACAGAATATAGTTGACAGGAGCAGTGTTGCATTTAAAGTTACCAATTCAAAAAGCCACTGACTTATCTAACTGCTGTCCTATATCGACAACCAAAAATGGTCAGCACCACTGGATTCAGCTTACTCGGCGTGCCATGCGGGACGGTTTTTGAAACTAGCATAGTGAAATTAAAATAAAAATATTACTTTTAGGAAATCTCAATTGAAACCATATATATACGATACATACATTTATACTTCGATATACGGCTACTTTTTATACAGTATTTCGCTATAACGGTATTTTATTTATTATACTGTTTATTTTAATGGTCGATCCAAATTCTGTCGGAGTACTGCATAAATGTCGAGTGAATTAATGCCGTAATAACTTTTAGACCGTATAGCGAGGTATACGTGTACATAATTCTACATATATATATATATATATGTATATTTTATAGAACAAGAAGAAATTAGTTTTCACGAACAAAGTAGGTGGCCTCGAATTTTCTTTCTACTGCCCTGAAAATAAGAAATAGGAACTCGTGGTAAGTGTATTGTATTACACAGATCCATTAATTCAAATACATAAATATTTGTATTTTTACATATATTTAACTAGATAACTAGTGAGCAAATTAACACTGCAAGAGGGCAACTGGATGCTTTGTATTACTACATTATATGTCACTGAAAGGAAGCCTTCATAAAGGACTTCATTAGTAGCAACAATAATTGCTATTTTTTGTGCTCTGTTGGTTGTTGGTTCGATTCCTGAGCGGGGTTTTGAAAGTTTTTGGAGCTTTGATTTGTGTTGAAAAATGAATGAATTCAACCAGCCCTTAGGTTGATTTTTAACATTTGTCTTCTGGACACTTTAAAGCTCTGGTTTAGATTCAAAAATGAATTAGTTCAAACGCCCTTAAGGAAAATTTGAAACATTGAAGAAGCTTATATTTTCTATTTTTTTTTTTATTTGTCAGCATTTAGGAACTAGATTTTATTAAAAAAATTAGGTGCATTAGGCTGGTTCAAAATACAACTTTTCTTTGATATCAGATTCTAATAGGGTGTTACATAGCATTGTCGAGCCTATAAAGCGTGTCGAAAATGTCAGCTCAATTGGAAGAGATCTTTCGCCGCTCTGTTTTCAGCCTACACCATTTGTGTTCACATAAAACTCAAATTTCCGTTACTTTATGTAGCATATGTACCTTACAAACATCGCATGTATACATATATATGTATGTATGTGATTAAATTTAATGTGCACAAACAATGTACCTACATGTAAAGGATACATATGTGTATATGTATACATAAAATCGTTCACCAATGTTGGTCATGTAAAAGAAGGATAATAATATGGTTGCTGTAAAAATCCAATCAAATAACATATTCACCAGGCAGCAGTACCTTAGGTACGTACGTACATACTCGTATGTACTAGTGTTGTTAGACGTACACAAAAAGTTCAGGTGAGGTCGTGTATTGTAACAACTACAGCAACAACAATAAAACATTACAATATTCATACAACACAACATATATATATGTAGGATATCCTATCGCATATGTCCATGTATATATGTATATATACAAATATTGTATGTGCCTACATAAATGATATACGGAGTAACAGCAAACAGCGGCAACAGCGATCAACATGAAGTAGCAAAACAAAAAAGCATTCAAACAACTACGAGTACAACAATAACACGAAAAAAAATGCGACATAAAAGAACACATTGCACGCTATGTTACCTCTATATACCTCGTGTATACATATGTATGTGTGTTGGTATATATGATACGTGTATATTGCCTCATACTACGCATATTCCCACTACCGCCATCACCATTACATTGCAACAAGCAAATGAACACAATATAAATACAATAATTGCCGTGAGTCGTCGCTGTTGTTTGTTTGTTGTCGATGTTGGCGATGTTATTGTTGTTTTTGTTTTTGTAGTTTTTTCTTCATACCTTTTTGGTGGATATCCCTTTTTGCCATCATTGCTCTTATTATTAGTAGTATTATTAGTAATGGATTCTTAAACAAAAAGAGCCCACACCCCCCAAAAAAAAATCGACAATAGCCAAAGTATGGAAGTCGCTATTCATTCGTTGTTCACAATATATACTCTGTATAATATTAGATATTTATATATGTATATTCATACATGTATAGATAGATACCTTTCGTTTGTCATGCAATGACTACAACAACGACATACAGTCATATGTAAGTAAATATATGGACATGTGTATGTTCTTACGAATCAAGTAGCAATATCTACTACATATGTCCACTAACAAAAACAACAATCACGTGTATTTTTCCAAAAAAAAAAACAACAAATAAAAAAAGAAAAACAATTTCAAATGAAAAAATTACTTCAATTCATACCTCAATCATGTAATTATTTCCTCAACCACTTCAGCTTTAGTACTACAACAATACCAATGCACCCCTATCCCTTCTATCATCATCACCATCATCATCATCACCACGAACACCACCACCATCGCCAGTTGTGTTGGCATGTTTTCTCAAGTTTCTTTTTCGCCGCCCTCGCCCCCCTCCTTGTCTCCTATGATTTTTTGCTGTTACTGTATTTGACAAACAGCAACAACAACAACAACGATGAAAAAACGCTAAAACTGAAACACGTCATTTTGAAACAAATGAAAAAAAAGAGAATAAAAAAAAATACAGAATGAAAAAAATCGACAAAAAAAAAACCATAACATTGCAGAGAGCGAGAGGAGTAGAGACGTGTAACAACATACACAAAAAAAGTTTCGTGTTTTGTTACTTAATTTAATTCAGGTAAATTTTATCCATTCCAAATAGCCTTCAAGCGAATTTTGTATGCGTGTATTCGTCTGTATGTGCATAAACTTTCATCGCGATAAAATGAGACAAAACAAGCAAATAAAAAGTGAAATAAACAGCATATACGTAGTAGGTACTACAAAGAATAAAAATGAGAATAAGAAAAAAATCCCACAAAAATCGATAATAATATGTATGATTTCTTTGCACCTCTCATGCGGCTAAAAATTAAGCCGCATTTCATGTTGTTGTTGTTGTTCCTGTTATTATCATTATTATTAAGAATATTTATGTTTAAAATGGGAATTTTGAAAAATTCTACACAAACAAATGTACATAATAGTTTGGCAATTGAAAATATGGCTACCAGCTAACTCATTTAAAATGGACGATGGTCTCGTTTCACACAAAAATATGGTTTCTCAATGCAATTTCTTCATTCTTTCTTTCCATTATGTTTATAATGTTGATCGTAGATGGAAAAAAAATATTAATAAATAAATAATTTTTAAGTAACCGGATTTGAAAGATTTACGCATAACGGAAATGCATAAAATTATTGTTGTGAGACTCAGACCGAACACCAAAAAAAAAGCAATTTTCTCAAAAAAAAAAATTATAAATACAAAGAAAGTAAAGGAAAAAAAATTCAATTATGTAGCACGAAGAAAAAATCAAAAGAAATTATGTTATCGTAAGCAGCATGTATTTAAAAATGAAACGAATGAAATTTTCCACGTTTCCACAATCTAAACCACATCAGTGTATGAGTAGTGGATATTTTAATATGGTCGCGTAAACAAACAAACAAACAAACGAACAATCCGCCAAGCCACTGAAACTCTTTCAAGCGTAACGCGCGCAACCATGCTAAATTGCAATTTTCCCGCCAAATCAAGACACAACAGCAGCAGCAGTACCGCAGCTAAAGAGTATACGAAAATATTATTTTAAAGAACAACAATAAAAAGGCAATGACGATGACCGTAAGAAATGAACTTCCAAAAATATGTATAAATTCATACTCATACTAAAACAGCTCGTTGCTATGATTCGCGGCCATTTTTTTTTTCTTTCTGTGGTATTGAAGGTTTTTTTTATTGCTGGTCTTGTTCTGTTTTAATTTTTTCGTTTTTAATTTATACCATGGCAAACCCATCGAAATATAAAAACCACCAGCCAAAACCGTCATCATCATAGATTCTATAGCAAACACATGCTTTTCGAAACGTGCAGATTTCTCAAGACCAAAAAAAAAAAACAACAAAAAAAAAGGAAAAAGAAAACTAAAAAAAAAATTAAGCGAAAATTACAAATTAAATGTATATTTTCTTACAGTTATATTTAAGAAGTAAATATTAACGAAAATATATACGCATACACACACACACACACATATATATATGTGTGCAAGTACATGCTTGGGTAGTCGTAAAAAAAGGAGGAAATAATTTTTTTTTTTTTGTTGTAACTTCAAATTGCATAGGAAACGCCCTTAAGTCTGCTATGCTATGCTGTGTTTTCTTCCTCTGCTGTTTCTATACCTTTTCTTTTCGTATCTAAATATATTCATAAATACAAATTTTGGTGAAAATGCAATACATAGTATTTCGATGAAGATATTTAAAAATTTAAATAAAGTCATTAAATTTGTTGCTTAGATATTTACAAAAAAATCTACATATACATTTTTATAGCATATAAAGACACTACGGTCAAAATGTGTTAAGTAATTTCAAAATTATTCAGAATAACGAACAAATGCTTCATTTTTTTTTTTTTTATTTTTGTATGGGTACTTTCTCTCTTACTGATATTTATCTACATAGTTATAGTTTAAATTAAATGAAAATATATATTATCTCATGATACTTGTACAACAATGTCGTGAGAATTTCGTGAATTTCAAAATAACTTTCACAATAACTTTAAACTGTTGTAGAATTCTCATTAAAAAAATTTCTGTTTTAGTTTATGCCATGGCAAATCCATCGAAATATAAAAACCACTGCCCAAAACCGTTACCATCATAAAGTCCATAGCTTTCGAAATATGCAGATTTCTCATGGTAAATTTAGCAAATAATTTAGATAAACAAAAGTAAATATAAGAAGGAATTTTTCACCGATTTGTTATACTATTTGCAAAGCTGCCATCAAATGTCACAGTTAAAAAAAAAAGCCTGTCTTAGGTTAAACCAAAAAACGTTAAATACGTGTCAGAATGCTCCCAAAGAAGCTTACAATTAAATAATATTTAATATTTCAAACTTTTCTCATGTCCTAAGCACTAGCAAACTAGCACACATAAAAATTTAATTTTTTTTAAATAATTTAAAAAAAAAATTATTTTATTTTATTTAACTAGAAGTTCTTCTTCTTCTTATGTGGCCATAACAACTGATGATCGATTTAGGCCGAACATATACTGCGGCACCAGTCTTCTCTGTTCTTTACTTACTGTCGCCAATTGGATGTTCCAACCGCCACCAGGTTACCAAACACTTGGTCCTTCCAACGGCGGTTTGGTCTTCCTCTTCTTCTGCGTCCTCCAGCGGGTGCCGAATTAAATACACTCTTCGCTGGAGCCTCTTCTCTCATTCGCTCGACATGACCCAGCCAGCGGAGCCGCTAGATTTTGATTCACCTGACTAAGTCAATGTCAGCGTACAGTTCATACAGCTCACCGGTGTACCTTATTCGATACTCGCCATCAACGCAAATAGGTCCGAAGATCCGGTGCAGAACAGAAATTGTCCAGGTTTCTGAGCCATATGTTAGGACAGGAATAATGAGGAACTTGTAGAGTGTGATTTTCAATTTTCGAGAGAGGGCTAGTCTACTCAATTGCTTACTCAGCCCAAAGTAACACCTGTTAGCAAGAGTTATCCTACGCATGATCTCCAGGCTGACGTCAATACAGTTGTTGATGCTGGTTTCAAGATAGATGAAGTCATTCACCACCTCGAAAGTGTAATTGTCAACAGTGACGTGTTGTCCAAGACGCCGGGACTCATTGTTTGTTGATACTAGGTACTTCGTCTTGCCCTCGTTCACCGTAAGACCCATTCGACGTGGCTCTCGTTCGTTAGAAGTTGAAGTAATCAAATAATTTATCAGAATCGAAAAATCTTTAATTTCAAATCCATTTTAAGAAATTAAATCTTTTTTTTTTCTCACAAAATTCACTCATTTTTTAATGCTGATACTGCCTTTGTGTGTTAAAAATTGGAAAGCATTAATTATAGTGCAAAATTATTTTTCAAACGAGTGATGAAAATTCTAACCCATACTGAATCTGGATTTTTACCATCTGCAGCAATAGTTAAAACATGTTCTTCTAAACTGTAAAAATTTTCTGATAAGAATGACAGATTTATTCTCATCCTCATCGACTTAATAGCGTGAGAAGTGTGAAAATGTATTCGTTTATACATAGCAGAGAATTCTCACATCAAAATGGCGACATTAATTTGAGAAGTACTCTCACCCTTTAAAAGCACCTTAGCATGCTTAGCTGGAATGGGAACATTAGCATCATTAGTTAACCACAAGTTAACCAACAACAACAGTTCTTTGGGTGTTCACATGTAAGCAAGTCATTTTGACAAACTAAACCATTTTTCAAATACAATATTTTAATCAAAATGACTATATCAGAACTTTGATTCCAGTGTATTTCTATAGCAAATATTCTTAATTGTTGTTGTTGTTATTGTTTCACTTTTGATACTATGTTACATTAATTACGCACATAAGCGAAGTTTCGGAAAAACGAAGCCATTTTTCAAAAATATTCGAAATTTTTCAATATTTTGACTCTAGTATATTTATATGGAATACACTTACGTCCATTTTCACAGTAGTAACTTAATTCATAGAAAAGAGTTAACTATCAGTTTTGATACTGTAAACTATGAGTTACCTCTATTCAATGAGTTAACTTGCTACTATGAGAATGTCCCTTAATCATTGTTGTGATTGATTTTAGTTTCGTTAACTCAATCTAATATCAATACTGTTTAAGTAAAATAATTTGACCACATCTTCGGTGTTATTAAAAAATGTTGACATAAATTTATTCACTCATGAATGCAATATTTCATATATTTAAATAGCCAATTAAGAAAAAATATTGTTTTCACAAATATTACATATATTTATTCATTTCAGATGAATTGTACTTACTTATTGAATTATCACCTGAAAAGAAATGAAAAAAAGGAGATGATAAATTATGATGGAATATATTAATGAAATTAATTTTGATTATAGGTACATAAATATGGGTAATAGTACAATGATGCAAAACTGTAATTGCACAACATCGATATAAGATTTATTTTGTTTTTCTTTTTTCATTATTATTATTATTTATTTTTTGTTTGTTTTCATTTTGAAATAATCATTTATTTTCTTACCACACTTATATCTATCAGAATTAAATTTCATTCCTTTGAATTACTTACTATTGGCATTACTTGCAATATGTGTTTGTGCAATTTTTGTCTTCCAATTGGGTTGTTTTTCTTTTCTTATTAAATCATAAATAACATGTTCGATCAACTCTGCACGAGTTACTGAAATCGAGATAGAACTAGCAAACATTATAATATCGTACATATATACATAAATGCATCCGCAATGTTATGTTCTCGTATTGTGTACAGAAGATGGCGCAACGTGTGTGTGCAAGAAATGGTGACATTTTTTATTCGATGTTTTCTTATCGTGAATTTGAAATACTTTTGAAATCTATAAATTCCACATTTTTATAGACTTTTTTTTGGCAGAATTTATATGCATACATACATATTTGTAAGCAACGTGAATAACGTCTATGTCAGCGACAAAAAAATCCCATAAAATTTTCAAGTTCTTAAGATTTCATTTTTCTTCTTCTTATTTATATTGAAAGGTGAAAATTCCTAGAATGTAAATGTTATTAGTGATGTGTTTATTGCATTTATGTATATGATGATGCGATTACTTATTTATTACGTTACGAGTACATAGGTATAGAACTCATATATAGGAATTGGAGTAGAGGAAATGGATACTTTAATATCTCAACTTAATAATTTAAAGCGAATATCTGAAGTCTTTTATTAGCAATATGGAAGTCGAAGTCGACGAAGATAGGGTAATGTTCAAATAAGACACAATAAATTAGCAGTCGAGGGCAGTCAACTAGCACCAGTGAATAAAATATGCTAAGTTACAACATATTGTTTGGTATCAATCACCAATTGGACAAACTAACTCTTCTAACCTGAGGAGATCGCCCGTAAAATGCATGAAATATTGTAGTTTCACAACCGAATTTCAATTAAAACACAACAATGAAACCGATTACTTTATTTCTCATTCAAGAATTTCTCAACTTCAAAAATTTACACTCTACGACTTTTTTGGCAGCTATTAGATTCATTTCTGCGTATCTTTGCCACCATTTCCTAGAGAAATGCATAAATTTTAACGTTGAAACGAGTGAATCAAATATTTTTAAATGCAAACGCTTACAGGAACAAGCACTCACCTTTTCAAAATATACAAATATGTACGTATAGGTATAAAATTTATACTTATACTCTTACTGCGCTCAATAGCAGTATTTTCAACGAATAACATGATGAGCAAAGAGGATGAAAAAGATGTAGCAACAACCAAAAAAAAAAAAATCGAATTTCCTGTCTTCCTGTCGTTTTAAGAGAAGGTTTCCTCAACGGAAGTGTTGCGGTTTGTGGGTGCAACATAAATTCAACGACACTTGAGATATGTATATATATATGTATTGTATATACATACGTATATATAATACATATGCACATACATATTTGTATATACAAGAACCGTTTTGTATCAGTGTATATCAAGAGTAATGTAACGATTAATACATATGATTTTGGTTATCAAGCTAATTTTGTTTTTATATTTATGAAATTCATAAAATTTTAGAGAATAATTCTAGTAGAGGCATTTTAAATAGCCACATACATATCTTAAGACATAGAGACGAATATTGATATTGAACCCTAAGTCAAGTATTTAATTTTATTCCGGTCATATTAAGATGCTTAAGCAACAAACTTCACAAAATGTCCAAAACTCTTTTTAGCAAAAATTTCAAATGACATTCAAAGTAAAAGTGGAAAATTATTAACCCAAAAGTTTCTTGCAACCATCGGATATGCTTGAAATTTTTACATACATATGTATATGTTTGTACGTATACATCTATCTACTTATTGTACTTTCATATAGACATGTACCATGTGACATTGGTCAAGAATGTTATCTTGTTTTTTATTTTATTCTTCTTCTTATGGCTACATTGACTTCATTGGCTACATTTGTTTTATGTACAAAAAAAAATACGAAAATTAACTCTAAAACAAGTTTATAAAGTTTACTGCTATATAGTTCCTTAGCAAGTTAATTTAGAGATATAAACTTGATGATAAACATTCAATATTCAATGTATAGAAAATACACTCCCACCACAATGTCTTTCTAAACTTTATATACACAAATAAAGGAGGAATACTTAACATGACTATGCTAAAAAAAATAATAATAAAACAAAAACAAACTGCTACACAGACTGTCTGCCAGTTTATTACTATGTAAGTTATATGAGGATAAATTCGTTATTTCATATTTGCCAAAAATACTGTTGAAAGCGTTGAACTGAAATATCACGTGTAATCATCCACAAGAGTAATAACAGAAGCAACAGTAAGAATAATGAAATACGAGTATATAAATTTGCTTATTATATCCTACAAATATTCAACCATACATACAACCACCAGAAGAAAGGTTTCGTGAAAATTCATATACTAATGTATATAAATATAAATAAAATCATCATACTGCTGCTGATGATGATAATAATAATGCATTACAGTCTGGCGTCTGTTTGGATGGATGCAAAAAAATATTTCATATTTAATATTGGCATATCAACTGGCAATGAGTTGAATTAATGTGTAAGAAGGATGATATACATTGATATCCTTTACATTGGCATTATTAATCTAGTGGATGATTAGCAAATTTCTATTCTACTAATATTATATACATAGTTCTGTCTATTTAGATGACGATGATTATGAATATAAAGTCGACTGAAATATAAATATGAAGTCGTTTGGCTTGCCATATCGAGAATGAGACAAAAGTGAGAAATTTACAAAAAAGTAAAATCATTCGATTTCCTTTAAAATTTATTGCATGTACTTCCAATATGTATTCGAATAATATCAAGTCTATTAGCAGGTAAATATACGAGTAATATGAGTAAATAGGAAAACAGAATGAATCTCCTTTACCAATGGAGAATTTGCAAGACAAAAACAAACCCATACGTGTGGCTATGGATCGAATTTGAGTAAGTTCTATATTTAAAATGCATCTCAAAACTACATTATTACTGCATAAAAATACACACAACAAATTATATTTGGCATATTCCATATAAGAGGGAACCACACTGGCAAATTTTTGACAAGATTCAGAGTAATTTGTATAAATTTTTATATAAATATCAACAATTTAGTTAGAAGTGATGCTTATAGATTTAATTAAAACTTGTATCTTATGAAATTCATAATTTTCCCAATATGGCACTATGTAAAATTCTAGACTAGAATTCTCTATTAAATCACATAGAGCCATTTGCAAAGTATTTGTAGTATTGACTGATCTGCAAAAGAATTAATGATCTTTAAAAAAAAATATTTCTTAAATAACTAACATGATTTCAACTAGTCTTGAGCATTAGTTCTGATTAAGCGCTAACCGGACATTGTAAAATGTGGTTACTTTAGTCTTGTTCTAAGAGCAACATATACTTTTCCAATTACCTACTGGAAAGTATACTTTATTTTGTTGGATGAACATAAAAATGTCGATATTTCGATACAGCTTATCAGGGTAATATCATTAATGTGTCATAAATTTTATGACAATCAACAACACGATTCAAGAGCGTAAGAAAAATCTTCTCTAAAAATGAGAACAATGTGCAAAAGTACGCGAACGGAAAATTTTTAAGAATTAATAGTAATCTCCAAACTCCTTCAGTTCTGTCACTTGCCAGTAAGAACAGCTGTTTTTTCTATGTTACGAATTCTTACTAGTAGAATTATTACCAGTAAAAATTCGTAAGAATTATCACAGAGAGGAAATAATTTGGTCTCTCAATTTCTCCTCTTTTACTGGTTTTTTGGCGTATGCAAACACATTTCCAGTAAGAAATAGTAAAATTTGTAATAATATGAAAAACCTATTACGTATGCGATATTAAAATCATCTCCAATTTAAAATCGACTTCTTGACACTTTATTACATGGGAAATATATCAAATTAGTCGATACAATATTTCAGATAATCTTAACTTTGATTTGAACTACATTCCTATGCCCTTGGTTTTTGTGACCACGCTATTTTGAGCACAAAAGTATTTTGGAAGTTCAAGTAACCGACGTCGTATGATTTGAGCCACCTCAATATATTTTTATTTTTTTTTTTGGTTTTTCATATTTTGCATTTGGATGAATATTTTTCTATTGAAAATTATCGCAAATTGTGCCAGCAAACGAAACTCGCAACATCATTAGATCGTTTAGATGAAAAATTAAACGAATAAAATATCTACAATATTCCGTTCAATTCGATAAGAAAAAGAGTTCGTCTTCATCGATATCAATATTTATTTGTATAAGTTCTTATGCATTACCTTCAAGAAAAAATTATTTTCTGCTAATATTTGAAATTGTTCAGTGGTTTTTTTTTTTCAAAAACTAAATACATAATGCAGTAGTGTAACTGTAAGTAACATATGATGTTTATCTATTCGATTATGATATCTTTATGCTATAAAATTTTATGCTTAAAAGACAAAGCATGTCTCAAACTAGCTCTGTGTAAAGGTAACTAAAACTCCAATATCACAATAATATCATACATACATATTCACATAATAGTGAAAATAATAATAATAGTAATAATAATAATAATAATAATAATAATAATAAATATTTCTGTTGCAAAACTTAATAATTATAAACAATTTTTTATTTAACCAACATTTCTTTCGGCATATTTATCCACCCGATTTTTCGGTTAACACACTATCAACTTTCATAAGGTATATATTTTGACTGACAGTAGGTGTGGACATACCACTCATTCATTCTGACAGTTGTTTTTTTTTCATTTTTTTTTTCTTTTCCACCCACTCCTGTAGACATATATATCTCGATGAATATGCATGTGTACATCCATGTATACCATGCATAGTGGATTGTTGTGGGTTGTGACCCTAAGGGCAGGAAAGGTAAAAGTACAACATGTCCGCCATGGTATATTGTTGTCGATTTGTTCAGGCTTGCGCTCAAAACTCAAACTACGTATACATATTTTTATATGTACTGATATATATATGTAGGTACATACAGGTACAATATGAAGAACAACAACAGCAACAGCATTGTTTAATATGTGTTACAAAAAATATAGCGTGTCGTGGCGCCAAATGTTGCGTTCTCTCAAACTCGGTTAATTTGTTGTTATTACTGTTGTTGTTGTGATAGCATTTTGTAAAGCCTCACGTGTTCAGTTAGTAGGTATACGTATGTGCATATTGTATATGTGCGAAGTGTGTAAATGTGTTGTAAATTTCACAACGTATAAAAGCCAATTGATATCGAATTTTGTAATGAATTAAAAATGAACGCAATTATTCATAATTTAAAATTCAAATTGTGTGCATAAAGTGAACAGGAATTTATAATAAATCTAAGAGTACTATGTACTAGAATTATTGATCATAACTTGTAATACTCGCCAACTTAAGGTCATTAGACAGTTTACAAATCAAAATGTATACTTGAAATTCCAATTACCTATAAACTAATATTTATTGGCTTTAAGATCATAGCAATTTTTATTAAAAAAAAAATTAAAGCATTAACAGAAGAAGAGAAGAAAAAAGAATAAACCACAAAAGAAATCTTATTAAAAACAAAAGTGCGATAAAATTGAATTTGCATTCAAAAGCCATTAAACGCAGCAGTTGTATGAAATGTTACGTATGTAAGTATGTCATGAAAAGGAGCAGGAAGCAAATAACATACATCCATACCTACATCCACCACCACCATCACTATTTCCGCTATTGCGGAATGACAATAAGAATTAAATTCTACTGGCAAAAAAAAAACGAAACGAAAAGTAGAAAAATTAACGAGTACATATCATCATATCCAAGGCGCAGAGCATTTACATCTTGTCTTTGCCGCGTACGTAAGCCATTCATTCGCTATTTGCAACACAGTATACGCACTTGCTGCTTTTAATGTGTTGACAAATTATTTTTCAATGCAAATTCGGAATAAAAATATTACTTGCTAGCTTTTATTCTAACATCAAGTTGCTTTTGAATGGAAACTTATGGATTCTTGTGTAGCTTAAGTGATTGAACAAGTTTCAACATGCACCCCTACCACACTTAAGTATTTTCTAAAATTCATATTTTTTGCAATATTTAAATTAAATTTGTAGTGAAGAAAAAAATTATATGTATATAAATGCTACGAATTGAATATTGAAAAATTGCATATTATATTTGAGTCACATAAAACGCTTATAACAATATGTTGCTACTGCTATGGAATTAATTTTTCGAAATAAAAATGACATTGCTGCTGATTAAAATATATAAAAAACAATAACAATAATAATAATCATCATCATCATCGTAATCATCATAACGTGCAACATGTGGAATTAGTAATATGTACAAATTAATGTATATGTAAGAGTGATATGAAAGCCATTAAATAATATTTTATTCGTTTGTCGCATAAAAAAAAGAAAAGAATCGCTTTTGAATTTAAATTATATACATATCAATTTTACGCGTATTTTTCACTAAAAGTGTCGCAATTATTTCACTCATTGTTATTGCTGTGGTTGTGTAGATCTGTGCGCAGCACATATCAATACTAGATACAACCGATGAAAGGCGAATGGGATTACCTACTATGGGAATGAATAGAGTACAAAAGTCACCAAGTTTAATTATAATATTCACACAAGCATGAAATCAACTTGCTGACCATCCACTCAGCCACTCAGTCAACTAACTAGGTAGACTCTGAAACCCGTATATGAATTCTATGCGTACAAATATCTCCACATGTGTATGTGATTCTAAGCGCATTTTACCCATTTCATTTTGTTATTTATCAATCATTTTAATCTATTAGTTAAATACATATTTGTCTATATTTGTCTAAATGTTATGTATTATGCAGGTGTAATTATTTTGCATTCGACACTGCCGCACCCTTTCGACCTTATATGCACACGTACATACATTATTTATGCATTCATATTATTAATATCTTCTATATCGCTCTCTTTCTAGCATTCTTTCTCTGTGCTTGTCTCTGTTTTAAATTTCCATATATTTTATTTATATATTATGCATTGAAATTACTTAATTATATTATATTATTTAATGTTCATTTACCATAATACTTTGTATTCCATCAGCAAGCAGGTGAGAAGGGAGTGCTAGTAGCTAGTCTAGCACATTGAAAAAGCAATTTATAAATTGATGGGCTTAATAATAGTTGTTATTACAATGCAATTATATTGCAACGTGCATAATATAGAATTAATATGCATTCATATTATATTTCAGTTTGTTTTACAATAATTTTATATCTAATGGCTGATAAATAGAAGATGGCTGATGATATTTATAATATTTGCAAGCATTTAATATTGGTATATGAATGTGTACATATTTGTGTACCTAATATATCTGCTGATATATTTAATGTTATGCTATTACTTATTCAATTATTTTATTTTATTTACACGTGCTAAGCAAAAAAGAAATGAATAATACTTTGTCACGATGATTCTGTCAATTTTCAAGTGACCCATTGGAGGTTGTAGGTCTGGTCGAGCAAAATATGAAACGGGGCTTAGATGATTTCTAACACTAACAAGTTTTTAATAACTATATTTTTCAATTGCTGTGCTGTTTGGATTTGTTGACTAATTGAAAATATTTGTAAAATAGTTTTTGACCAGAATATTTTAAATTAGACACTTTTATTCTATATTTTAATAGCAAAAAAGAGAAAAAAAAAGAAAAAAATTTGTTTAAAAAAAATTAAAAAAGTGGCAAAATTCAGATGTTCTTGCCAAAAACTGGAAATATTCTTTTATCAACAAAATCTTCATATATTTTTGTAAAAAATCAAGAATCGGTTGGAGAATGGCTGAATGGCCAAGGCCGTAAATTACCCTATAGTGAGATTTTAACCGTAAACCTAAATGTTGAGGGTATCAGAAATAGAAATTCAATTTCATATTGAGCCCAACGAACAGAGGAACCTAGGTCAAGTGGATATCGCCGAATGACCCTTTGATCTAACTTTTCCTCCAGTACCGTTGTGCGTGTTAAATTTTTGATAATATTAGAGAAAAAGAAGAAGATTAGAATAGACTTATATTAGCCGTTTCGGAACGACTGAACGCTTGTGACATCACTTTTTCTGCGCTATATCACAGAGCTCTTTTAGAAGCATTTTCATGGAAAATTGTTACTGCCGGAAGATGTGCCAATTATTTGCTAGCAGAACGCTAGCGCCATCGAAAATTTGGATTCTCTTAAAAATATGATAAAATTGGTCGAACTAAAAATTTAACTGAGGATTACCAGTATTACATACTTAATTAATTATTTGTTCTAACCATCACAACCATGTATCAATTACGGTCGATTCTGTTACCTGCTCGTTGGCATTAGCGGAAATCCCCAAGCCTTATCCAGTGCTCGGAAACTTGGTCCTTCCACAGTAGATTAGGTCTTCTTCTTCTTCAGATTTCAACCAACTTCCATTCACTTGGTATAAACGAGATAACGCATTCATAAAACTCAAATATTTCGTAGGTAGAACAAGATATTTTGCGCGGGATTACCACCATCTTCATGAATAGATCTAAGATAGATATACTTCCAGGATAAAGCATTTATTCGAATAAATTAAAAATTGAAAGGTTTTTAATGCTAACAAGATTCCGTAATGCCTTCCAAACCGAAACCTAACCTATTGACTAAACCGCACAGATGATAAAAGTCAGCAAGGTTACTCCTTCACTAAAGTTGTGCACGCAAAAATTCGCTTAGGGCACAAAATTAGCAGCACGTATTTGAGCTCTGCTAAGTCTCCGACCATCGTTGTTTAACGAGCCAAAGGCCCACGAATGTAGTAGTTATGTATCGGAAGAACTGGAAGAGCAAAATATGATTGACATTTTTATACCACTTACTGAGGTACAAAATTAAATCAAAACCCCAACAGGAAAGAGGAACGAGCAAAAAAAAGTGGAAGTTATCCAAGTATATAGCTCAAACTGAACCAAGGGAGAACAAAACTCTTTTAAGATTTCGCAGAAAACATTTACGTACGTTTTTAAGAGTGATCACGGGATCACTCAAATATCGGGGGATATCGGGTATCATTATTCGCGGTAACGAGAAAAACGGGAAAATGGTGCAACACCTTCTCTGGAACTTTCTACACCTTCGATGAAAACAAACCAAGTACATTGGTGGGAATTTCTTTAACGGACTCAAGGCACTCTCGGAATTTGGACTAACGGCCATTCTACACATCTCCACAACCTAAATATAAAAATTATGGGACGATATATACATAATTGTCCCAGGCAAAATCGTAACCCAGCTAAAAATGTGTTGCATGAATTTGCAAAAAAAAATTTTAATATTGTCAAATAAAAAATGTATAGAATTAAAATTTCTATATTGTTGCAAAAATTTTTTGACATTAATTCATTCGACAGTATGTCTAAAAATGTGAACTTCATTACAAATTTTACTATCGAATTTTCTTTTAGTTTTCATGATCGGATGATTCGACTTTCGACAGTTTTTGAAATTCGCAAAATATAAACATAAAAATATTGATTCAAAATTTAATTTCCTTTAAGTGTTCAAGGACTGATTACAAAAAATTTTAACAGCCGCAAGAGGGTGATTCAATATCACTATATATTAACACAATCAACAAAGGTGTAAAACTACCAACCAACGCTCATTTCCTACACAATCTCATCACATCCCCGCTCTGTCTGATGTCCTACTTAACATTAAACCATTAATTTGACTTGCACAAATTTTAAAGTGTGATAAATGTTCGTTCACTCGTGCTACTGCAGTAAAAACGTACATACACTTCAAGTCATATCTACAAGTCATACATACAAGCATGTGTATGAAAGAGAATAAAAGATGCCTCAGGGATGAAATATTTAAATCTCGAAAACATTTATCGGTGTTTAAAAGAGCATGAAAAGTCAACAGCTAACAAACAAACACAAACACTCCATATTATTGTTATTATTGTCGTTAGACAAACGTGCGTAAGTTCTTATATCTACGAGTACAAACGTATATATGTATGTATTATATTTGTGAGTGTGAGTATGCTAAATCAAACTAAAATTGTTGTGGAATGGATTTTCCGTTTGTCATCGCATTTATACATATGTGAGTATATACATAGTATTTGTACCTATACATAAATAATGTTTAGCAACATAAGGAAATTCTAGTGACTATTTGATATTCAAATGCAAAACCACAAAAAGGATTTTGTATTTTAAATTCAACAACAAACAACAATCTGTTTTTTTTTTTGTCGTCGATGAATGCATACGCCTGCAAAAGGATATGCGTATAAATGGTATGTGCGTTAGATATTGTGCAAAGTCATGTATCATACAAGACATCATATTATAGTGAAGCCATACGCGCGTGAAAATAATAAACCCGGGATGTATTGCGCGTGGTTGACACGTGATTCGTACGGTCATAAATTTTTTACGTCTTTTCTTTGCTACTCTATCTCTCAATAGAGTCTTGAATCAGTATGTATGAAATTGTGAATATATTCATTTGCCATTTAAAAATGATTTTATGAATTATTTAATACATTTTATGAAATTACATGAGATACAATAAAATTACCTTTTGACATACTACCATATTTATACGCCCTTCATGGTTACAAATTTATTATTATAGGTAAACATTTTTTTTTTTTATTTAGGTCAATTTATTTATTAATTTTCAATAGTTTTGGAGCTACTTATGAAACCAAATAAAAATAAAAATGAATATGTGGCACTATAAACCCCGAAGGGCTCTAAGGCCGAGCTTCTTTTCCAGTACTGTTATGTGTGTTAAATATTTGGACAGTATTACTTAGAAGGGATCTACTTATTTTAGCTGGTTCGAAAGGCAGAATCCTTGAGACATCACTTTTTTGAACTTTGTCACTGAATTCATTTAGAAGCTTATTCATGGCAAATTGTTACTGCCGGAAGAATTGCCAATTGCTTGCCGACTGGTGGGTACCGTTCAAAAGAACAATTTTTCGATATTAAATTTGTTATGCTACAGACAGGGATTGAACTCAAGACCTACATATCAGAAGGGCAAAAGAGTTGTTCTTGTTGCATCCCTTAGAGGACATTCGTGAAAAATACTCTCAGCTTTCCAAGGATTCCGCTAGATGAGTTCAATATATAATCGGCCCTTATTTATTTTTTCATCATCATTATTTTCCCAAACATATCCTTTAAGGAGATGCATATAAAATATTGGCTTTAAAATATATGAAAATCGACAAATAACTCTATAGTTGCGCAAAAACCAGTACTAAGGAGTTGAAATGTAAATCGAACCTTCATTAGTTTGAACTCATCGTTATTTTTCCCACCTGCATGGATCCATTAAGGGTGCTGCCATACTAAATAAACAGAAGGATACCTTGAAATACTGATCAATATCCACATAGCTTCGCGAGAATCACTTATACAGCAATTAATTGTATAGACGATCTTCATTAATTTTTCCTCCCCAATATTTCTCATAATGTTATCTACCCCCTATTTGCATTCTTTAGGCATGCAATCCAATGAAATTGTAATTTTTTACCGAATTTTTACTTCCACCGTTTCTAGAGTACTACTAAGGGTGTAAAACATATTACCCACTATACACATTTTTCAACTTAATATTTTTCCTTAACATATTTACCCCCAATTTCTGCCAGTTCAGAGAGGCCCATATAAAATTAAGATTAAGAAATTAAGAATTAAGAAATTAAGAACTCATTCCTTTTTAATAGAATTCTAATTATGGGTTTATGGGTCCTTCACATGCATCATCGATAATTGGAACCTCAGAATGAACGATATTAGCCGTTCATATAATATTATAATAATTATATGCATAATTCAAAAAGAACGTTATTATTATTATCGTTGGGGGGATGTTGCACCGCGACCTATAAGATCTATTGTGTCCTCTTCGTGGAGCTAGATTGTGCTTTATTAAGTGCTTTATTATTGAATAAAAATTTTGGGACATACAAGGCTGGACTGAGGAGTCTGAGTGTCTTATTTTAGTATCTTGTAATCGACTAATGACTGCTGGACCATTCCAATACTATCTATATTTTATTTGAATTTTTGAATTTTTGAATTTGAATATTTTATTTGAAAATAAATTTAATATTGGTGAAAATATTTAGTTTCTATTTCTTTTTTAAAGTAACACCTTAAAGATCTTTAAATTTTCTTTTACCTTGGCATTTATATTTACAATAGGCATTACTATCTAATTTTAAATAAGCTACATCCATTCATAATACACATTACACATTATATATACATTATATGTTGAAAGCCTGCACATTCATACACATATCTATATACGTACAATAGTCTCATGTAATAGTGAAATCACCCTGATGAAAAGCAAAAGAAATAATATGCGTATAATGTAAAGACGAGTACATCCCAAAATGTCACTCATCCATTCATACATAGCGAAGCCAGCCAGTCAGCCAGCCAGTCAGCCAGCCAGCCGACTATTCAAGTATGATATGTGAATCTACATATGTATGTATATATGTATATGTTTGTATATATAGGTATATACTTAGATGTGAGTGTTGCAATGTAGTGTAATGTGTCTCGTCAAATGTCGGCGTCACAATATCATCCATCATTTCGGACTTGACCTTTTTTCTTCTACTAAGCTTCCGTAGTGAAAGAAGCTTCATTTTATTTTACTCTCCACTGAATTTTATCATGTTTTCTTTTCTATGTTTAGTAGATATCGTTTGAATATAACGAATACTTATGGTGGGCGAGCACACACACACACAAGAAAGTACAAAGTATTTGAAAGCGCACATGTCATGGATAAACTATATGTATACCAATACGCACATGAATACTAGATACGAAGAAATAAAGGTACGCATGTAAATAAATTGTAGTATAGTGAATTTGAATGTGTCCAAAATGAATGTACTGACAGCTAAACATCATATGTCACACATACAGAAAAAAAGGCAATCATTTTTTAAATAAACGACAAAATTCTTCTTTAAATAAACGATTAAATTCTTCTTTAAATAAATGACAAAATTCTTACTTCAGTAATTGTTTAGTTTAATAGAGACATATAATTTTCAAAGAAAACAAAGGTACAGAATAGCATAATTGCATCGTATTATATGTATACACTTGAATATGGGCATTAGCTGGGTTACGAACGCTATATTCGTTGTGGAATAAATTGTGAAGAAAAACAAAACAAAATCAACTAGAATAATGTGACGCAAATATTGATGGTTTATAAGACTAGATGAGCATTATATTTATGTAAAAAATTAGACAAAAATTGACTTCAAGATATCAGCCAATCACCCTCACCACAGTTTGTTACTCCTATCTCTTCCATATCACAAACCCATAGAAAGTGGTTCATCACTAGATCGACCAGCAATCTGCAGTGGTCTTTGCTCAAAGATATAAAGAAAAGTGACCATATAGCAGAATTGTTAGGTAGCATGATTTTTGATCAACTACAGCCTCTCTCCGCCTATCAATTCAACTTATGGCCTTGATGATTTCAGAGGGAAACGACAAATCGGGCTCAAGGCCAATCTTTGCTAGTGCGTCAAACGTCTCATTGCCCACGATATCCACGTAAGATGGAAGATATAATATTCCGACATAGTTTAGTCTGGATTTGCAAAACCCAACAATCTCGGTGGGGGTGACAAGATTGTTTATGGCTATCAGTGGCGCTTGACTATCACAACTGGGTTCCGCTGGCTTTCACAAAGACCCATCCATACGGCAACAGAGTTTACCAGGCTCAGCCGTAGGGTCAAATCAAGAGCTGGCATCTGGCAGCAGTGCTCTGAGCCACATTTCTGGTACTATCCTGGATGGCTTGGGGTCATAGTGCATAGACAGACTGAGAAAATCACGTTAGTGCCGCAGTTACTCAATATCGAGTATTAAAAATTTTGCAGTTTTGGTCGACCTTTAGCTGAGAATGCCCATATTTTTTATATGATTTTAAAAATCACATCTCATGACCATAATCACCCTAATAATAAAAATACGTTTTTCTTTTTGCGCTTTCATATTTGCCATCACCATCATCCTGTCCTGTTAAAAATGAATTTGTCATCCATAAAAATGTCACATGTTTGCCAAAAATCAAGACAATACATCACTTAAATAACTACGTGTTTATAGGTATGATGTGTGTGTGTGTGTGTCTGTGACTGAGTATTGGTGAAAGAAAATGAACAGTATGAAATATTTGCTACTGATTGATTTGCATTTGAAAATTTGATTTAATTTGACATGAGTGAATTGGCCTCTGATGGTTGAATCTCACATTTAGCTTTATATGGTAGTTTTTTATTTTTTATTTTTTTTTATTTCATCAATAATTATGTCATAGAATTTTATAAACGATGATCGATTATCAATATCGTTTAATCAATTTTTGCAAACACAAATATACTTACATATGTTTGTACATGGAAAGGAAAAAGTCATCGTGCCTATTAAAAAATATGACCCTTTCGATTTGTTATCTACGCAATAATATGTACAAACAAATTTTGTAATTTTCCATTTTCATTTCTTTTTCGTCTATCTCTTCTTCTTCTTAATACATATTGATTAATTGAAAATCTATGCAAGTCTTATATAATTCATACTTTGTATATACGCTCGTTTAATGTCAACAATTAACATTATGAATTATAAATTTGTTAAATATTGTTTCATAAAGGAATTTAATTGCTCATTGGTATACTCGAGTACTGTTTACAAAAGTATTTGACCTTTAACTACAAATTTGTATGCATTGGCCATTACAAAGAATTATTTATAAATTATGTCTACGATATATATACATACTTTTTCCAACTCAAATAACAATGTCAATGACTTTTAAACTTTCAGTTCCTTCAACAGATTTCACGCAAGGGTTAAGGATATTTTTTACATTAATCAGATGATCGTCCACTTTATAATACAAGATTTTGTACTATGCTAAATCAACTTCATATATTCTATAACTGAATATAATGATATTGCAAAATATGCGTATACACAGGCTAACATATTTACAAAAATACAGCTTGCGCAGCAGATGACTCGTTCAAATATATGAGCAAATAACAATTAAATAGTTGATGAAATGAAAACAAAGAAAAATACAAATTGATAAATTATTAAAATGACATTTAGTATCATGACAATGCTTAAGTATTGGCATTGTTTGTTTGTTTGTTCATAAATACACAAAGATGTCATGAATGAGAAGGACGCCTCAAGCTTCAAGTCAATCTTTTAGGCAAACCATTGTTAGACATTTGGTTAGCCAGAAGCCCTATCTTTCTTAATATGAACAGAGACAGTTAAGCTACCACTTTAATTCGTAGTCATTTTTATTAGGCTATAGGTTATGCTAATTGATATTAATACAATATTAACACAGATATTCAAAATATAAATTAAATATATATTTGTTTATTTGTTTTTTTTTTCAAAGCACACACACTAAAATGTTGGTTATGTTGACCGAAGAACAGTAAAATTTTATCAAATTGTAAGCTTGATTAAACTAGTTATGATGATCATTGGGACATCAAGCAACAATAACTCGAATTATTCATTTCATCATTATTTTGAAAAAAATTTTATTATCAATATGTTGCTCGGGGCCTATTAATACGTACGAAATATGAAATCATTTAAATGACCTCCACGTGAAATGTGCTAACGCCATGAATTCACGAATATTGGTCTTTAAGACTACCAAAATGAAAGTTTTATCCGCAAGAGCACAATTTTTTGTGAGGCACTACAAGAAAAGTCCCATAGCAGCAAATTGTATTTCCATGAAAAACAAGTGGTATCGCCAACGCTTGAAGTTTAACGTCCCCGTAATTTTCTGCGCAATAAAGGGAAAAACGATGGTGTTTTATATTGAAAGCACCATTTTCCCAGAGATATATACTCAATTTTATGAAAAACAAAAAACAACAAAGCATTGAAAATTAACTGAAACAAGACTCATTACTTTTGAAAAGATATGACGCCACTAGACAAAAATGTGTACCAAACAGTTACTTTTAGAGTATGTGTTAGCAACTACTGAGTGAATTGTAGATTTGTACGGACCTTGCAATACCAATGGTGAATGCAGTCTCTTTGAATTGCTTCAGTGACATATCAATCTAAAGCGATAAATGAGTGCACCGCTCCAGGAGAAAATCACCGATTTTGCTCTTGATGATTTTACAATTTTAACGCCATCTGCGGTTGCTAAATTATAAAAAATAACATTGAAACCCTTAAGTACACAGTCCTACAATATTTTCGGTATTGGACGATTTATGGGTAATTGGAAAACTTGAAAAAAATCAGGAAAAGTACTATTTAGAATTTTCTGAGAATGGTCTACACTATCCAGGCGTCATTTCTGGATTGGTCAAATGAATGACTGACTCTTAATAATTTTTCCCCCAAAACATTTTTTGGAACATATTTACTCCCGATCTCCATCCATGCAAAATTAAAATTTTTAAATAAAATTTGCTTCCACCGCCTACAGAGTTCCCCAGAGAGGATTGAATATATCACAGACATGTTTCCCCTTACGGAAGTTCTTCTAAAAAATAAACAAAAACTGATAATAGTGTACAGATTATTCCTAAAAAAAAGACAAAATAACTTTTGTTATTTTCTTTCAAGATTTCCAATACGTTGAATTTTGCCTCACTATGTTATTTTTATATTTGACAGTTGCCAAGTGCTAGGGTTGTTCTTTGGAAATTACGAAATGGATAGCCCAAAAAAATTGTCAAATTATCCCACGACAATATCCCCATATAAAATCGAATACTACTACACAAAAAGAATATGTGCTCCCTCCAGTTAAACCAAAGTTCATTTTCATTTCTCTCCACTCACATATTTAAGGCTCTCTTTCTTTTAATAAATGCTTATTATTTTTTTTTCAAGATCCACAGGAATCTCTGTATATTTGCATGGTCCCAGTGTCTTCTTGGGGTGAAATCCGCATAACATACCTTCACAAACTAATTGAAAACTATCCAAAAAGCACGTTATCCTTCGATTTGATGCAATTTGGCCAAGCAAAGCCATTTTATAAAATGTATTTGCATAAAATATTGATGCTGAATCTCTAATTTCGACTCTTATTCAAAATTTTAACATTATATTATACAACAGATGTATCTACATTTGCTTTAAGTATATTTTAGACATATTTAATATACTCGTAGTACCTTTGCTCTCATTCGAAGTCTCATTCTTTTACTAAACATTCCACACTATCCAATTGGGTCAAATGGAAGAAATAATTTATATTTACTCGATCCCTCACACTTTTTTGCATTGAAAACGGTTTTGATACCATAGCTCCCATATAAAATTCCAATACAATGGCTCACACCTTCACCGAATTGATAGATGATGAGGAAGAGGACCCCTATTTTTTTATTTTGGTATGTACAATATTAGAAATAGATATGGATATAAAGATAGATATTGAAAGCTCTAATCAAAAAGTACTAAGTACATATTGTGTTTTATATTTTGTTGCTAAAATCCAATTTATATGTTAACAAATCACTTAAATAACGAGATATTCTCACATCAAATCATATCATATTATATCGTACTTATGTATACCATTTGTGTAGAGTTTCAAGTATCATAGAACAAGTGATGTAGAGACGTAGCAAACATAAAAATAAATCGCGTACAAATTGAAAATAATTTCAGATTTAATTCACTTTCTTTGCAGCGTGTCTCTTTCTCGCTCCCATTGCCGCATATTATTTTTATGGTTATTATGTAAACGCATTTCATCTTATGAGAACTCACGCTAGTCCAATCCTTAGTTGATACTAGTATATGTATATATGTAATTGTATCCACTATACTGGACAACATTGGTGACACTGGCGGCTGACATCAATGTACCTACTTACACGCTGTCAGTTACGCTGGCGTGTAACAAACCAATGCTGAACAACAATATACATACTACGATACTAGTATATAAAATGGAATTGTCAAAGCACTTAAATGTACTTCGAATGTTTAATAAAAGCAACCAAAAATGTAGATGAGGGTTGCTTACGGTGATGGTTTCTTTCATTTCGCGGAAATTTTATCGTCTCGCAATTTTAACGCAATGTGATCCGGTGGCGATTAAGTGTGGTTTTTATATTTAAGTAAATTGTGGAAGGAGTATAGTGAGAACTTTATTTGTCGAGGGTGATCCCAACCGCAAATAACTGTATTCAATGCGACATAATATTTATAAAAGCAAACAGAAAGAAAAAATTATTCAAAAATTTCAAGGCGAGGCTGCTTTTTTTTCATCGTCCTGTTGGTTTTTTTTTTTTTTTGTTCTTGCCATTCATTTCATTATTCCTCATTGAGAATTTAATCGTGGACAAATATTTTCATTCCCCATTTATTTATTCCATTTTTGTTTTTTGTCTTATAAAAATTTTCTTCAGCGATTCTCATTTTTTTCGCTTGTTAGAGTACTTACCGTTAAATGAGTGGCATAAAATTAAATCGATATTTGCTATTGCTGTTGTTGTTATTATTGTTGTTGTTGTTGGTGATCAAAGTATTTTTATGATAGCACACTTAAGGAATCTGCAGAGTCGATGGTAGCATGGGACAATGTCATTATTCGATTAAACAGGAAAAAACTACTACATTGGATGCCAATTGAAAATTATCAATAAAAATCATTCTTTACAAATAAACCATTACAAGAACATCACACTACTCATTCTATGCTGTCCATTTGCCATTATATGTTTGTACCTCTCTACTTTTTCAACTTTTCTAATTTTCTAAGTGAATTAATAATCATTATGTTTAAGCATAATACTGAAGTTTAACCCTCTTTGCCACTTTCCCCACACCACGTACTGTGGATCTATACTCTGATGTTGATTTATAAAAATTATAAAAGTTTGTTATATATTATATTTGCCATGGATAAACATTAATTTTCATAATTTTCAGATAAAAAGCGGACAAACAAATGAAATAAAAAACTTGCGCGAGAAAAATTAAATTGCTCACTTTAAAATAATGACAAATCACTTTGCAGATAAAAGCACTAAGTTGGTAAAAGAAAAATCAAGAATCTTTTTACCTATTCTCTGTCCCTCTCTCTCTCTCTCTCGCTCTTTTTCTGTTTCTATAGAGAAAGTTCGCGGCTATCATTTGAGGCCGTTGCTTTCGACCGTTAATACGACCATAACTAATTGTAACAGATTTTTATTTGCAACGACATGATGCTATGGCGACCGCATAAAAATAACCCTTAAAACCACATCGTATGTATGGTATGGACTATCTTGAAATGAAGAACGAAGCATATTTAAATAAGACAAAAAAATATGAAAAAAAATACAAAAATATAAAAAATGTAGTAAGCTTTACTATATACATGCATGGCATATGCCAATTAGATCCTTTTTGTCTTTTTTTTTCTTCTTTTTTAAATATTTATTTCTATCTTAACGGCCTCAAGTCGATTTTTTATTCAAATATATATAGGTACTTATCTTCATAATAAAGTCGTAACAATTAATTGTGTGCGACCTTTGCAGATACTTTTCTTCCGTAATTTTAGCATTCACTCGAAAAAAACAAATAACAAAAAATACGATAAGGCGTAACTATTCGCAAACATTCTACCTTGAGCTGAGATTGAATTAATTTTATTTACATGTTATTGCTATTTTTTTCAAATACATAGGTATGCATAAATACTTTAGTATATATATAAAAGAGTAATATTTTATGTAATTACAGTTGAAATGGCATTTGACGAGCTCAATTAATTTTATATGTACTGTGCCACGAATTTCAAGTTTACGACTAAAGAAGAAAAAAAAACTTTTAAAAGATCTCATTAATTTTTATAATCATTGTTTGCAAGTGGTGTTGATTTTCAAAAATTATGATGCAACATATTTTGTGGTACCCTTTTCAAAGGTAAAATTACACAAAATTATAATATTATTCATCAATTTGTGAAAATAAAGAAATAAATTAGGTAATAAATAATATATTATAATTAAAAACATATTTACACGAGGCAATTTTGGCCATTTTCGACAAAGAATTGAATTTTTATTGAAAATCGGCCAAAAATCACAATTGGAACTTGCATTTTCAAAGATAAAATTCCACAGAATAATAATATTATATTTAATATTATAAATTTGTGGAAACAATGAAATAAATTACGCTCTAAATAGTTTATTATAAATAATACCTCATTTACACGAAGCGATTTTCGGTCAATTTCGCCAAAAGATTAAAATTTCATTGAAAATCGACCCAAAATCACAAAATAATCTTGATTATCAAAGATACAATTCCGCAGAATTAATTTCTTTGTGATGTAAGTAATGAAATAAATTAGGATATAAATAATTAATTATAAGTATTACGATATTTACATGAGGCGACTTCAATTTTAAAATGAAAATCGGTCAAAAAACCCACTATAAAAACAGACGCTCTTTTGAAATTAACACTGGCACTCTATTATCTCTTTTTTTTTTATCAAAAACAAAAAGGAAATAACCAAAAATATCAAAAATACATCTTAACAAATAAATTGAATAATCGGCTTGATCACTTCACATATTCATTCGTCTACCACCATTGAATTATAAACCAAATATATCAAATATAAATCATAGTAATAAAATAAATAGATTTTGACATAAAACATAAAACATGACAGAGAACATACTGACCACTGACCACTGACCACTGAACCGCCAATTCAAAGAACACATAACACAAAGATTACCCTGAAAATCATGTCAACAAATTTGCAGTCAAGTTTAACACTAACATCAACTAATAAGTACTTATTATATTACAAATCTATTATTTTGCCTACAACCCAAAATACAAGCTATAAATTGAATAGGGTGTCTCATCACAAACTGAAACTGAATGAATGAATGAATGGAACTGAAACGTTTGAAACGTTAACCACGACGAAAAACGAAAAATTGTTGAATGAATTCAACTGTAAAGGTTAAAATTGTAAATGTGCAAATGACTCATCATAAATAAAATTAATATGAAAAAGCAATGAAACCAAAAAACACAAGAAACAAAAGCATAAATACCAACAGCCACAATAGAGATATATGTATATGTTAAGTAAGTAATAGTGTAGCTTCATTGAGAAAAAGTATACCACATCAACATAAATATTATGATAAATGGTTTGTGCTATAATCATAATCTGCAGGGGGTAAGTTGTTGTTGTTGTTCTTTTTTTTTCTTTCAATCGTACATAGTATATTGCACTATGCCGACTTATAAACGAGTATGCGTAAGTTGCGTATCGCTTGAAAACCCTTAATATTTCGAAAGCAAACAAAAAAAAAATCCCAAAAAAAAGGGATGCAAACAGTCGTAGAAAAGATTTTACATACATATATGTTACTCGTATATAAATAAGTATACTTACTATAAATGCAACATATGCTCATCGAGTGGGTGGATAATACAGATGGTGTTGTAATTGTATGGTATTTTTGTAATATACATATATCAATACGTGGATATAAATATTATAAAAAATAATAGTAGCACATACTCATGCACTCAATAAAAAATTCGTTTATTGTCATTTCATTAAGCAGTGATCATAGTGTTATATATAAAAGGAGATTACCGAATCGTTCAATCATACATAAATGAGAAAAAAGCGTTGAGCAAGTAAATTTGCATACAATTGAGGAACTGCAGTTGTTACGATATATGCTTTACCTAACATTTGATATAAAGTATAGATGTATTGACTATTTGAAACACTTGCTTATAATATAGGAAATAATTTCATAATATCATGCAAGCAGAAATATATTGACATCTCGTGCATATTTACATCTCGTAACTACCATTGCATACATTATTCAAGACTCGAGAATGGAATCCAGATACATAAACTTTGGAAAAAGTTATTAGGCCAAAATTTTTTATAAAATCGTAACAAAAATATCTGCATAGTTCTGTTCAACAAAAAATTTCCAATTTACAACCACCGATTTTTATTAAGAAAGCAATCGATGATTCTATTATATTTGACTAAGAAACTGTGCGTCCAAAATCAATATTGACGCTCCGTATATTGATATTTAAGTATTGCTATTCAGAAAAAAAATTTTTAATTTTTTTTTTTGTATGTATAGAAATATGTATTTTTAAAAGTGCGGATGGACAAAATTGATTTTAAACCATTTGACCCGCAATAACGAGCATATATTATTTAAGCGATATATTTCTGGCAGTGTATCTCAATTTTCTTTATATAAGTGTTATGTGACAATTAAGAATCCCAATTGTGCTATGCAAACTCAAGCTACAAAAAATCATTAGGGGCACAGGCAAAATATGCTTATATCATATTAATTAGTCAACCCAAACCTCTTATAATACAATATATCGCTTTATAGAGCTCTACCTAAAGTTCTGTCAAGTTATAGTTTTCTATTGTCACCAATTACATATTGTTTATCTTTAAACCCAATAAAATTTTGCAAAGAATAGATGGAAAACCACTAAATTATCTATTAAAATTTTTAAATATTCGGGGGATGCTTAATACCATATATATGATACTTGTACGTATGTCTTTTACTTATAAATACCATCATAGAATATTGTATGGCAAACTGTGTGTGTACTATATGCAACTCAATCTGCAAAATTTTAACGACTTTTGTAAAAAAAAAAAATAATAATTCAAACAATTCAACAACAACAATAATAACTTTTGAAACATTTTATGCCTCTTATTGTTTAATGTTCCTTCGCCTATTTATGTATAGACATACTTTTATATATATATCGTACACATGTATAGATATTCCAAAGATAAGCTTTGTAGGAGTGTGAAAGAGATGTACTGAAAGGAAAATGCTGTGAGTAAGAAGGTAAACGAGTGTGTAATTGAGTGAGGTACGCATATTGTATCGTAATAATCGCGTAATAACTTTATATGTGAGTTCATTACAAGTACATAGTCGTCGACGACGATAACGGTTCTGGCAATGGTGAAATAATACTGTTGATTGTGGGTTACTGGTTGATGATTATAACTTACGCTAAATTAACACTTTATTTAAGGCACAATTAATTGTTTACATTATATTGTTATTGTTACACATTTGTGTTTGAGTGTAATCATTTATGAAGCACACACACAAAAGCTACATAAAATATTATTTATATACGATGGTAATTCTATTGACATGATGGGGAATCAATGAGAACAGAGGTTTGTATAGAATATATTGTTATAGTAGCTATAAATTTTAAGAATTAAAGCATAAAAATGAAATAAAAATAAAAAATAAATATGTGGCATTTAAAACCCCAAAGGGCTCATTGGCCGAGCTTCTCTTCCATTACTGTTGTGCGTCTTAAATTTTGGACAGTATTAGAAGGGACAAAACACTTGTGACATCACTTTTTCTGAGCTTTGTCACAGAGTTCTTTCAGAAGTTTTTTCATGGCAAGTTGTTACTGTCGGAAGAATTGCCAATTGCTTGCCGACAGGTGGGTACCGTTCGAAAGGAAAATCTTTTCGATATTAAATTTGTTATGCATCAGCCGGGGATTGAACCACGACCTACAGATCAGCAATCGAACACACTAAACCACTGAGCTACGGCAGCCATAAAAATGAAATACAATATTATAAACTTACCACTCTAATCTTTTAACCCATATGTTTGCTAACTTTTATATTAAATATTAAAGTATTAGATTCACTCAGACTGATCATCTCCATAGTCACAATATCAACAACAAACATTGTACCACAATGAACAAAGCGACAGGATACATTAAACAATTGCTATCGTGTCTATGTACATATATTGGCGGGGATTACAAACATCCGGCAATACAACCAACCGTCATAACCATTAAGGGCATAATATGAATTAATATGCAGGATGAGAAATTGACCAATTTGTGTGTGAATTTGTATGCGCACATAAGTGCGCTATTGATTTAAATGATGATGAAAGCATTGTATACATATATATATATATATATTATAAAATTAGCTAAAATGAATTGAGTAGTAAAAATTCACCAAACCAATAACATACCTCTATTCTTGAGTACAAAACTCGTAAGCTTCGGTTTTTTACTTACTCACTTTGTACCTTCGCCTTTGCATAGTAGTCCTTGACAATGAATTAATTTGACAATATTAACAAATTAAACTGTTAAACATACAAAATAACACCAACAACAACAATAACAAAGTAGTATATTAATGTTACAACTTCATGCATTTCGGCAACATCATTTGTAATCCACATTGCCCCTGACTGCTCAGCATGTAGTCGATTCGGTTGGTTATTCAGTCAATGGCAATGCAAGAACATATTCGAGTTATTCAAGTATAGTACACACATTAGTCAATGCCTATATGGGTACACATACACACACACACACACACACGCAGTAAGGAAGTGTGCAATTCTGTTAAAGAAGATGTATTGACCCTTGTTGAGTGGTTAATACTGTTGTGCTATGTTCTTCAACTTCAAAAACCAAAACGGTGCTTCAACGATTTTACGCTACTTATGGTTTTGTATGTGTATTTTATGTTAGTTTGACTCTTCTTGTATGTGCATACATATGTATAATATGCTTAATACTACAATAATTGTGTGAAAGTCCCATGATTGTGTTTTAATGAAATTCTCAAGGGAAATGAGACATTTTCCTCTTCTATTTTCACATACATTCGATTGATGTTTCAGTTAGAGAAGGTGGTTTTCAAAATTAGTTTCGACTATTTATCATTATGTATGTTGTAATTTAACATAAACCTCAGCTTCCTTCGGAAGAGAACTTATTCGCAACTACTATTGCTTGAACATTAGTATTCGATTTTTTTGGTATATTCATAATAGTAAGGAAACATAACGAATACTGACAATAAATATTTATCATTTATAGATAAATCAATAGTAAATAAATACAGATATCGAAATGTTAGAAATATTTATTTAATACTCATTTCACTGTGATAAGTGTAGTGGAAAGATGTTCATGTAAAATGTCGACAAAAATAAGTGTAATTCTCGTGTGAATTTAAGCTTTAATTGTACATATCGTATATTAATAGTTAATAGGTTAATAGTTCTTGAAAATTACGCACAAATGAAGTACATATGATCATTCTGCTATTTTTTGTTTACATAAAATATAATATTAAACACATAGTGTGTAAATGAATAACAATATATATTTTGCAAAATAGTATTCAGGTCCATTAAACTTACTCCAACTTGAACCGAAATTCGACATGGTGCTTATTTATATAAAAATTTGAACTTTTAATACCCTTCATTAGAAAATGGGTCCATTTATTGATTGATTGTTCTCCATATACATAAGTCTGAACCACTCTAATATACATTTTCATTACCTTGATAATGCACATAATAATGAAATGACACAAATCAAAATAACGCAAGATTTAAAAATTAATTTCAATATTTTTCAAACATTTTTCTTCATTTGGTCGTTTGTAGAGCTTTCAAGCAATATATGTAACTTATTTCCAGCACATTAATCGTCCGAAATTTGAGTAGAATTTTATATGTACGAGGGTTGTCCCAGAACTAACCGACCTGACATATAGATGGCGGCTGACGATTATGGGAACGTTACTCGATTAAGTAAAAATACACATTTAAATAAAGGCAATTGAAAATGGAAACAGTCAATCGGAATTCAGAAAATATACAATTGCAAATGAGATTAATCATTTTAAAAAAAACAATTGAATATGAGAATATTTAGCTGTAAATGAGAAAGCATCAAATGAAAATGCGAAATAATCATTTGAAAATGAGATATATGTATCAAATGTATCAAATATAAAAATGCTCGTGGATGATGCAAAGGCCACTCTTACAGGAGGAGCAAAAGCATTTCAGCATGCATCATCGTTCCATGCGGGAGCACATACAAATTTGTAATAAAAATTAGCTTCTCACTTTCATTATACGCATTCTAATTTTTACTTAACACTTTCTCATTCAACTGTCAACTCACTATTCTCATTTACAATTGCCGCTTTCGCATTTTAATATGACTAATCTCATTTACAATTGATTATTCTTATTTTCAGTTGGCGCTTTCTTAATTATAGTACAATTGATTATTCTTATTATCAATTTACAATTGGAAGTGGTGTAGAAAGATCTGACGTTTCTTATTGGCTATAGCGAAAAAATTATATCGAAAAGAGAAAAGAGAATTGATCATCGCAGATTCCCACTCATGTGCAACAATTTGCTCAGTAAAGGAGTCGTGTTAGGTACTACATTTGCGATGTTGAATGGAAAGAATTACACATATTGCTGAATACAATACATACATATTATGATAAACCAAGAAATCATAGTGGAGAAATCATAGTGGAGATCTCCAAACTCCTAAGATGCTGCATGCGCAATCATAAATTATGGCGAATAAAACCATGAACATTGCTGACAACTGCTCGACTTCTGGGAGTTGTGGTAGAGAAATTAGCTTAAATTTGCAATAAAACACACAGCAAGATATTGATATGGAAAAGGAGGCTTCCTACACATTTGTCCAAACATCTAGACATTGGAAAATCCTACTTAGTAATCATAATTTTCCAATTAAGCAACATTTACCAAAATGCGATAAATTTCAGTTTGTACACATAAAATAATCCCAAAGAAATCAAAACAGAGTAACACAATAAATGTTTATTGTCATTATTACATATTATATTCTTATACGTCTATAGGCAGATATGTTTAATTAATTTTCAACAATTAACTAATCACAGCCCACCACTTAAGATGAGTAATTTTTTTTTCTTTCTTCTTCATCTTTGAAATTTCCTACATCAAAGGATAACGAATTTAAACAACAGATTCTTTTAATAGTTGAAAAATATTCAAAATTAATTTACACTCACAGGTAAAAGTATGCACATATACATCAGCACATTGCATACCAATACGAGGACAAAAAGAATATGTATATAGAAGCAACCCCTCCTTGAGGCGAAATTGCTACAACAGCCAGACAATTCAAGCAAAATATTTGAACTGATGGATGGCAATCCATGATTAATTGATTTTTGCAATAGGCAACTGACGATGAATGGAGCCTGAGAGCGAGCGTATGGTTTAAATAAATGTGTATGTAGACAGATAACAACAGGTTAGCACACTGGTATATGTAAAAATGGACTGACAGCAATATGGTGAACCATAAAAAAGAGTAGATATGTACACATGCATAAATGTTGAAACTTCCTGAGGATATGTAATGAGGAGAGAGAAAGAAAGAGAGCGGTCCAAAGGAAGAACAACAAAATACATGTCAAAAAGGTAGCACGATGCTATGACGACTGTGCAACATAATAGTACAGACCATACTTGCATGTATGTGCATATATCTTCACTATGTACCAGTACTGGAAAACCTGACGGCACTTGGAATTTCTAACTGGCGCCAGCTAGCGAAGAACAGAGATGGCTGGCGAAGCATGTTATTTTCGGCCTAAATCGATATTCGGTTGTTATGGCCACATAAGTAAGTAAGTAAGTAAGTATGTACCAGTATCATATGCATAACTGCAACTGCAACAGCTTCAGTACATTCACAGAAATGCATTGCGCATATAAAAACACTTAAAGGAGGCAATACACATACGCACATCTCTAGGTACGATTACCTATATTATTATATATATGTTTCGAAAGGAGACCACAATATAATCTAAAAAAAAAAATATTTTGACAAATGAATCTAAATAACAGGTTGTAACAGCCTATAAAATGCAATGTGGCTTTTGAACATTGAAGTGGTTAGGAGATCGCGAAGGCCACATATTAAATACATACATAACATACTTGTATATATGAGAAAATAGCATCGCTTCGATCGTATTTTCCCATTGTAGAAGTTTGGAAAAAAAGTCGAAACACCCAATTGTTCATTCAGTTACTATTCATGTGTTATATAGTGATGGACAAATAGTTGCGGCAACTAGATGAAACCAAAGCAGAGGAAAAAAACCAATACAAAACGTATATATACATATATTAGAATGATCCTTAGCTACATGGAAAATAGTAAATGGCATAGTTCTAAAAAATAAATAGGAATAAATAGTGCCTTCTCTTAGCTTTTTAATGGTTTATGTATTGTGTTCTTTCTCTAACATTCTGTCAAAATCGCATAACATTTCATGCGAAAATAGAGCAAATTTAGAGACAGTCATTTTTGTGTATTGGTCAAAAAATCCATAAAAAAAAAACAAAGTATAAATATTAAATATTAAATGTTGGTGGATGGGTGGCGTAGCTCAGTGGTTAGTGTGTTGGCCTTCTGATCTGTAGGTCGTGGTTCAATCCACGGCTGATGCATAACAAATTTAATATCAAAAAGATTTTTCTTTCGAACGGTACCCACCTCTCGGCAAGCAATTGGCAATTCTTCCGATAGTAACAACTTGCCATGAAAAAGCTTCTGAAAGAACTCTGTGACAAAGCTCAGAAAAAGTGATGTCACAATAGTTCTGCCGTTCGGAACCGGCTAAAATAAGTAGGTCTCTTCTATTGCTGTCCAAATTTAAGACGCACAACAGTAATGGAAGAAGAGAAGCTCGGCCAATGAGCCCTTTGGTGCTTTAAGTGCCACATATTTATTTTTTTTTTTAATATTAAACTTTGTGTTAAAAATGATCATAGTAGTACCGAATTTCTTCAAATGCCTCAAATGGCTAATGGTGATGATTGTTTATACAGAACACAAGATTTTGAGTGGCATCGACATTTTAAGGAGAACAGAGAAAATGTAAATAATGATGAATATACAGATCGACCATGTGATACGATTACTGAAAAAACTATTGGAAAATTACATGATTTTGTGAAAGTTTGCAAAAAATCTTTGGTAAGTTTTATGGAAATGGAACTAGGAATAGTCCAAATGTCCAAATTCATCCCATTTTCACTGAAAAAATTTGGTGGACGGAAGCTAAATTCGAAGTTGATTCCACTTCGTTTAACAGACGATCAAAAATTGTAACGAATCGAGCATTAGAAAGACATTATTAAACTCGCTTGACGTGATGAAAACTTCATAAAATCGATTTTGACTGATAATGAGACATGATGTTGCCAATGTGAACCAAAATCCAAGCATCAAAGTGCAGAATGTCGTTCACCAGACGAAGGCAATCCAAAAAAAAAATTAATCAAAATTCAAAACTATGCTCATTTCTTCTTACGATTCCAAAGGAATTATCCATAAAATGCTTGTTCCAAGTGGATCAACAGACATTGTTGACTATTACCTTGGTGCTATGAAGTGTTTGCTAAGGCGTATTCATGGTGTTCTTCTTGGATACCGAGAGTTATATAGTTTAAGATTAGTCCTTTGATAAATTAAGGTGGTCCTTTGATAAATTAAGGAAAATGCGTTGTACATTTATATGCGATGATTCGAAAATGTTTTGCTAAGGACCACTCTAATGCACATACATACACATGCACATATTTATATGTCCATAGTGGTATTATTCTTGATGCCTAATTTATTATTATGGATTGCGTTTGTTGTTGGCCATTTCTAGAAATATTTTTGTATTTCAAGGAAGCGCATGCGCAAATGAAATCGACAACATAAAAGATCCACAACATTCGTTGATCAAAATTGAGCTCAACTCAATACAATTTGACGAATTAATGTCAGATACGACCAAATACTTATTTAGTATATAATATACGTATTTATTTCATATCGAGGTGAAGAATAAAATGAAATTATTACAAATGATCATGAATAACAGATCTTTGCCGCAATGCGAGATGTGAGTTGTTGTAACTCGCTGTTGTTGTGTTATTATTATTGAGATCCATCACATTTTGTGGTCCATCAAAGGTACCGAAGCTAAAACCTGAGTTCTACACCACCAATCAAACTGGTTGTGATTTTTGTTGTCGACATCTCTCTGGGAGTATGTGTGTGTGTGAGTGTGTGAATCTTGCAACATTCATAAATCGAATTTAGTTTAATTTTCAACAACAACGATGTGGCAGCATATCTACATACGTTTCGTTATGTTTCATTTTCGACTCTATTAAAAAATCGGCGCCGTCTCTTGTTTTAAGGCAAATTGCACTGATTTCTTGATTAATGACAATTGCATGCCCTTCTTCACCACACAACTTCTTATATATACCTTATCTTCGACCTCTTCTGTATTCGTTCTTTTAACACGATTTGATTTAAACGATTAATCTTTATATGCTTGATTTTATGTATACATTTACGTGTATGTACACATAAATTTCGATTGTCCACCACTTACCTTGATTGTTATTGTTATTCTTGCGTGATGTCTTCTTCTCTTTCATCCATGGATATTCGGGCACCGAATCCATACCATCTGGTGTTTGTGGTACTACACCGACCGGATATCCGGTGACGGGTGTTCCCATTTTCGGACTATCCGGGCTCAAATGATTAAGAAACTCTGCCATCGATGGTTGAGAATTGATGAAACCCCCCTCGGAGGCCATCCAGTAGGCAGCCGTGTCAGCAGCAACAGCGACACTGCGTTTATCACAGTTTGGTCCCATCTTGTTGACGAGCATTGCAGCAGCCGTTGCTGGTGGTGGCGGCACTTGTGACACTGGCATCGATATCACCGTCTGACCGGTCTGTACCTGCAGGGGGTTCATTGGTGATTCCGATTTGATTTGTGCACCCAACTGGGAGTCCAATGAGCTACACACTTCTTGCATTTTCACACTAGATTACCGTTTTACGACGACTACTACATACACTCATAAATGCCCGTAAACCCGTACATATAAGTGAGCTTACACACTACACAGTAGCTTCTACTTCTTTTTTTTTATAATTTTTTTTTTTTTTTTTTTGATTAATTTGTTAATTGTTTACTCAGCACAATGCTTAATTTAACACCTAAAAAATATGAAATGTTGAATTGAAAAATGTGAATATGATAAATTAATTGAAAAACTAGTTTACTAGTTTTGCTAAATGAAAGTGATTGTATGTATATAGGTACATACATATGCTTACATATATACTTATATATATATATGTGTTTGTGTAGTACTATTTGTTTATTAGTGTTAAGTCGAAGTTTAAAGTAAGCTATCTTCCATTCTCATATGTTGTTTACAACATTCAAACTCATTTATCATTCAACGCGATATTTAGCTAATGACTGACATACAATTCATAGTTTTACTTTGATATTTGTTGTTTGCAAGCAACTTTAGAAGTTTAAATGTGTGTCAATATGTTCACAAAATGGCAGCTCGCATAAGTAGAAAATAAAACCCCAATTTTTAAAAACCTTTACTTTAAAAGAGTGAATCAATAACTATATGCATACATAAATATGTAGATATTCAACACAAATAGTTCCAAAGAACTTTGTCCGAATTATCCTTTATTTCCTATCCTACATGGTCAATTTGTACAGAACTATTGTATGATAAAATGCAACTATGTATCTATATTTGTCAATACTGAACTGTGGAAATTGTCCGGCTTGTTTTTTCTAACTTTTGTAACAAAGCTTATTTCTATGTTTTTTTTTACTTTAGAAAGTATTTCAGATTACTTGCTGACAAGTGAACACCATTTGAAAGAATCGGTATTTATCAGTATAATACTGGGCCACTTTTATTATAAATTTATTCATTCCATAATCTATCTATTCATTTATCTTTCGATATATTAACGGTAGACTTAAGACCAGAAAAAATATCCTTCAAAACTAATTCAAGGCCAAAATATTATATTATTAGGTTAGACTAGCGTGGTCGCCTTGTGGTCTTGTTGAGCCTCTATATGCTACTGATATTAGTCCCTGGTATTAAGGCTTGGGCATTCAAATAACGATGACAGATACAGAGCAGTTGTGAGATGGTTTCAAGTTACTCGTCATGTCTGCAGCTTCTTCAAAATTACTTTCGAGATAAGCTTCCACGTGGCGAACAGCGCTTCGCTTGGGGTGTCATTTGTACCTTGTCTTGTAAGATCGTCTGCAGCAATAGGAAAAGTTTTTGTTTGCAGACGTGCTATACAATTTTGCGTCATTTTTATATTTGCCAATAAACGACATAGACGCTAAGCTCCCTAAACAGAGTCTATGTGATTTTTTATTTTATATATAAATTGAAAATGGACAAAAATTTTGAATATTTAATTATAAAATGTTTCGAGAGTAGCGTAATTATTTAGTTGGCAAACTCTTCTTTTTCAACAAAAAAAGAAAGTAATTGGTAGCACTGAACTAAAGCAAGATATTAAATATACTTAGCACATATAGTTATACACCCTATGTCTAGCACAAATTTAATATCGAAAAGATTTTTCTTTCGAACGGTACCCACCTGTCGGCAAGCAATTGGCAATTCTTCCGACAGTAACAACTTGCCATGATAAAGCTTCAAAAGAACTCTGTGACAAAGCCCAGAAAAAGTGATGTCACAAGTGTTCTGCCGTTCGGATCCGGCTAAAATAAGTAGGTCCCTTCTAATACTGTCCAAATTTAACACAACAGCAATAGAAGAGAAGCTCGGCCAATGAGCCCTTCGGGGCTTTTAGTGCCATATATATATATATATATATATATATATATATATATATATATATATATATATATATATATATATATATATATATATATATATATATATATATATATATATATATATATATATACATATGTCTAGCACTTTGTTGTTATTTCGTCATATACATAACATCGTTAGCGCTGCTTGCTAAATACGAGTGTCGAATAAAACACGACTAATAGAAAAGATAGAAACTTGTACGGTAGCAGTAAGAATTTCGATTTTTCATTCCAAAAAATGCTTGAGTTAGTTATATCTTTTTTTTTTTTGCTTTCTGGAGAAGTTAGTATCTACCATATTTTTCTCGAAATCTAAAAAATAAATTACTGTTTCATTGTGGTTATTCGACACGTTTAAAAAACGTGTCCATTTGTCATAGTAGGTACCTATAGTTTAACCAATCCTTGAGAACTGACAGAAAAAATTAGGAGCTCTTGATATCTAATTAATATGCCTATGACATGACCTACTATGAAATTGGTAATTGAAATCGATTAAATTAATTCATAACATAGGTCAATAAAAAGAGACATTCCAACATGTGGCCATGATTTCAAGTCAGTCGAAGTAATAGATTTGGCTCGATCGTATGTATCAGCCTCAAAAAGACTGTTACTAAATATACGCCTTTATAAGTATAGTGTGTTAAATAAATCGCACAGTGTCACGCAATACGGTTTCAATTCGAAGAAACCCATAATATTTAATTCTTAAAGACGATGTCGACATAGAAACACATCATATGACCCATTTATTTATTAGGAAAGTGTTGACTCAAAAGTCAAAGCTGATAGATCTTTTGTACTAAAGACCATCTTATACTTGGAATCACTGAAATGTGAATGAATTAGATAGAGGAGTAATATTTTGAAAACTGCTTGTCGTTGCTTTGTCACTGATCACGACTCTGAATACTGTATTTACTGGATTTGCTCTTACTTCAATGAAATTATAGTGAACCATTATTAGTTAAAATTGTATTTATATTAAGCCATTGCTGTGATAGTTTTCAATCGGTTTTGAAAAGAATGCATTTATTCTGAAGGGGATAATAAGCTTTTACGATGATATTTATTTCGCTATAGTTTTCAATCGATTTTCAAAAGTATGCACTTATTTCTAAAAACTATAATAAGATTTTACAATGATGTACAAATATTTCGTGTATAATCTAAACTTTTGAAATTATAGCCCAAATATAAAACACTCAAATTTTTGTATAATATTTCACATATTTTTTACAATTATTGTTTCTTATTTCTCAAAGATGTGCCATTAAATTACAAGGATTTCAAAGAAGTATTAAAATTCAAATCAGTTGAAATTTGACCTACAACAATTTTTTTTTTTCAATATGGAATTATTGTTACTAATAATGGTACATTCTAATATCTCCGAAATGTCAACCTATTGACCATATGTGGAAAATGCCTTTTTATAGGTACATAGAGGTCTTACTAATAACGGTAATTTCAGATATCTTTCAAACTAAAGTCAATCCATTAAATTCAACGCCAAAATTCAAAATTTTCATTATATTTGTTTAGCTATTGGTGTAACTCATCGCAATATTAAGGTGCCACTCTTCTAGGAAATATCACGTACATATCACAATAGCTAATGTGAAACAACAATTTATTCTTTGGGCGAGTAAAATATTGTATTAATTATTTCACTATTCTTTAAACAGAAAAATAGTTAAACAACAATGATATTCAAATAACAAATTTTACTTAAAGCGCATGCTTAGCTAAAAGCAATGACTATATGACAAAACAAGAACAAAGGTACCAGATATAGTGCGTATAACCAACTATAGTTACTTAGCATGCCGCTTAAGTTCTATTCTACCAATTGCTTTCATTATTTCTATTGTACAGAGGTGTTACTTATCAATATTTTTTTTTTTTTCTTCTTTAAACACCAAACATTTTGTTATTAACTTAAGTAGAAAAGGAAGAATTTTGCAAAAAATATAATTTCACTATTTTTGAAACATTTTATCAATTCTATTTTTTCTATTTCAAATTTATATATGGCAAAATTTATATATTTCGTTTTTATTGGCAAAAAGATATCCATTTATCAAATAAAACCCGGCTAATATAGGATTTTCCTGTCGTCCTTTGAGATAATGGTTATTATGATCGATAGTTTATTGGTAATAAAAAGACTAAATCCAACCACATATGTAGTAAGTTATGTTTTACTGTGTCAAGCGTAGCGAAAATCTTCAATAATGCTCTACAAATAAATAGACAAAAACAAAATCATCTGGTTGGGAACATTTTTGTGATTTCGACTGAAAACACGTAGAAATCTAGTAATTGCGACTCATAAAAGATCTCAAAGAATCTTCATCGTTCTTCATCTGATCCTCATAGTTGCAAGTAGACAACAGTATATATTAATCTGGCAGCACTTGCATCTTTTTGGAAGACGTTTTGAGAAGAATGTCAAACCACAATTCTTTCTTCGAAATATTCAATTTTTGGGACAAACACGAGGCATTGCCCCTAAAAAAGATGCGACTTTATCACCTAATTAAAAGACACGACCGTCAATGAAATGAAATATTGAAAAAATATCCATAATAAGAATATGATTTGAGGTATGTTAAATATTTTTCAGTTGTCAAAAAAAAAATATTTTTTTCTTTATCACAAAACTGTTAACAATGAAGCATCAGTTGAAAGTGACTGTGAGGACAAATAATTAGGTCGCTTTTCAATTAAAGTCGCTTTATGAAAACAGCTTGAAAACTTTATTTAGCAAAAATTGGGTTAAGAAAAATTATTAAGTAGCGACGGAAAATTTGCTTGCCAGTTTTTTTGAGTCTTCCATGTAAAGCAAATAAAAAAAAAATTGTTTTTAGTGGATGAAATGTTTTTGGTTTTGTGATTTTACTGACGATTATACATTCAAAGCTGCATTAAAAAGAATTATGTTATATCTACTTTTTTGGAATATTGGTTTACCATTCACAAATTTATTATTTTAGCTTGATCCAAAATGTTTTTTTTTTTTTTGTTTTAGTAATTTCTTTGCTTATACGATATGTATATAAATATGAAAACTTGCGATGGAAAGTTGATCATAATTTTAATTTTGTTTATCATCATATTAACCAAAACTTGTCATTCATATTAAAATAATGCTACATTTTTGATTCATTTATTAAAGATTTCCAAAAAAAAAATTTTTTTTGTTTATTTTTTCCTCATTTCATTTTCACATTTTTCATTTTTTCATTTCCTATTTAATTTTATTTATTTCATTTTTGTTTTATAGATAAAAATAAATGCGGCACTCAAAAAGTACACTTCAACCGACCGACGCAACGCGACACATTTCTAAATGGCGTTGTTTACTCAAGCGGCACAATTTCAAATGGTTGAGTCCACAATGGCATCCATAACAACGTCAAGAGCCAACAAAACATAGTTACTAAAGAAGAAGAAGAAGAAGAAGAAGAAGAAGAAGAGGAACATACAAAAAAGTGACTACATAGAGGTACAAACAAACAAAAACAATGATTAACAGTTGTACATATACATATATGTAAAAGATATAACGCGAGTTATGTATTTCTGTGTCGAGTTGCCGACTATACGAATAAATTGTTCGTTGTTGCCTTACGGTGTATCCGCTCAAGTGTGTAGAGTTATGTGACGACAATGCGACAATGCGACAATACAACGATGACGATCACTTCGTATATATGTATGTAGATACATATATATGTATTTTGTTTTTCTTTGCCATTCAAACCACTAACACATACACGCATAGTCAGTTGTCAACACGCATGTAAACACACGCACTGTCGTATGAGACAAGTGACTGCAATTTGTAGATACAAGCCACAAGTATAAAGTACATGTATGTGTATATTTGTTGTATTTTTAGTAATGGCATTGTTGTTGTTGTTGTTTTTATTGTACTGCTACATAAAACTACTGCTACTGCTGCTTCTGCCTGTTATGATTCGCCTACTCTTTCTGGCAAGTGTGACGACTAATGAAACCGGTTTCAATAGTTATGGTGGATGATGGTCGATATTGTAAGTGTTGTTGTTGTTGTTGTTGTTGTTGTTGTTGTTGTTTTGCTTATACACATAGCACATTCATATGCAGATGCACTTTGTTTACTATTATTTCATTTGTTGTGTAGAAAAAGAGCGGCGAATGGCCAACATCAATGTGACATACGGAAGTCTCCGCATTGCACGCCTTCAGGGAAATGATAAGAATGCAATTTCAAAGGAATAGTTTTTGTTGGTTCTATTGCTGCTTTTTTTTTTTATACATAATTTACATTGGAAGAAATTCAACTAACATTTTTTTGATCCACTAAACTTTAGATTGTATTAAATTACAACATATTGTGGAAGTTAAATTGATTTAATTTTACAATTTTAGTGTTTCACATTTGTTTTAGCTTCACATATGTACATACATTCAATTCATAACGAATTTAATCAAACATTAAGTACCTATTTTGTAGTAGCGAAATATTTTTTTAATATTCAAACACCAGCATGATCGCAAAATCTCGCATTCATATACTTTCTAACACGCATTTACAATAAAAATTAAAACAACACTTCCAATCCATCCAATAGCATCGACCGCACTGAATATATCACACAATATGAGAACTTGCCAAACACACTTGAAAAGCAATAGCAACAGTAACAAGAACAATAACTATATGCTGCCACGAGGAGTGGCTACTGGCGAGTACTTGCCATCCATCATAAATGCCAAATAGATGTGACGGACATGCGCACTGTAATGGCAGCTTGTTCGTATGCGTGTGTATGTGTGTCTTTAAGGTGGAGTTTTTTTGACTCAAACTCAAAGCGAACAAAGCGAAAACAACAAAAACATAACCGCACCACCAAAGTGCGCACACAAGCACAGTAAAAGTCTCCACTCTTGTGATTGGTTCATTTGCGAAATGCAATGCACTTGCAAGTGTTGTATGTGTGCGTGCGTGAATACTGTTTTGTGTATTTTTTATATTCTATGTGGTTTTGTAGCGCATGGTTGTCAGTGCAAGTGGAATGAAGGGTATGCATTAGAATGTTGAACATGTTGCTTTTGTATTGGAATTTCATTCTTTTCTTTTTTCGCGTAATGTTCTATTTTTCATTTGGTTTAATTTCAATTTTTTTTTTTTCTATTTTTTTTTATTCTTTTTCTTTTTGTTTTGGCATTTTTGACATTTCGTTTTATTCGCATTCTTATATCTTTTTTCTGCTTTTTCATATATCTATCTAATCGTATTGTATATAAATACACGCATACGTGTGTATATCTTCTTGTCTATCATGCTGTCAATCTTGGTGGCATTGTTTTTACTCTTGGCGATTTTATTTGCATTTTATTTTTTTTTATTGCTTCCCATGCATTTATTTCGCTTATTTTCTTACATGTATTTTCGTTTTAATATTTTTCTGTTTACGCTCGCTTAATGCTATTGCTGCTGCCAATATTTCACAAGTTGGATCAAAATAAAAGTTTGCAACCGTTCAAATTTGGAAAGTTTTCAAAATAATAAATTGACACATTTAGAAGTTTCAATGAAATTGCAACAAACGAAAAGTTATAAATTTCCAATTGAAAAGCCACAAAAAGCATTTTAGTTTGTTGTTGTTTTGTTTACGTAGATAGATACTCACTCACACATTGTGAACTGTGGTTGAATGAAAAGTGGCCATAAATTGATAATGGTGTTTTTGTTTTGGACAATGAAAATGTTTGTTTAAATATGTGTTGTTGTGTGGGTAAGTATATACATATGTAAATACATGTGAGTTAGAATATATTTTATTCAAATTAAATTTTTTAAACGAGTTTTATTGTTACTCCTATATGACAGAATGTACCTATTTCTTTTCAAAAACAATAAATGTATTTGCCTTAGAGTAGATCAAATTACTCAAATGCTTGGATAAATTTACACAAGAAACTAAAATTAATTTCAATTCTCAGAATTTTTACAAAAGACATTTTTCAAAATGAAATACAATTTCTGGTATGCCAAAATGTTGGAAATATAGTGGACCAAAACTCATATTCCTAGTAGCAGCCTCATAGTCATAGTACAGTCAACCTACTTTTCCACTTTTGTGAAAAAAAAAATAATAATATGTTGCACTTGTAAGCCCCGAAAAGCTCTTTGTTTGATCTTCTCGTCCAGTGCTGTTGTGGGTGTTAAATTTTTTACAATCTTTTAGCCGGTTCCGAACAGCAGAACCCTTGTGACATCACACTTTCTGAGTTTTGTCACAAAGTTCTTCAAGAAGCTTTTCAATGCAAAATGTTACTACCGGAAGAATTGCCAATTGCTTGCCAATGTAGTCGCCGTACTCACGGGCCACTGGCTTGTGGGTAGGCATGCTGCAAGGCTCGGTTTACCGGCCAACGATTTTTGTCGCAGCTGTCAGGATGAGGAAGAGGAGGAAATGTTCAACACTTCCTCTGTATATGCCCCGCCTTGGCACGCAGAAGGCACACTCTACTGGGGAGTGCCTTTTTTACAGTTACCACAGAGCTTGCACCCATAGATGTCAGGGACATTGCTCTATTCATTAGGAAATCCCAATGGTTCCGCTTAACAGAGGAGATAGAATAGTAAGCATCAGTGATACACGGTGACACAATGGGCAAATTATTTGACCTAAGTGCCGCATAACCTAACCTAACCTAATGTTGCCGACAGCTGGGTGTCGTTCGAAAGAACAATCTTTTAGATATTTAATTTGTTATGCTTCAGCCGGGGTTTGAACTCACGACCTACATATCAGAATGCCAACGCACTAACCACTGAGCTACGGCACCCACCGTGATTGATCGAAATATATAGAAACCTAAAGGTTATTCGATTCAAAATTTTTTTTTTTAAATTAACTACAGTATAGAATTTTGTACGGTGCCGTGGCTCAGTGGTTAGTGTGTTGGCCTTCTGATCTGTAGGTCGTGGTTCAATCCCCGGCTCATGCATAATAAATTTAATATCGAAAAGATTTTTCTTTCGAACGGTACCCACCTGTCGGCAAGCAATTGGCAATTCTTCCGACAGTAACAACTTGCCATGAAAAGCTTCTAAAAGAACTCTGTGACAAAGCTCAGAAAAAGTGATGTCGCAAGGGTTCTGCCGTTCGGAACCGGCTAAAATAAGTAGGTCCCTTCTAATACTGTCTAAAATTTAACACGCACAACAATAATTGAAGAGAAACTCGGCCAATGAGCCCTTTGGGGCTTTAAGTGCCACATATTTATTTTTTTTTTTTTATAGAATTTTGATTGTTTTTATGAGGGCTGTGCGTTTAGTTGAACAGTTATTCGATTAATTGAAAATTCTGATTAATCAAAATACGAACGATTTGAATAATCAAAATTGAAATTATTGGATTAATCGATTTTTTATTAAACAGAATAAAATTATTCGAATACGATATTCAAAATATTCTGTTATTTCATAAACAGAGAGTAGCTAAAAGTGAACAATATTGGTGATTAATCTTAATTCTGATTAATGGCATAATTTATGTTTGTTTAATCATAATACCATGGTAGTGGGTGCCGTAGCTCAGTGGTTAGTGTGTTCGACTTCTGATCTGTCGGTCGTTTTTCTTTCGAACGGTACCCACCTGTCGGCAAGCAATTGGCAATTCTTCCGACAGTAACAACTTGCCATGAAAAAGCTTCTAAAAAGAACTCTGTGACAAAGCTCAGAAAAAGTGATGTCACAAATATTCTGCCGTTCGGAACCGGCTAAAATAAGTAGGTCCATTCTAATACTGTCCAAAATTTAAGATGCACAACAGTAATGGAAGAGAAAGAAAAAAATTTTAATTATACAGAATTTTGATTAGCCCTTAAGCGTATCGCATTTCAAATGAAATTTGAGTCGTTTATTTGTAATGTTATGGGAAAATTTTTGTACAGCCTTTACGAGACATATATTTACATAATCATCCAAAATCTTCAGTGTAAAATTGAACAAAATAACGAAAATATAGGATATTTTAAAAAAATTGTGTCAAATTCATATTATCTTAGAACCATTTGAAAATGATCTGAGTAAAAATGGTTTTAAAAAACCCCGCGAAGGCAAAGGTTCTTTTATAAAATTTGAGTGGTACATCAGCAATCTAGAGTTTAAAAAAATATGAAGCTTATAAGATCGGTTTCATTGCTTGACTTTTTCGGCAACAGTGGTTTAAAGTTTGTATCACATATTTTTATGGTGTTGCGCCGTGGTTGTACAAGGTGGACCATTTAAAGTTTGGAATTAGAATAGGCTATACGAAAAAACTAAGAAATATTTTTTCAAAGTTATGAATTTATTAGAAAGATAGGACTTTTCTATTTAAGAATGAAAGACAACATCATTCAAATGATTGCCATGGCTGACTTTACAGTTTCGCGATTAACGATTAACGATACGATTAACACAATTTTCCATCCACAACAAGTGACTGTTTGGTGTGGTGTCATTGGGCCATTTTTCATCGAAAATGAGCAAGGATCCGCCGTTACTGTCAACCGGGAGCGTTACCGTGCAATGCTAAACGAATTTTTGTTACCACAAATTGAAGAAGATGATATGGACGACATTTAGTTTTAACATCATTGGTTGATTATTATTCCAAATACATTTACGATGTTGTAGTTGGTGATGTAAAGCTACTACATTTAATGATAAGTATCAGGCTGAATGTGGCAAAAATTTACTGCTATCGATATTTCATTACTAGTAGCGCTAAAAGTAAAAAAAATGGTGAGTTATTAGTAAAAAATTTAAACGTCTTGAGTTTTTCAATCAATCTTAATAGGTTTTTTAATATTAAAGAACGCTAATATAATTGGTATCGATAATATACAACAAAATAATTAATATTTCGAAATTGATATTGTGATATGATCTTTCATCCATATTAAATAATATCGGTACAATCATAGAAACGACAAAAAGTGGTTGATGGAAGCTTTTGGACCATCATTCGTAATTGAAAACTCTGTAAAAACTCTGTTCTATTTTTATAAGTACGAACAGTTTTGGAGATTATGGATGGTGACAAAAGCAGTAACAACGCGATTAAATTGAAAAATGCCGAGCTTCCTTCGAAAAACAAACTTTTAAATGTAATAAATACGTACTTACTGAACTTAGAACTTGTAGATAAATTCATTGAAAGTTCTCCAAACATGGTGATAATCTAAAAATTAAAAGTTTGTTAGGTGAAGGAGAACCTTGAATTAGAAAAATCCAGAATTTTATATAAATCTGCTTATAATTAAAGTTCTATGTTCATATTAAAATATTTCCAAAATGGGTATATTTATATAGAATATAGGCATGGGTGGGCTATTCAACATGAAAGCTCACATACCAAATTTAACTGAAATAAACTGAAGTTTATAATCTTCAACCACAGCTTTTATGCAGAATGACACTATACAACACAGGTGAATGCATGATCCATTTTAAAGGCCAAGGGAAGTTTTATTACTTGAGTTGGACGAGCGGAATTTCAAACATGAGAGTTAAAATAATTTTTTTTCAAATTGATTAGTGTATATAGGACATAAGCATAGCTGAACCAATCCACCTGAAAAATCGCATAGTAAATTTTACTGAAATCGTATTATATTTACAATTTTTAACCACAGCTTATATCAGCGAGTGATGCTGTACAATGCAGGCAAATCGCAATAATGGCAGTGGAATCATTTTAGGAGTCTGGAGCAGTTCTGTTTCTTGAGTTGGAGTTGACACTTACATTGATTATATTCAAGTACTATATTTTCGTTCATTAAATTTGTACGATAATATGTTAATTACAATCTTAGGTGACCACAAATTTGTTTCATCCCATCATTTTAATTCTACAATACAACATGGTCACCTAGTCAATTTATTAGTAAAAGTATTAGCAAAAAGTAGTCAATTTTTAATGGTAGGAAATTAGTGCAAATTATTGCTTTACCAAAATTCATATAAATGCCAAGAAACACCTTCAATATTTAGTATGTATGATTCCTATCAAAATATACACTTGGATGATGTATTTAATTTGCACATCACTTAAAATTACATTATTTTCATTTACACATCAAATATAAATGTAGTGTACACCCGCCCATTCCAGCCAATCCATTTAAGAACAAACGTAAATAACCTAAATAAATAAATTCGCATAAAAGACAAAGTGTGCCTTCTCGTTCATTTCATTTAAATTAAATAGAAACAACAATAAAAGACCAATAGCCGCCTTTATAAATAGTACGTAGTATACTTTTAACAAACTAACTGCTATATTTGTGTCCACATAATTCTTATATGTACTATTATTAAAGTATGTACGTACATCGTTTTCATCTTCTTAATTCTGGCTTAATTGCAACTCAAATGCAAATGACAATTTTCACAACAAACTACCCGAAGAAATAATTTTCCATTGAGCATTTCAGGCAATGTGCGGGCGAGTGTAGTTGAAAAACCGCAATCTTATACTTACAGAACCACAAAATTCAAAATTCACATCCAAACTCGACAACGGCAACGGCAACGACGATTAGCCATAAAAATTATAGATGCGATCCTAATTAGAAAATCTCATTCGCTGATATCTATTGTTGCTGGTGGTCGCGCGTTCTTTATGCGTCTGCCTCTGTGTATGTTGCGTATACAAATATTTCATGGATACATTGTGGCATTTGTGCTCAAGTGAGTTCGTTACCAATGCGAGTGAATATTTAATTTAATTAACACGAAACCATTTCAGTAAATTGAATTGCAGTACGACTACCAAAGGAGCGAGTAAGTGAATAAAGTTGCGGATACCATTTGAAGCAGTTGGAATTTATTATTATTACGTACATTTCATAGAAAATACTTAAGAAATTATTTGCTTCGCAATTGTCATCAAAACGTCTCCGGGACGTAATTCTTCTGACTGCCACACAACCAACAACTCTATATAACTACCTATAACAATTTAATATTCAAAGTAGTTTTGTTTGCAAATCACTGATTATTTAAATTAATAAACCATTTGCAACAATATGTTGTTCCTTAAACTATGCTCATTCAAATCTGATTGTTAAATATGAATTTGATTTTATTTGATTGGCATTGTTTGTATTTAAGCACACTCGTTTATACATATATTGCCAAAACGATTAACCACACCCTCTAAACAAAAATCACATCTATATTCATTATACGACATATGTGTACATACATACATGCATACACCACATATGTACATTTGTTGCGCTTCTCCCAATAATTGGGTGTAAAGACATTCATCCATCCATCCATCCATCTATCCATCCGTTCTGCTAAACACTCCAAACCACATGTTCGAAAATGTCAACAATCCGCATAAAAATGCCACAAATGCGTAAACGACACCACACGCACAGGCACATGTGTACATACATACAATCGAAGCAAACATACTATGGTACATCTGAATTTTTGGGATAAATAAAAGACAACCCCTTTCCTTGTAATCGAATTGTTGTGAGTTGCTTTTTTTCTTTCTAAGAAAAATATTTAGTCGCACTTCAACACTACTTCCGTACTCTTACTACCCATATATACTAGTAAATATCATCCCAAGGGACAGCAATTTACCATAAGGGTTGCCACAACCCAACAAACACACACACACCCATACACACATGCATACATACATGCCTAAGTAAGAAAATACATTGCAGTCAAATTCTTTCAAGTAAATAGTTCAAATACCAGTAACATCTAGTCACCATTTGCTCACACACACACACACACACAAGTACCTTATTTCCGTTCACTTAACACAGTGTGCATTAACAAGACAAAAGTACCTACCAATGAGTATGTGGTTAAATATCCATAAATCAAATCCTATGTATCGTTGTCCAAACGAATGTGGTTCGAATGCGGATGGCGGTTAGGTGAAATTGTTAAGATGCCCTTTTCGGACATTGCGGACAACACATTTGCATGTGTACATATCCTTTCTAATGCGGTTGACACTTTCACTATGTTAATAGATGTACCTACTGCTGGCACAATATGCACAACACACATTCACATACCTATGTATGTATGTAGTTACATCCAGAATGGCAATATTAGAATGTGTTCTTGACTTGACTCTGTGTGGAATTTTCTCAAAGTTAACCTCAAACCACAAATGGACATTAAAAACTTACATAAACTTAGTAAATAAATATACACAAAATTAATAGTTAAAGAATACTGTGGAAAAAATAGCTATAAAATATAGGAAAATGTACAAAAAACGCATACATTATAAATACTCGTAGTAATTGAAAAAAAGGTTATCCACAAATGCTTAATAAATTAAATATGTTTTGTATACACACACACACATAAACATGTAAGTAATACGATTTTAAAATGATTTTAATGCCTATTTGTATTGTGAATCATAGCAATGCTAACATATACAAATTAGTGAGAATTCATAAAACCTTATTTTAATTTTTCTCTAAATGGGCTCAAGAGATTCTCAAGAATTTGTTTTAATTAAATATCCGCTTGCATCAAACTTACATGTACATGCAGCAAAATAAAAATTGTATTGTTTTAACAAACAATCAAAATTAACTATTTGAGATATACCAAAATCCGATCAACCATCCAAAAATATATTCATCGATGTATAGACAATTTATTTGCATAATATTCGTTTTCAGTACTGCCCCAAGGTCACTAGAAATTTAAAGAAGTTAATATAGAGTCGTTTAAATATAAAATCGTCCATGTGTCCAATCATTTGTATCAGCTCGAAAAATTCAAATTTATATACACTGACACATGTGCTAATTTAAATTTATTTGGGTAAGATGTTTATATCCACCTTAAGGAAGTTCTAGAGATATAGAACAGTATGTACAAATGTCCTTGATCAGATATGATTTTAATTAGAGATATCTGACCATCCGCCCTTCCGATTTTCTGTCACCTAGTTGCCTCGCACAATAACTTGATCAAATTTTTAGGTATCTCCCAGAAATTTGGCATGGGCTGTATATAGGGCTCATGGGCTCATACACATATGCAAGGGTACTGATACTATTAAAAATGGGCATAATCAATCAAGTTCCACTTCCCACGGATCAATCAAAGAGACTAAATTCGAAATTAAAAAAAAAACGTTTAACCCCTTTATAACCCACTTAAGATTCCTTCCTAGGACAACATTGTTTCGCAAGATCCTCACATACAAAGTCATTTAATTTTATTCAACTTTAAACCGCCAAGTTTATGCAGTCTTCCTTCCACACAAACGGCGGATTTCTGTGAGAAAGCTCTAAATACATGGTGATATTTTAAGAGCCTTCGGATTTGTTTAAAAAAAACACATAAAATTGAGAGAAATGTATGAAATCTTTATTTGAATCGATAGAATAATCTATATAATTCAATGTTTAAGGATGATTTCATGTGAATGTTGACCACGGCTGCGCCTCAAATGGTTCATACGCTGGGTCCAATTTTGGCAAACTCTCTCCAACATATCGGCAGGTATCTCACGAATAAATCGATATTTCATGGCCATCAACAACACTGGCGGATACAACTGCAATATTTTCCTCTATCCTCACTCTACGTACGCGTGTTGGTGGTTTAATGTAAAATAATGTAAATTTGGTACGAAATTCAGTCACAAGATTCCGAATAACCGCCTCAGAAAATCGCCCAATCTGACCATAAAATGAATAAATTAATGAACCGAACATGAATTTTGATAATAAAATTCAATAATCTGCAAGCGTTGTTCGTTTGTAAGTCGATTCATGGCTAAATTATAGACCGAACTGAACATGTTTTACAGTAACATGTTACACGAAATCAGCTGAGCTGCCAAAAACAGTGTTGCCAAAAAGAAAGTTGCTAAAAAATCACCCTGTATATGACGGATTTGTCATACGTTATATTGGATCAAAATTAAGGCATGAAGAAATTGTCCCCATATTAGGTGATGCGTTTGCTCATGTTAGACCTGTTGACGCAGATTTAGCGCCAACTATATATTGTAGATGCAATTTGGCTACACCTTTATGCCCCAAAAACAAAAAATAAAATAAAAAATGGACTGCGATGGTGTAGGGGTAAAAAAAAAGAATCTGAAACTGCTTGTTCGGCTGGGAAAGAGATGGCGACAATTTTTTTTTTAAATAATAATCTTTAAAAAGAAAAAACATTATGAACGTGTGAGAGAGATGCCGGTGGGCTCATACCTTGGTTGAGTTGATGTTCCTGCTAACACAATTACCGACCGCTTCTTGCTTTCTGAAAAATGAAAATTGTTTAAATGTAACTGATTTTAAATTAAAGAAATAATAAATTATAATAAATAAATATAAAAATCTACTTGTCGTATGAGATTGTGTCGGGATTTTGTTGTTGTTGACGGTGTTTTCTCTGTTGATGTTTGCTGTTAGCGTCATTTTTCGTCGTCATCTTGTTTACCACTTGCAAACTATTGCTGTATATAATTGATGGCAAATCTTGACTATGTTGTCGCTGTTACTGTTGATTTTGTTCCATTTGTTCTTTTGGTCAATTGTTGTTGTTGTTGTTACTGTTGATGTGATGGTGGTGCTGCTGCTACTTGCTGTTGCTGTTTTATTCGCATTAGCACACTTTCCATCACCTTCCAAATTGTAATGCCTTTCGTTGGTGGCCAATACAAATATTTAAAATGTATGTTTAATCAAGTTTTGATGAATTTCTTCATTTTCGTTATCGGAAGAAATTCCGTATTGAAACGAAAGAGAAATGTACGTGTATCACAAACAATTGTTTTTGATGTACATCACTTTGTACAAAGAAAAAACACTCGAGATATATGTATAAAATAAAATATGTATAATAATAAAAAATGCGCGCACTTCGTGTCGAGAACAAATATATAAGAAGAAAAAAAGGAAGAACAAGAACAGACGAACCGACTGCTGACTGATCAAGTCAGAGTTGCCTTCGTCTTCAATAAAGGTGACAACAGACAATGCTCGTGTCATAATAGTCTGGCGTAGACACATTAGAAATATAATATCACGACAAGAGTATCAAGACAAATTCGACATCTCAAACCTCAGCGATTGCGAAATTCCCCAAATTACGGCTTTAACTAGTCACTAGATTTTTTTTCTTCACTAGGCAGAAAATTGCACTCAGATGACTCAGATTTTCGTCACAATAACGATAGGGAAAATTGTGTAAATTAAAGAAATTTTAAAAAAAGGTATTTATTAGTTCGGAAACTTTAGACACCAACCGCCTATATCCCTTAAAAATAAATGTTAGACAGCCATATAATGTAAGTATCTTTTATTTTATAAAAATTTAAAAAATAATATGTCAATATATTCGACAAAACCGTTTTTATTTTCGCGTCTTCTTAAAGAATATCAAATTTCAGTTGTGCACTTTTATTCATAGCGTGCGATATGTTCAAATAAACGTTCATACATAAGTACTTAAATGATTTTCTAATGAAAAACGATTATAAACTGAGTTCATAAATGTATATGCATTAAAGAAAAAATGCATATATACACAATATATGTATAAAATAATATTTTCTTAAAGCTTTTATTTGTTGCTGCTAGCATCGTTATTATTGTTGCTATTATATACATATTCTTTATAAAGGTAAAATAAAGAAATAAAATAATGAACACCACCATTACCATCACAACAATCAACCTCAACTCTGTGCAGCTTATTCAACTCGATTCAACTCGATTCAACTCGATTCAGGATCAATTATGGTCTATAAAATGTAATGATGTTTAATAATAGAGCAGAGCATAAACTGAAAATAAAAATGTAACAAAAAAAAAAAAACAAAAAAACATTTCTCAATGGCGAATGCATGTCGCTCACCATTTACCTCTTCATACAACGGATATGAATTTTCACATATATACTCATACACACACATATACACACTTCAACTTCTACATACATATGAGCTTATATGTATTACTCATAAACAACGTGTAGAGGTACATTTCACGTTGATGCCGGGCATGCAACAAAGAGTATATGTAGTAAATACGTATACCTTATGTATGTGGGACAGTTGAAGCAGCGTCATATTCATGTTTACGATAAATGTACCCATATCAATGTATATACATACATATGAAAATATCCACAAAGGAAATGCGACTACATTCATACATTCGCATAAATAATGGTCAAACAATTCGAATGGATGGAGTGAACTGGTTGTTGCACCATTGCAATGGCACATCATTGTATGAATTAACCAATTTTCCTCATATGGCAGCTTACATGGATGTGTGCACTTGAATCGTGTCCATATGGCTGACATTATGTTATATGGCGTCATCAGAGCGAATGAGCCTTCTGATGATGATCATATTTATTATTGTTATAAATGGATTTCATGTTATTTAATTGTAGGTTTGCTGTCTTGTTCTCTCTCTCTCGCTGTCTCCCTTTCTCACCTTCAATCACTTCCTCTTCTTACCCCTAGCCTATCAGAATGTTGGAAAAAAGACTGATCTTTGATCATTCGATCATATTTATTCATGTCGACATTCATACAAGCTGGATATAATGAGCCAAGAAATATGTTTCTTCTATTTATGGCATTTTAGTATTACTCGTTTGGTGCTGTTCATACTTTAGAAAGTTAACAAATAGGTGCAACATGAATATATATGTGTAAAACCTTTTCCAATACATTACTGTCTTACTTAAATATACCACTATGATATCTTGTTTTAGCTAGTAAAAATAGTATATCACAATTGTTTTTCATGCATATTTCAACTTCATCAAATGCCTACCTATTTCAGCATTAAACTTGCCACAAAATTAATAAAATCAAAATTTATTAACAAATCATTCTCAAATTTAAAATGCAAATTTATAAAGTTTCATGCAATTGAATAACAAAACTTACGTATACATATACTCGCGCAAAATCATTTATTCAAATTGCGTCACACATCGTTTTAACCTTTTGAGCCCTTAGTTCAGCACCCACACCATTCTAAGAGAACCATCAACACTAGCATCTGTGGGTGTGTGTATGTGCGCTTAATATAATCTATTATTGTTTTTATTTTTATTTTTTATTTTTTTGTTTTTTGCCGAAAATCACTTCGAATAATAAACATAACATCTACAATATAAAATAAGAAGAATTCCAAAGCAACAGATGCATGAAATAACCTTTTGAGCCAACGAGACAAACACTCTCTGTCATTCGAAATCATGTAATTTTAAAAATTGTTCATACAAAATTCAAAACATATGGCTAAACACAGCAACACAATACTAAAACAACAGCAACATGGAATATAATAAGAAAGAGGAAGATGCAGGAAAAAGCTAAACAGAGCAATATTAAAGGTGTGTTGACGGGATACAGTATATAAAAAAAATACCTGATGTGGTTCTTTTTTTTTAGTTTTTCCATCGTTCACCGCCATGCAATTGGCATTCATGCGCTTAAGTGATACTTTACTTTTTTTGACGCGTACTTATTTCAGCGGCACAGTTTGGAATACCAAACAACAATCGAGCAGTTTACCTTACCCATTGCTAACAGCCCGGTTTGAGCATAGAAGTTTGCACATATACAGGTACTAGGCTGCTAAATAAATTCTCGGACTCAAATAATATAATAATGAGCTTCTTATGGGTCGCTAATTTGAGTTCTTATTATTCCTTATTATTTAAAATAATATGAAGTGTTTGATTTTTGGATCAACCACTATTTTAAATAAATAAATACACTGCTGTACAAAATCAGGCCTCTGGATTATTTTTTATGAAAGAAAACTGTTCCAGCTTCGAAAGACAAAATTTAACGAACTATTCATGGTATCGTATCGCAATTGCTCCAAATGTGGTCTAAGATTTGACATTTAAGAAGCAGTTTCTGATACGCGTTCACAAAATTCAAATGCAAGAAATCATTTTTCATGGTCATTGAAAGAAAACTATGTAAATAAATAAAAAATAAATATGTGGCACTTAAAGCCCCAAAGGGCTCATTGGCCTAGCTTCTCTTCCATTACTGTTGTGCGTCTTAAATTTTGGACAATATTAGAATGGACCTACTTATTTTAGCCGGTTCCGAACAACAGAACACTTGTGACATCACTTTTTTCTGAGCTTTGTCACAGAGTTCTTTTTTAGAAGCTTTTTCATGGCAAGTTGTTACTGTCGGAAGAATTGCCAATTGCTTGCCGACAGGTGGATACCGTTCGAAAGAAAAATCTTTTCGATATTAAATTTGTTATGCATCAGCCGGGTATTGCACCACGACCTACAGATCAGAAGGCGAACACACTAACCACTGAGCTACGGCACCCAAGAAAACTATGTACAGAACCAAAAAAAAAATCTCCTTACAGTCGGCTGGAGCCGACAAAATTATACCCTGCATATGTAGATTTATATATAAAAAGTTTACTCGAATATCCATCTTTTTCTTTTATTTCCACTTTTTGAAAAACAATTTTTGCATATACTACTAATTTACACACGAAATATATTTGACTTTGACAAAGTACTTTGTATGTTATGAGAGTTCTAAAAGGGATAATTTAAAGGAGGTTTTTAAGATAATTCCGAGACTTAGTATGGGAGCTATATAAAAAGTTGGCGAGGCTTACCTCTTTCTTGTAAATCCAATTTATTTTTCAATATTAATCCACACCTTAAATTTGTTTGTCCTACGTTGGATAGTTCGTAAGTTATAGCGGTTTAAATTTTTTACATTTTCGCAACTTTGTATGGTAGCCCCATTAAGAAGTGGGCATGGGATGTTGATTTTTTGCCAGATTATGCACAACTATTATATTAACCTATACTATATTAAGTATTAATTATGGTTATTCTATACAGAAGATTGCCGAAGTTACGGCTGTTTCAATTTAAAAGAATTTCAGTCATTTTGTATGGGGGCTACAATAAACAGTGGGCATGGCGCGCCCATTTCGTGTGAGCCTAGTTGCTCGTACAATACTAATCCACACCTTAAATCTCGTTATTCTATGCTGAATAGTTTGCAAGTTATGGCGGTTAAATTTTTGTTTAATTTCCTCAACTTTGTATGGGAGAACCAAGAAGGAGCGGGCGTAGCACACTCATTTTGTGCCATATTATTTTTGACTACCATGTTAATCTAAGTGTCAATTATGGTTATTCTGGACAGAAGATTGTAGAAGTTACAGCTGTTTCAGTTTAAAAAAAGTACAGACACTTTGTATGGGAGCTACGTTAAAAAGTAGGCGTGGCTCACCCACTTTTGGCGAGGTTATATAGTAGTATAATATAACTCTATGTGTCAAATATTGTTGTCCCAAGTGGTATACTATGTGAGTTATAGCAAGTTAAAGATTTTGAAAATTCCGAGGTTAGTCGCTTTGAATGCTTGGTGTGGGCGTGGCTATTGACCGATCATGCCCAATATCAATCCCCTCCGTACCCTTGGATCATAGATTACTTCTGCCAAATTTCGTCGAAATAGCTCAATATTTATTTACTCAAGTTATCGTGCGAACCAGCCAGGTGACAGACATACGGACGGACAGTCGGACGGACGGACATCGTTAAATCGAAAGTTTAAGCGACGCTGATCACGAATATATATCTATGTCTATATCTCCGGAAATTCCTTCAATGGACACAAACATCTGACCGAAATGAATATACCTTGCATATTGCATTATGCAGGGTATAAAAAATATAGATAATTCGAATAGTTTTTGTACGTTTCATTGCAATTTTACATCCTGAACGTCTAAATACAAATGTGGAATGTGAAATTATTTGTATTCCAACCAATATTTAAACATAAGCAAAGCATTTGAATACACTCCGTCTCAATACATAAAGGGCATACGATTTTTATTTGTAACTTCCAACTTGAATCAGCACAAAAACATGAGTTTCTTATTGTATGCAATTTTAATCAAACAATTTTCCATTAAAATATAAATACAATATAAATTAATAAATTATTTGAATTGAAAATATTTTCAAAAATGACAAGGAATTATTCCATTAATAAAAACCAACCGAAAGTTCTATTGCTATTTATTATTGTTGATATCGCTGCAGTCAAGCCATATTTATATTGCTTAAATAAATATTTCTACGTTTGTATATATTTCTATATATGTTTTTGTGTAAATATTTCTTTATGCAAAAAAACGGGATGTGTTTGTATGCACATTTATTTAAATATATGTATGCATGTACAATACATAAGCTATGACCATAACGACAGGTGTTGCCAAATCCAAATGGCATATGCATGGCAGGTATTGTATTAACTAAAAAAAAGCTTAAAGGACTCACAATCATGTAATACACATGTGTGTGTGGGTGGATAACATGTCATAACGCTCAAACGTGATCAACATTTTTAATTTCAATTCAAATTTTGTTTTACTTTGTTTTATTTAAATTTATTTAATTTTAAATTTTGTTCATGCTTTTTACGTTGCCACATTTTCACTTGTTTTATTATTATTGTTATAACGAATATATCTACCATATGCATATAATGAATTCTAATCTAATACTACAAGTATAATAAACTGGATCTAACAAGGATCGTCGTATTAATTTTCATGTTTTCTTGAGTATTTCATTACAAGTTTAGAGTAACAATACATATAATCCCAAGTAATATGTTCACACAACAAAAATGTAATAATAAGGGAGTTCGACATTTTGAATGTTCTTGTATATGCTCGTATGTATGTGTGTGTGTATACAAGTACATGTATTTGTATTGGCATAAAATAATGTTTTCTCGCTGTTACGTATCAATGTAACACAAGTACATACAGATTTTATGTACATACAAACAACACAAAAAGGAATAACTCTTTCATTTCTAATAATGCAATTTAATCGACACAGAAAATCCACCCCAAAAAAGAATAACCGCATATATACATATACATATCGTATAGTACCTATATAAACGCGAACAAGTGTGTACAATTGACATACAAGACAAACAAGACAACACAATACCATGGCGGTAATCAATCTTCTTTCATGCGCTGCTCAATGACAGCCTAGTGGTGTGTAGAGTCGAATTGCGATTCTTGTCCTTATCCCGATGCCGGTGTCAATCCCTGTGACGAGTATCACCATTGACATTTTGTTGCTGTTAGAAGCGTACTATTTCCATGTAAATATATGCCATACATAAGCATATTCATAAACGTGAAGCAAAGCCCTGCAGTAAAAATCCTTATACGATACATACTATACTTTAGAAAGCAAATCATTAGGTAGAAAACAGTGACATTTACTCGTACTTATGTTTACTTGATTATTTTATTTGGTTATCAAGTGCTACCGATAGTTATTGTTGGTTTCGAAAGCACCAGTAATACTCTCTTCAAAGATGGAAAATTATCAATTAGAAGCATGGTGCGCCAACCCACAATCATTCCTTTGAGCACCAAGTTCGATAATCGTGTGATGATACCAATTGATCACCTCGGAGCTGCAAGGGAATGTTTGATCTTTAGAATAAATCAATAATATACCGAAAAAAATTATTTTTGTTCATTTAATTTTTTTTTTTTTTTTTTAATTGTTAAAAAGAAAACATAGCTGTGATTGTATTTACTCTTTGCACTATGTACAATCAAACAACGTTATGATTACCAACTTAAAATGAACTTTCGAGAACTGGCCAAATTAATGATCATAAATAATAGAGCTAACATCGGTCTACAATCATCATTTCATGATTATCCAATCACTCACTAGTTGAGGACTGAGTAGAAAAACCTCTTTAACCCAGTACTAAAGTTTATATCGAATACGATTTAGTATTTCTCACAGATTACTTAACAACCATTTCTGCAGTAGATACCACCTTCATTAAATGAGTATATTTGAATAGACAACTTCTCACCTTATTTTCCATCGCACAGCGTCAGCTCGCTAACTAGAAAAAAAAATATTCAGCACGGCCTTTCTCAATCCGTATGACACCAAATTAGATCTTTAGGTCTTTAGGCATCAAAATAGGTCTTTAGGTTGAGATACTAGACCTTTTGATGAACCTCTTTAAAAAAATTAAGATTATTCGTAAATATTTATTGACTTTATTATAATGGCTAGTGCATTCGCCCTCTATGCATTAGGTTTCTAATTCAATCCCCAACACGAACATCTTAATAGAATAATTTTAGGAAGACAAGTAATTTCCAAATGTTAAAGGCAAAGTTCGGCCAAGGTTTTTCAGGGCAGTTAATGACAAATAGGTACATATCTAAGCAGGAATTTTACGTTCTAAAAAAATTATATTAAGACTCATGCAAAAAGATGCTTTCCATTGAAGTGAAAAAAATTCCTAGACTGGACAATTGGTTGTATTTTTGTGAACAGGTTTTGTTTTATTATAGCAAACAATGCCAACTACTTTCTATAAAATTTTTTGTAACTACTTTTGTAAAATACGAGTAAATTATACATTTTCATTCAAAAGTAAAATCGATATTCAATCATTTCGAAATATGCGCCTATAACAACAACAAGAATTGCTATAGCCCATTCGATTTGATATGAATATTTACCCCAGGATACAACTAAAGAACTTGAATTATATATTTTTATACATTTTATATTACTAAATATTCATTTCAAAAGCATCAAACTTCACAAATAATATTCTTTTGAGTTTATTTGAATATATGAACATATTCAAGTCCATCACCATAAATATGTTAGTCAATAGCACATATTGACATCATATTGTTCGTAAATATGTATGTAATAGCCAAATGCTCGTATATACACAACGAAATACATTGCATATGTCAACTTAGTTAGATAAATCGGTGTCATCACATCATAAAGTCATTTTGACATATTGAAAATATTTTCTTTATGCTGCCACTACTTGCGACAGTGAAAAACAAAATGGAAATATATTTACGAACAAAAAACCATGAATAAAAACAGTGGTATACTAACATATAGGTATATACCGTATGTATGTATGTATGTAGTACAAAAAAAAAGTATAAGCAACAGCAAATATCAAACGTAAATGACAAACTTACATGCATAGTATGTATTTTATGCACGGCATGCAGCATATGTTGGCAAATGAAATCACATGAAAAATGTGACTCTTTATCATTCAAATCTATAATGATAAGAAACAGGCAATATATTGTATTAAGTTTCATTATTGGTAAAGTTCTTCTTCTAGTTATATGACATATGCACGTATGTAGTTAGTAGCACCTTCTCTTTTTAACTGGCACACATACACTTAAACACTATTCGTCGTTGATACAATATAACATCCTGCTTAATGAAACAGAAATCAAAAATTTAACTAGAAGGCATGACAAAACGAAATTGATTATAACAATAATAATAATAATCAAAATAATATTAGCAACGATAATAATAACAATTAATTTTTTGTTTGTTTACAAGTAATTAAATAAAGTTCAGTTGCGCGTAAAAACACAACTGTAGCAAAAGATAGCAGAGTGACCATGCAATCCTTTTATAACAAATAAGTAAGTAATGTGCTACACACACATCCGTGCATACATATATGTATATACGTGTTTGTAGGTACATAGATGCTTATGATTATAGTAAACAACATATTTTTGTGTTCATTACTGATAATTCCACATATTAATTAAATAATAACTCCTTTTCACCCTTCATTTTAGTTAATTATAGTATGCATTAAATAAATTACCTTATACATATATCAGCCGAACCTCCGAAATCCCAAATTAAAACATCCACCACTTCAAATTTTATTGTGCAATATACGATATAAGTTTACAAATTTAAATATTCATACTTTTTATTTTTTGAGAAGAACAATTTGTACAGGTTCGGATCAATCATATAAAATCCACTGCCTCCCGTAATAGTTTTAATCAAATTGATCATACTTAATTTTGTTTTAAGCAAATTAAGATACAGAACCACTGTACAGAATATAATACTAAATGGCAAAAACAACCATTTTGAATCAATTCTCATTTAATTTTGTTGATTACGTATACCCGCTACTGTTTCCGCTGGGATCAAAAATCGTGTATTTGATTACTACGGAATTTCAGTTTTTTGTTGTTTCAATTTTAGTTTCAGTAAAAAATTTGACAAATTAGAGAAAATCGGCTAAATATCTTATACTGCCCTCGAAGCCCAATCCCAGTTCCATATACATGTAACATTATATTTAAAAGAGGAAAGTCTACGACACTGTTTGCCAAATCGTTGATACACACATTCTTCCTTAAAAATTTTTGCTGCAAAATCGAATTGGACTAAAAATTTACCAATATCAATATCAAAATAACCTAATCGATTATTATTAGATATTATTATTATATACTTTTATTTGTTTTAATATAATATATTTTATATTATTTTTAATACCATATACTTGTATATAACATAGCTACTGCCTTTACCTATAGTAAATATCACTTATTATTATTATATTATTATTATGTATTATACTTATTCTATTCGTCAGCTATTTCTAATTGTTATGCAAAATAAGAATTTGAATGTTGTTTACTCTCTGTTTGTGCTCTTCATTGTTTGGAGTATACCGATGAAACAATTTTTGTTTAACGACGTCACGCATTTGCCGCAACAACCCATTGTATGTAACTATAATTGTGAGCATTCCATTATTAGGCATATCATCGATGTAACACCACCTTGTTATTACGCCTTGAGCACAGCTGACTTTTATTTTTTCCCAGTATAATTTTGTTTGTTTTGGAATGACGAATATTGACGACGAATATGAACATCCGTCCGATAATGAAGTGGAATATGTTTTAGAAAATGTTTTATTCGAAGAAGACAACGACAAGGAAGAGTGTGAAGAGATTGCATGTCTCCGTGAACTATACAATTCAATCCTTTTAAGTGCATGTCAATGCGCGCCAACCAGCAATTGTAACAACTGTTTTCGTGGTGGAAACTATAAAACAAGCAAAAATTCATCCAATGAGGAACTCGTTTTATGTGAAAATCAAAAGAGCGAGCTAATTTATGAGTGTTCTTCTCTATGTGAATGTCATCCCAGCAATTGTCAAAATCGTTTAGTGCAACTGGGACCACGGAGACATTTAAAAATTATCAATTCCAGCAAATATAAATCGAAAGGTCTCATAACAACTAAGCATATACCAAGGGGAGCTTTTATATGTGAATATGCTGGTGAACTGTTAACATTAAGCGAAGCACGCCGGCGTACCAAAGAAAATGATCTGCACAATCGAATTAACTATATTCTATGCTTAAATGAATTTGGTGTGGAAGCAACTGCTGAAAATGGACAGCATCAAATGACAATAATAGATCCTAGTCGTAGAGGCAATATTGGACGATATTTGAATCATAGTTGTACGCCAAATTGTGACCTATTAAGTGTTCGAATAGATTGCCCAATACCAAAAGTTGGTAAGCAAATTAAGATTATCGTAAAATTGCTGTACACTAATTAGTTAATACACCTTGTAGCTATTTTTGCAAATCGTGATATTAATGCCGGCGAAGAACTGACCTTTCATTACAACAATGGCATGAAATCGCAACACAACACCAATACAATTAATTCATTGAAGACAGAATGCCTATGTGCATCTGAAAACTGCCAAAAATATTTACCTAACATTGAATTTCAATAAACTCGAATTTTATTGATAACATTCAATACATACTAATTTCAATTCTATATTATATTCTATATAGTTTGTCAAATAAAATATGCCAATTTAATTACACTAACCCGAACAGCCTTTAATTTCACCTATTACCCCAACTTATAGTTTATTTTGGACATCACCATCCAATGGCGGTAATTTCTTTAAAATCCACTCCTGAATATCAAGCAATTCACGTTTTTTCAGTTCATGCATCGTATTATCCACTTGTGTGAATTTTCCGTTGACACCCAACGTTGATAACCCATTAAAACTCTCTTGACCCCATGCAATCGGAACTAATGTGTCGCGATCTCCATGGAACATCATCAATTCAGGTAACATAGAATCAGGCTTTGTGCGATTTCGCAATGACTCGTATACAATAGAATCACGATTGAGGAAGGAAGAGCATGTGAACACTCCGGCTAAATCAGTGTTCAAATGATAACCGGCATGTATTGCCAATGCGCCACCCATGGAAAAGCCGCCAACAATAATGCGATCAATGGGTATACCCTGAGCAACTTCTTCGTTCAACAACTCATGAACATTCTCGTAAATCTTGGCCATGCTTTTACGACTTTCCAAAGCATCAATGGAAATTGAACGCCGATCGAACCAAACATGTGATTGTTCACCTCCCAAAGGGCTATACGGTTGTAACGGTGCGGTTGGATAAATAATTTTAATATGTGGAAATTCCATATCTCTTCCTAGAAGAAAACGCACCCATTCCAGAAGATTGGGACCAGTATCTCCTGAAATAAAGGCAATGTCAACAAACATAGTAATTTATTGCAGTGCATTAATTATTAATACCTGATCCGTGGAAGAATATCACAGTGGCACTATGAGTTCGGCCAGCGGGATGCACAGTTTTCATTAAAAGATTCATTTGCAATTAATTACAGCCTCTAATTAAATGTAAATATTCTTACAACGATAAGATTTTAATTCAAAAAACATTCAGCGCCAAAGTCCAGAATGTAAATAAGCGACTGCCGAATAATTAAATTACGCCTTCTGCAGATGAAAACATCTGATCTAGAATATTTGATTGAAATTGGCATTGAAAGAAAGCTACTAATGCAAGAAGTCTTTTAGTACAAATGTTGTACTAATATCTAGGAAAAGATGCAGATAACAAGTAGCTGGTAACAGAGACTTTAATGTAGAACTCCATAACGACCGGGTGCATGCGATTGCGTTCTTCCTTTTGATGCATTTTCATGCGTTCGTTCTATGCGTTTGTAAGTGATCATAATATTGTTTTTAAGCAGACAGTGTTTTAACAGCATAACTGGCTTAGAAACATCGACTTTCGAAAGACATGAATTGGCTTCGAATCCCTTTCTCTCTTTTTCTTCCATTATCGGCGCTTTTTGCTCCCTTTTCGCTTTTTCTTTAAGAAGTTAACATACCTGTTTTTCGTACAAAACCAAAAATAGTTTTACACTCACTGAAATCAGTTCCGATTGAATGTTCTTATACGTAAACCAACCAATTTGAATCGGAATCGACAATTAATTAAATTCAATGAATATTGAAATTATATTCGATAATTATAAATTATATTTGGCAAATTTTAAAATGTGGTAACAAGTATTGAAATAAAGTTTAAATTTTTGTACATTTTAAATGCCATCACAAATGAGGTGCGTTAGCAGAATTTTTTTTTTCTTTCATTAAAATTGCCTTTATTAAACTATACTGGTACTAACATTATCGTGTATAAAGGAATAACCGAATAATTTCCAATGAACGAGATGGAATGATTGTTTATTATTTTCTGAATTTTCAAATGTCACTAGCATGATCTGTCAGATTGACACAGATTTTGTTGTAAATATAAATGCGTTTATAAAGATTTTATTGTTTTGGTTAAAATTGTAATATTTTGGTGTTTTTTTCACAGCGATAATTGTGATATAATTAAAGGCAAATTAAAAAGTAAATACATACAAGTGAGTAGAATGAAATTAAATGGAATAACAATATACAATACATGGTGTAATTGAGAATTAGAGCACAATATTAGCTTCGTCAACATATACAAATGGAATTTATGTAGAATGTAGAGCAAACAAGAAAAAAATAGAAGATATAAATTCTATATATCACTTGACTAAACAAGAACAGTCGTTCATATATTGTTTTATTACGAAGCTTTCATGTTAACTATTTTTAATGGTTTTGCTAATTTGATAATTTTTGTATTTAGCATTTGTGTGTGTATATGTTATTAAATGGGAATTTGTTTTGCATCTGATAATTACAGAATTCGGATAGTAATCTATTTTGAATTTCATATGATTGCCAGTTTTTATTATATAAAAAAAAGAAGTTTGTACTTTAAACCATCAAATATGCCTTCTTATATATAGTTCATATGTATAATAGATATGATTCATTCATTCATTCATAAGGAGAAAAGTGCTATTTATTTGATTGGGTATCTCCTAATTATGTTCATATTGTAGTTCCATGACAGCAGCATATGAAGCTCTTACATTTTACTGATAAGCTATTTTACATCTCATACACAAAGTGTGCTACATAATATTGAAGTGTTTGTCCTCAATATGTACATACGTACTTAACTAACTATCAAACGATGATAATCGATTGCTTACGAGATACTCGTATTATTATTTGCCTCAGTCGATGGACTACACACAATAAGTACAATCTGTGCCTCTTGATGTGCCATACAATTGTATTCTCTTTCATTGCTTGTGGGTTCTTCTCTTTAGCAATGTATTATTTCTAATTTTTTGGAATTAAGTAAATCCAGTTTGTACTAGCATATAAAGTTTTTGTTGACTCATGATGATTTATAATTTTTTATTGCTGTTTTTCATCGTCTATGGCTTACAAATGTATGTGTATATGCAGCTTTTCCTTTATTGATATTGCTGTTGTTGTTTCTTAATATCTTCATTACTGACTCTTTGTACTTTTAATACTAGCAATTATGATATATTTTAGTAAGTAATTACATACAAATATGTATAAAAATTTAATTCATTATTCCTGCCATATTTATAAAAAAAACAAAACGATGTCTACAATTAACAAAAAAAAAAATTTTTTAATTTTTAATTTTTTTTTTTTTATTTACTTACATGAATTTCACTTTTACTCAACAGCAATAATAACACGAGAGCGTTATTACTTATACAATTACCCACTCTCATATTTGTATGATAAATAAATGCTCTTCTGAATCATTTATTGATATTGTATACTTTACTCGAATATCTCTCAAGTCAAATTCTAACGTACGAGAAATATGATAATTTTTAGTATCTTCTTGAAGCTGGTAAAACTTTCTTGAATTAACTTTTGGGTTACATTTATGCGCATACACATTTGTGGACACGTGCGCCCATATATATTTACAAGACGTATTCTTTTAGATTTAATTTGCGTATGTTTACGTTATTTTTGCACATCGTTTTCTTCTCTTCTGGCTAAAAACGCTCTCTTCGCTATTATATCAGAAATTTTTTTTTATTTTCTATATACTTTAAATACTTTTACTATTGACGCTCACCCAACATGACTTTGCAGATAACTTGAAATTCATAATCACCTTATTTTTGTTATTGTTGTTGTGTTTTGTTTTAGTGTTTTTATTTGTTACCCTCGTGGTAGTGATGGTTCAAACAGGTATTTACGAATAGACTACATTCAGTTGAATTCTTTCTTCGCTCCAGCATTATCTTATTCAGTATTAATTTCGATAGTGTTTGGATACGAATTAATCGTGTTGAACTTGTATCTGCATAATCACAAAGAATTTAAATAATTTAAAATAATTTGGGAGAAAAAAATGCACAAATAAAATTACTCACATTATATCAAAGTGTTAAAGTGTGTCAAATCAATCGAGAAGAGAGCAAAAATCTCGCACAAGTACGCGAACGTTTTGTATAAACATATTTATTAAGTACGACAACATTTTGCAATTTCAATATAATGCCTCAGAGATTTGAACATAATATAATTGCACGCCATGCGATTATTCCAAATTCGGTGCATCAAAATTCTATTCACACTGCACAACAACGATTCTATAACTTACCATCATCATCGCATGCCCGAATGGGTGATCTAGATTTGTGTACGTGAGTGCGTGCGTGCTTGCCAACACTCAGCAGTTAATTTTATATATAAATTTTTTATTGTTGTTGTTGTTATTATTGTTTTGTAAAAAGCCGGAATACCATGCCACCGTTTGCGATTTGATTTTTTGCCGCATGCATTGCGTTGTTGTTGACGTGAGCATGACATAGCATTTTATTATACAGTCGATATCACAAGTAACCAATCACCATATAGTAGAATTTTCGACACTATGGTTTTGTTAATTTTTAAACAGATCTACAAATGTATGGCTCGTAATTATAGTCAAAGTTAGAAGCTGTTTTTTCACATATGTTTGTATGATAAAATTTATGAAATAAGTCGATTTTAATTTAAAGATGTTTCTAACTTCGTCTATAATTACGGGCCTATATATTTATGATCGCTTCATCTTAGGTACCGTGGCTCAGTGGTTAGTGTGTTGGCCTTCTGATCTGTATGTCGTGGTTCAATCCCCGGCTCATGCATAACACCTGTGGTACCCACCTGTCGGCAAGCAATTGGCAATTCTTTCGACAGTAACAACTTGCCATGAAAAAGCTTCTAAAAGAATTCTGTGACAAATCTCAGGAAAAGTGATGTTGCAAGCGTTCTGCCGTTCGGAACCGGCTAAAATAAGTAGGTCCCTTCTAATACTGTCCAAAAATTTAACACGCACAACAGTAATTGAAGAGAAGCTCGGTCAATGAACCCTTCGGGGCTTTAAGTGCCACATATTTTTCATCTTAGTAGAAGTACTAATATTCCAAGAATTTATTTATGTTAGATTCGGACAACTTGAAGAAGCTTACTGTATACCAAGCTTTTCCTTCCTTCATTGTCAGGAACTCCTTCATGAAAATTAAAATGCTTGATTATAAAAACCGATCGAGCCGGCTACCTTTTGCAAAGGAGGAAAACGCATTATCTTACTATATTAAGTAAACACTTAACACAAAATTCATTAGGATCGTTAATTGCCGAATTATCAAAAACGCAACACAATGAGCCATGCGAATTTGGCTTCATAGCTTCCAAAATACGAAAACAAATCGCAAAAACAAAAACAAAGAATTTTTTTTTTCTATTCCTTATCAAATCTTTAAGTTTTATAATGAAAGCAGCAAAAAACCAAAAAAAAATTAGTTCATTTAAGACTCATTAAAGAGTCCATAAAATCACAAATTCATTCAGAAAGCAGTAATTCATGTAATTATGACTTCTACTTTCTTTTCTGTGTCTCTTGGTTTATTGGGTATGGTCGGATTCTATATTGTTACTGCCGGAAAAATTGCCAATTCTTGCCGGCAGACGGGTTGTGTCCGAAAGAAAAATCTGTTAGATATTAAATTTTGTTATGCTTCAGCTGGGGATTGATCCCATGTCCTACAGAACAGAAGACCAACGCACTAACCACTGAACTACGGCACCCACTAAATATTGTAAAAATGCTATATATTTTTATCAGCATAACATGGTGGATGATAAATTACGACAGTGAGTGTATATTGGTAATTGCAACGACAATGAGTGAACGAAAACCAGCAAAGCCAATATTTTTGGAGTCATAACTGTCACCTGTCATTTGGATTTATTACAGGTTGACATTCGATCATGCAGTCTCACGCCCTAATAATGCTTTCCAATCTTGTTTTAATTCATAAATTTGAAATAATTTTTAAACATTATGGCATAAAATGAATTTTTTGGAATAAAATTAATCGTATGGTACCAAAATTATTTTTATGCTCAATGCCCTATTTTGCACCCTTTTGTCATATTAGAAAAAAATTCAGTATATACGACAACAACATGACTCTTTGCCTATTTAATATTATATGTTTATAAATAAACATTTATCTCTCTTCACAAATATAACAAAATAAATAATAAAACAAAGAGAGATAAATAAACGTGGGGACGCTAATTTTATTTTATCATACTTATCATTTTACCTCTCGCCTTCACACACTGCTCATGTATTTACACAGTGAAATTGCTTAAATGTGTTCCTGCAGCTATTAGCGTTTTATTATTGTTAATACTATAGCAATTTCATATTTTTTTATGATTTGAATTGATTCAAATAAATCTACAATCATATTCATATTTTTCGATTCATTTTCTCTACACACAGCTATGAATATACCATCAAAATGCTCTGCCTCCAATTTTCCAAGTTCAAATTTCATGCACGTCGATGGTGCCTTTGCCTCAGCATCGGCAACGAATGAACAAGATGAACTAACCGAAAAGGATGATGATATGACATTCTGCATGTCAAATTATGCCAAAGAAGCACTCAAAATGATGTTCATGATGCGTTCGCATAATATGCTCACAGACGTTATACTCGAGGTGAAGCAGGAATTGTTTCCAGCACATAAAGTTGTCCTTTCAGCGGCGTCACCATATTTCAAAGCAATGTTTACCGGCGGTCTAAAGGAGACGGAAATGTCACGTGTTCAATTGCAAGGGGTATGAACTAATGTCGTCATCTGAATTATATTAAATTGAAGCATTCTCTCCACTCTCACAGGTTTGTCCAACAGCTATGGCTCGAATAATTTATTTCATGTATACTGGTCATATACGAGTTACCGAAGTCACTGTATGTCAGCTATTACCTGCCGCCACAATGTTTCAAGTGCCAAATGTTATTGATGCGTGTTGTGCCTTTCTGGAGCGCCAGCTGGATCCCACAAATGCCATTGGTATAGCGAATTTCGCTGAACAACATGGCTGTGTGGAGTTGCAAAAGAAAGCTAATCATTTCATAGAACGACATTTCACACAGGTTTGTGGCAAATAAGTCTCTTCTTGTATTGTATGGAAATAAACGTTTCTTCAAAAGGTCTGCCAAGAAGAGGAATTCCTACAGCTCTCTGCATATCAATTAATTGCATTGATACGTCGCGATGAGCTGAACGTCCAAGAGGAACGTGAAGTCTATAATGCGGTTCTGAAATGGGTCAAATACGATGAAGAGAATCGTTATCCCAAAATGGAGCATATTTTGTATGCAGTACGTTGTCAGTTGCTAACTCCGAATTTTCTGAAAGAGCAAATGAAAAATTGTGATGTACTACGAAAAGCGCCTGCCTGTCGCGAGTATTTGGCGAAAATATTCAAAGATCTCACACTACATAAGCGACCGGTAGTAAAGGAGCGCACACCAAACACAACACGTATGATATTTGTGGCAGGTGGTTTCTATCGTCAGTCACTCGACATCCTGGAGGCATATAATGTGGATGATAAAACATGGACACCTCTGCCAAGTTTACGAATACCACGTTCCGGCCTGGGAGCTGCTTTCTTGAAGGGCACATTTTATGCTGTAGGCGGTCGCAACAATTCCATAGGAACGTCATACGATTCCGACTGGGTGGATCGTTATAATGCAGTGACGGAACAGTGGCGTTCGTGTGCACCAATGTCAGTGCCACGACATCGTGTCGGAGTTGCGGTGATGGATGAACTAATGTATGCGGTAGGCGGTTCGGCTGGTTCTGAATATCATAATTCTGTCGAATAGTAAGTTCAACTGACGTAATTGTTGTGGTATTCATATTTATTTATTGTTTCAATTCAGTTATGATCCCGAGCAAGATCGTTGGACATTAGTGCAACCGATGCATGCGAAACGTTTAGGTGTTGGTGTCGTAGTTGTAAATCGTCTTATGTATGCAATTGGTGGATTCAATGGTACCGAACGCTTGGCGACAGTAGAATGCTATCATCCAGAGAATAATGAATGGAATTTTGTGCCCTCTATGCATTCTGGGCGTAGTGGCGCTGGTATGTTTGATTTTCTGGGACGTTAGTGTTCATTTTTAATTCCAAATCATCTCTATTTACTTACTGTAGGTGTGGCAGCAATTAATCAATATATTTATGTTGTTGGAGGATTCGATGGCACCAGACAACTTTCAACGGTGGAACGCTATGATACCGAAAATCAAATATGGGAACATGTCGCTCCAGTAAAAATAGCACGTAGTGCATTATCACTAACTACTCTCGATGGAAAATTATATGCCATCGGCGGTTTCGATGGTAGTAATTTCCTGTCAATAGTTGAAGTTTACGATCCGAAAACAAATCATTGGGAACAGGGTACACCGTTAAGTTCGGGACGATCTGGTCATGCTTCAGCTGTTATATATCAACCAGCATGTGCAATCAACTTTATGGATTGCATGGAAGCCGACAATAGTGGTAAACATGGAGATAATGGTGGTAATCAACGTGGAAATGAAGAAAACAGCGGATTTGACAGCAATCGACCAGATTGTACATTAGGCGGTAATGCATATATGCATTTTCATACATCATCTGGTAGTAGTGGTTGTCGTAATTGTGAGCATGTGCACAGGCGACCTGGCAAGCATATAGAAAATCCACCAAAGGTCATAAAAACGCGTAAAATATGTCAATTAGTTAGGAAATATCGAGATAGAAAACGATGTAGAGCGATATGCCCAGATACGAAGTTGTTAAAAAATTCCAATGTACATACACAACTAGATCAAACGACCGTACTTGTACAGAACTTAGCTGCTAAACTTGCACAAAGTGAAAATTATCGTAGTAATAATAATGAATGTACTGGCGTGGGAGAAGTGCCACCGATAAATAAATGCGTTGCTGTCAACATGTTCAATCACCTAGTACATTTACTTAAGGATAGAAACTCAAAAAAACGAACTACTGTCGCATCATCATGACGCATATAAACACACACACACAGGGATTGTTTACATATCTATCATATGCCATTAATTATGAAAGTGGTTTAAATCAAAATAAATGCATTTTGAGACATTCATATTACAGGTATCCAAAACCAAAACCAAATAGATGACATTGAATTTGTGTATCACAAAACATCGACCAAATGACTTAGACCACTTTCACAGTTAAGCGCAGATATGTATGTGCATTACAACTACTCATACTAGATAATAGTTTAGTTATATCTGCAATTAGGTAATTATAGGAAATATATATTTATTCAAAGCAAGTGTTTCATGGCTTCCATAAAAAAAAAAAAACAAAAACACAACAAATAAGGAAAAACACATTCCTACAGAAAAAGTTGAGGAATATTCAAATCAGATTCATACACATTTAACGCATACGCAAGTGTTCCAATTATTAATGCAATACCATTCCTAATATTAATGTAGTTAGAGTAATTACTACTATAATTGTAAATAGTTAACATAACAAGTCGAAAGCCTATTAGCAGTATATAAGTTGAAAAGATTATTTGTATTTAAAGTTACTACAAGATCGTAAAAGATATATTTTTAAAAAGGGCAATTAGATTTTTAAGTTGAATTAAGTATGGCCCTTATTAAAATAATCATCTATTAAATCCCTATGTACCTTAGCAACAAATTGTTTTGAAACAAAAAACTTTACTTTATTATTATTTCTTTATATCAAATGTTTTAATTATGGTTTTATTTTTACAAACTTCTTTGTTTACGTGGACGTGGTGGATGCCATGAAACTGGTGTGCTATCCGTTATTGAAATTATATTTAGACCACCCATTTGTAATCCCTTAATTGCTGACTGCAAATAATTAAAAATATATACAAAATAAAAAATATGAAAACAAATGATTGCCTTTACCATTCTTCCAGGGCCTAGACCACTAACTTTGACACGTACCGTTTTCCAACCCAATTCAACCGATTTCTGTAAGCAAAATGGTGATTAAATATATATATTCTTTTATTATATTATTTTCATTTATATTAGAAACAATACTATTTACATTGCTTATTGTTATTGCTGTAGCTTGCGCAGCAATGTTTGTGCCTTTGCGTGTATTCTTAAATCCTTCAATGCCACAGGAACGAATAAGACGTGGTACTCCTTTAATGAAAGTTGGTCGAAATTAATTGATTAATTTAACTACATTCAAATATTTTACCTTTATAATCTGTCACACTTATGATGGTATTATTTGGTGAAACACGTATATTAACGATTGGTAATTCCTTAAATGGAATACCATTAAAAAGCTGAAGTGATGTTTCGGCGTCAGGAAAAAATTTGTCTTTTCTGTTTTCAAATTATTTATTTGTTTAATACTTTTACTGAAATACATTTAGGTGAAAATAAAAGTTTATCTTACTTTTTGATTAAAGCATCAATATCTACGGATTTCTCTCCAATAGTGCCCTCATCCTTCGCCGGCATTGATGCTAACATCTCTTTCCGGTCTTCCGCTTTTTGCAAGCAAGCACTTGCGTGTAATCGGCACACCCATTGTTGGGTAATTGGAATTCTTTTAGCACATTGTAAAAAAGTCGAACACACTTGTTTTAAAGACATGTTTCTTTATTACTTCCTATGTTACTAAAAAATTCTAACCAACCTCCGCGCAAGTGGAAACATACAACCACTCAAAAAAATTACATCACAACAGCTGATTGACAATTAAAAATGTGTTATGGTTTAACAGGTGGTGTTATTTCAGCAAGAACTAATTTGTTGCTATTTTTATTAATATTTAGTTCTCCAATTTTTCGTTTGCTTTTTCTATTTCATTAATTTACTAATTATATATGTTTAATGTATTAATATAATTCGAATTGCCGAATTAATAGCTGCATTCTTTTGTAAGCGAGTTGCAAAAAAACATAAACTCCCATATAACTTCCCTTTTACGTGAATATAATTTCCCTTTAGTTACTAAGCAACGCTGGTGGTACGAGTATATATGGTTGTTCGTAAAATTTATAAACGAAATAAAAACAAAAAAGATACAATTCTGCGGAATCTGTGGTAAATATATTCTTTTATTTAAAATAGATTTTTATTTGCACTTGCTTTATTTTGCTTATTTTTTTTTATATTTACAATAATTTGACGTGTTGTTGAAATTTCCCAAGCACATTCCAGTAGTCTATTCACAATAGTGCTGTTTTTTTACTTTCCAACACTATAACTTAGGTGGATTAAAATATAAGCAACTTCAATTGAACTCGGTTAAAATAGACGATGTCGCTTATTTTTGTTGTTGCTTTGCATGCAGTTCGACAAATAAGCCAGTGTTCTTTTGCAACTCGCGTGCAAAAGAATGCGGCTATAAACGATGTCGCTTATATTTGTTGTTGCTTTGCATGCAGTTCGGCAAATAAGTCTGTGTTCTTTTGCATCTCGCGTGCAAAAGAATGCACTAATATAATTCGCCATCATCATGTCTTGGCTTAGCAAATTTTAAAAAAATTATCTGCTGGCAGTACCTTGCGGTATTGTCATTCGAAGTAAAGTTCTTTTAATTTCACGTGTTTGTGTTTTGAGTACGTCGTTGTTCGCAAATTAAATAAAAATGGCTTTAAAACGACTAAAAAGTGTGTATATTTTACCAAATCATATAATGCTTTATAAAATATTAATCATTCTGCATATTTGTAGCAAAAAAATCCAAGCGTATGACTGGTAAATTGAAGTTTAAGATACAGAAAAAAGTACGTGAACACAATAGAAAAATTCGTCGGGATGCAAAAAAGAATCCCAAGAAGACTGGCAAGAAACAGAAACTAATACAAATACCTAATATATGTCCATTCAAAGAGGATATATTACGCGAAGTGGAAGAAGCCAAAAAACGAAAAGAGGAAGAGCGCCAAAAGCAGCGGGATGCATATAAACAACAACGTGACCAAAATAAATTCAAAACATTAGCAGATTTGGCAGATAATGCTGATATGCGCGGCACAGTTCACACCATAATGCATGAAAATGATGTGGATAATAATGAGGTAAGTGAAGCTTGTCGGTAGAAAATTATAATAAATGCAAACCTGTTGTTTCTGCAGAAGGAGTACAAATCTGGTGGTACTAAGGAACAATCTTTAAAGCAATACTTTAAAGAATTCAAGAAAGTTATAGAGAATGCGGATGTTATACTAGAGGTAGTCGATGTCAGAGATCCACTCGGTACACGATGTGTTGAAGTAGAACGAGCAGTTCGTGGCGCTCCGGGAAACAAGCGTCTTGTACTTGTACTGAATAAAGCCGATTTGGTACCAAAAGAAAATCTCAACAAATGGATAAAATACTTTCGACGACAAGGGCCAGTTACGGCTTTCAAAGCATCCACACAAGATCAAACAGCTAAGCTTGGGCGTCGTAAATTCCATCAAATTAATACAGAAAAAGCAATGCAAGGTTCCGTGTGTGTTGGTGCAGAACTACTCATGTCTATGTTGGGTAATTATTGCCGCAACAAAGGTCTGAAAACCTCAATTCGTGTTGGTGTTGTTGGAATCCCCAATGTCGGTAAGAGTTCCATCATAAATTCCCTGACACGCGGCAAAACATGTTCAGTTGGATGCACACCAGGTGTTACAAAGTGAGTAATATTGTGCTGTACGTAATATGTATTTGAATTACTATTCGTTCTTCTTTCAGAGTAATGCAAGAAATTGAACTTGATTCCAAAATTAAATTAATTGATTGCCCTGGCATTGTGTTCACGAGTTCTGACAAATCGGGTAACATGCCTCCTGTTTTGAAGAATGCGCAACGTGTTGGTGATGTCAAAGATCCATTTACGGTAGCTGAGAGCGTTCTTAAACGTGCCAGCAAGGAATATTTCTGTAAACTGTACGATATCACAGAATATGATACATTTGAGGAATTCTTTGCTAAGAAGGCTGCACGCATGGGTAAGCACAACTGAACAGTAAATATAATATGTTTTAAAAAATTGGGTAATCAATTTCTATTTGTAGGAAAATTCTTGAAGAAAGGCGTACCAGATGTTGTCACTGCAGCACGTAGTGTCCTCAATGACTGGAATTCGGGTAAAATTAAATACTGCACGCAACCACCAGAGTTGCCAGATAACGATGTACACATCAGCGCATCAATTGTACACGAAGAGGCACGTGAATTCGACGTGGAAAATTTCGAGGAAATGGAAACAGATATTTTAAATAAATTCGATGTAAAAACGGATGAAGTTATGGAGATCACTTCAGCAGGGCCAGTTGAAATGAAAAAACCCAAAGCTGACGATGCTGATGCTGAAACAGAACGCAAAACACTCATCGACGAAAGCGAACAGCCGGCAAAGGGCAAGAAAAGGAAATTAGAAGCTCATGAAAATAGAAAAAAAATCGATCCCACCATGGAGTTGGAAGGTATTTCATATTTTCATATTTCATATTTTAATTGGAATCGATTGTATGTAATTTATAATTCTTACAGGAAACCAAACTATAAATAAAAATATTAAAGATCAATTGAAAAAGAAGAAGAAGCTCAATGCTCGCAATGAAAAGAACGTATCCAAAATCGCCGATGTATTAGATAACTTCAGTTTAAGCACAAGCGCTAATGATAAATACGATTTCGATACAGATTACGTGATTGAATAAGAGTTTGTTAGCTTTTACATGCACACAGTTAAGATCTTCGTTATTATATTGTATACTTTTGTATATAGATTATAATTTCCATTAACAACCTATGTAGACACATAGAAATTGTTCAAAATACAAAACTCATAGAAAACAATGTAACGTGTTTCAATTAATATTTCACACATCATATGTTTTATTTTGTAACGAAAAAATTGCCACTCGTAATCGCAAGGACTTGTCGTCCGGTTTATTGTATTTTATTTGCACATCATCGCGATCAAGACGATGCCAGACGTTTCATTTACACTCGTTATATTTGCAGCTATTTTTGTGGTCTATTTTTCGCATGGTTATTTTGGAAGTTGATCGTCATTAATTTCAACATAACGCTGGAGTCAGAATTTTATGTGCTCGCAATACTGATAACATGTATAGGTATATATTAAATACATGAATGGAATATGCAAATACATATTAGCATATAAAATATAAACAAGTTTATGTTTCTCTCTGAAGGAATTGGCTTTGTATTTAGCACAAGTGTAAAATGCATTATCCTCTTAATATTTGTTGCCATGTTAGGCAAATCGGGACGTAGTTATTTGCGTGCGCTAAGTTTTGCTTTCATCATAACGGGTAAATATATTAAATGAAAAGACTCCAAGTGTAAATTTAATCATTAAATATTAACTCCAGGACCTATTGAGAATCTATCGGAAAATGGTGCCGAAATAGTTCGGGTTTTTTCCTGCTCAACAATATTAACTTATAATTTAACAAAAACACGTTTCGATCTCATGACGAAACCCTTCCAAAACACATTAATTACAATGAAAGATGACATTCGTGATGTAAAAAATGCATTTGCCGAAGTTGAAAATATCATAGAACCTATACGATCGGAAATTGAAAGTGATGATCCAGAACTGAGCAACATCACCATTCGTAATATTATAAGCAAGTCTGCATCATCTAGGGGTGATGCCATTCAATCGAAATATAAAGATAAATTGCGAAAACGTTGTAAGCAACAATTGGACAAAGGAAAACAACGTTGTCATGGAGCATTCGATAAGGCGTATAAGAAATGTTTGCAAAAATTCCCCCACATTATTAAACAGATTCTGTGTTGGCCATTTAGAGTGGATTTTATTTGTGCCATTAATTTATTTGGCGATCCAGATAAAGTTTGTGATCCAAGTGATGCTTTGCCTAGTGACTTTGGTGAAAATTATGCTGAATTAGAATTGGCCCAACAAACACTGTATCAGAATGCATCGCAAGTAAAAGTTGATTACACTATCAATAGCAAAGAAATACCAATTGCATTAAAGTTTGTAAATGCATACTGCATTATGTTGCATTTAATTTAATTTCATTGATTCCATGCAGGAATGTAGAAGAAACTGCAGATAGTATTCGGTCTGATTTTAAAGCTAAGAAGCGTGTTTTTGATAACATCATGGTGTTAATGGAACGATTTTTATCATTTCTATTTCTGAGGATCATCTTTTGTAAGTAGTCATCTATCGAAGAGATATAAAAGAACTCCCGCATCCCATTTACGGTGGTTTTTAATTTATTGAGTTATTATTGTAAATTTAAGCTTCGCTCAAATACTATTGGAAGTACACACACCAAATTGAATTTGATAATTTATATGTTTCAACATATTTTAAACATGTCGACAATCGTCGTAAACTTCAGGGAAAACGATACATATTGCCGCTTAAAAAGGTAAATACTTTTGCATGTCGTACGCTGATGCCTTGCAATACAAGGTAACCATACTTTTTGTAAGTCTGAAAGCATAATCCACCTACATTTTATTTGCCCTTATAAGTTTCATTCGTTTTATTTAATGATGATACCATTACGTGTTATTACAGTTTAACTGACCGATCCTTTAATATCTTTACAGTATGAGCGTAACAATTTAATTGACACATCACTTACATGTTCGCATACCAAAGAAGAAAAGAAGGCTGTACTCTTTCATATGCTACAATTCTCCCTAGAAGTTATTACTTCTAGCTTTTTCATTTTGTTGGATTACGTAATAGTATCCTTGTTAGAGATCATACATTTACGTTCGGAAATCTCATATGTGCAAGAAGGTGAACATACTGTACAATTCCATGTAAGAATAACAACTATAGGCATAAACATATATTCCATAAAATCTAATACTAGTACTTACATATTAAAGATTGAAGGAACTGGTTTAATGGCACGTCTATTGCGTTCTACCCTTCGAAATTTCAATATACATCAACGCGTCTCAACATATCTATCCAATGAATCATGTTTACCAAATCCAAAAATTCTCCCACAAAGGTAAATATTTTTGTGGTGCTTTTGGACGATTGATATTTACATGTGATATTTTCCACATTATTTTAGCTTCTATTTGAAACTGATTGCACTCTATGTGGGAGTAATATTCCTCATTTATAAAAGTACAACATTTTTGCGCCTAAGACGTCTTGTATGTGGCTATTTCTATTACAAACGTGAGAAGCAACGTATACTTTATTTGTACAATAATTTGTTGAAACAGCGACACGCATTTTTTGAGGTTATGTTGAAGAAAGCTGAAGAAAATGTAACTAAACGCCAAATTCGCCGGCGTTTAAATCTACTGCTTGTAGGTTATGTGATTTAAGCAAATATTAAAATTATAGATCTATATTATCATATTCTTATTTAGAATATTCGGTTGAGATATCCTACATACTTTGAATGGTTAAAATACTTCAATGCCGCACGACGCAAATGTTTGGTGTGTGATGATTTGGAAGGTAAATGTGCAATATATGGTACACTGAGATCCATGTATAGTAAGAATATATTTCGATTTACGTTGTTTGTATTTTCTACGATTTTCTATGGGAACTCTGATGCTAATTAATTTAAAAATATTTGGTTTGCAAGTATTTTCCAATATATCATACATGACCATTTCGCGGAATAATTATTAAAAACGTACATCGAAATATTGTATTTTATTATTTGAAAATAATTCCTTCATATATTTCTACATCTATGTAGATGATGATTTTGTTATTTGCACCAATACAACTTGCGGATTTGCCTACTGTCATAATTGCTGGCAAGACATTGAGTTATGCCTGATTTGTAAGCAACGTATTACGGTGACATATATTCTTAATTTTAAGCAATTTTTCGAAGAATTTACATTCACTTAATTATTTATATATATATATATATATATATATATATATATATATATCTACATCTCTATGTACAAAGGTACAAACCAAATAAATATAACAATAATAACACTAAATAAATGTTATAAATAAATTTGTTTTAATTGAATTTCAATTAGAAAAAACAAATATTAGAAAATACTTACTAATGCTGAGATGATTTTTTTCAAGTACAAGAAGATTTATGTCTCTTGTTAAAATAATAATGCTACTTCAATATTACAATAGATTAAAAATGATAGTCTTCGATAAGATCCTAAACAATACACTGAATCTAGACCATAATATTATTATTAAAAATTTCAATCTAAAAAAAATTACACCAACCCCAAAAATAAGACATTTTTATATATATTTGCAAAAAGTTTTCATTTTTTGGAAATTTTTATTGTACAAATTTTCTCAAAACTTAACAATAAATTACATTTTTCTTTATCTTATCAATATCATTATCTTTCTTTCATTTGTTGTTTTATTGTTGCTGTTAATTAGAAACATCTTTGAATGAATATCGAGCATAGTATGTATAGGGATAATAAAGTAATAAATAATAATAGTTATAGTTAATATCAAAGGGGATTTTGCAAAGATGTTTTATAAGACATACATACATCCATGCGCGCGTGTTTGTGTGTGTATGTTTATTGTTCATACATAGCAATGCAGAAATATTTACATAGGCCAAAAAAAGAAACATTACAACAATTGTGCCATTTGGAAACTAGTTTCGTTGAGTTTTTGTATTTAAGTGTAAATATCATACAAGTCTCCAAGTTGTTCAATTGTTCAAACGCTCATCAGCCTTAAAATTGACCATACTGTTTGTTTGTTTGTGTTGGTGGTGTTGGTAATTACAACTAATTTACTTAATAGCAGTCCCAATAGTTGTCTCAATAGATAACCTATATTTTTATTTATTTATTATTATTATTATTTTTTTTTCTATATAGATAATTTTACAGTTTTGTTGTTGTTTTTCTAGACCGTAGCACTACCATACGTACATATACCTGCATATATCTTTAATTATAGTTATTATATGCTGATGAATTGAATTGCATAAAAATAGCGTTGTTTTTTAATGATTTTTTGCATAGTGTGTTTATTATTTTGTTTTCTCTTTATGATACAAGCTAATATAACGCACACAAAATATTTGGCAAATATTCTGCATATAATGCGTGTGTGTAGGCACAAGAAATTTGTATTTGAGACAAAGCCAGAGACAGAGGTACACATACTTAGCGATAACGTCAAACTAATTATTATGCTGTCATTTTATTATCGCAATGATGCTCTATTGCCGAGGTTATAATGTTTTCTATTTGCTAATTAATTCATTTACATATTAGTGTGTATTGTCCTAATGTTAAATAACAATCATATGCATCTCATGCTTGCATTTCCATTGATGCAGAAATGTAAGTGAGTACCCTTTTATCTTTAATTTTACCAAGTAACAATTATTAATTAAGAAATAATAGAAGAAGAAGAAACACAAGAACAAAAAATTCAATGACTAGAATATACAATAATAAGAAAAACAGAAAATTAAACGATTCATATAAACATAAAATTACAAAATGTTCGAATATGATCGATCGATTTTTGATGTTATGAATTAAGTAGGTACTAAATAAATTAATGAAACATCTGCAACTCTTGCACACAATCAATGGCTGAAGTACACGAATATTATTGATTAAACGTACAATATTTAGTTAGCTTTTCCAATCCTTCGAATGTATGCATGAATGACATTTAACCAATTAAAATGATCAGCACAGCATCACATATTTATCATTTTTATAACAAATTACTTCCGTCTCTACTTCTGCCTTGCTCACTTTTTCGATTTGTATATAACATTTAAAAGAAAACACAAAAAAAAACATTAATCAGTGCATTTACATATTTTTCTTCTTCTATATATGTAGGTACATATATCATATTATATGAATTTGTTTATTATAAATATATGGAAAGGATTGTTGAATGTCTCAAAGATTAAAACAAAGCGAAATTGTGAAAAAATACAGTAATAACCGAGTTCAATTTGTTTTTTTTTTTTTTTTCTGTTTTGGTATACATCGTATGTGTATACTTATGTACATATGTACATATTGTTAAGAAAAATTGTGAATTGATTGTGGAGTAATTAAAAGGAATACTCGGTTAAACTATTTCATTTAATATTTATCAAATTTTAACTTTTAATACTCATTATTCTTTAATAGAAATTTCAAATTATAGCATAGTTATTCATTATTGTATAGTTTTCTTATATATGTATGAATTCTAATATATCAACTGCGAGTTTTATCCTCTTTTTAAAATTTTTATTATAGATTATCACTATTTTCGTGAAAAGTTATTGTGGAATACATTTAGGTTCTTCTCTTAATGCTTTGCTATATAGAATTTCTTTGTTTTCTTTTTTTTTTTTCCTGCCTATACATATAGGTATTCGTATAGATTTACATAATATGTATTATTTTTAATTTTACACAAAGTATTATGTTTCAATGCTTTTTAATTCATCATTATTAATTGATATTCACATTTTCTGAAGTATAAAAAAATGAATTATGACAAAATATTATTTAGTATAAAATTAAAAATAATTTTCGGCAACTCATGTAATCATTCTATGCAAACGTCCATGTATAGCATAATTTAAGTCTTTGTTGTGTGTTGTTTTATTTTCTTATTATCGTGATTATCATTCAATATTATACGTACATACATTATAAGGCGTTGTGTTTGTTTGCAAAAAATTTTGTTCGTACTTACGAATTATCTTTCATTTATAGTACAATAAAATTTAACAAAATTCTCTAAATATTAATTTTAGGCACGTACTACTAATAAAATATCTGCAGAGCAGTGGTGTGGTTTTACAATTATACATATACATATTTCATGCGAATTTTTTCTTTTTTTTTTCTTATTTCACTTTTGTTATTTCAATCACAATGGATATATGAATGCATGCATTCAAAAAATTTAAAAATAAACTATACTCGTACATTGGATGGATCACAGTTATTGTCGCTTCGGCCGCATGCAACCATAGATGTTGTCATTGATTACATCTCCCCAATCTGTCCAAGGTTAACGTTAACATTTTCAACAGATTTTAATAAGTCTTTCAAAGGTTTTCTGAATCTTATGCACGAGCTGGCGTCGTTTAGTGGTTATACGGCATGATCTTACGCCACCAGCTGAACTACTTGTGTTTTTAATGTTATTGCAATTCCAACAAACCGCATTTAAGTCATGCTTGAGCAGAGTGCTCATATTTCTATGCGACGGCGGTTGATTAAATTGTACATTGCTGTTACTCTCTTGACAACAACCATTATAAGGTGGTGGCACCATTACGTTTTGTCACCGCTGACGGAATATCACTTCCAGCCAACACGGACATCGGGTGATATCTTGGCGTTTGTATGTGCAGCCCCAACCTTTGGCAAAACTGATGCGCATGCTAAATGTATCGACTGGTCCCGTTTGTGCACCAGGAAAATGTGAAGGATATATCAACGATTGTGCCCTATAATTGGAAAAAGAAAGAAAATTATTAACTATTATCCATATATACGACAACAGACAGACAGACACACACATACCTTTGACTGTCGAAGGCCCTTAGACAATCCCCCGGCATTACACGGCACACACGAAACCAGCTCTCACTTAATGTTGGTGAATATACAAAAATTGGCACTGTCGAACGATTAAACAGCCAAACGCCATCAGCCTCTTGACTTAAGGTTACACCTATTCAGTGAGTGGAGAATTTGAAGAATGTACATAAATCATTAATCGTCATTGACATGCGGCGGATTAAAATGCCAATTCTCTTACCTAAACCAATTTTTTGCCGTGTATATTGCACATCGTCAGGTGATGGTGTTGACTTCTTTTCGGCTAAAGCTTTCAGACACATGCCTTCCTCATTCATTTCGCCGCCAATGCATGGATTCTCCGAATAAATGTTAATTGATGACTTTTTCGCTAAATAACGTTCGCCAACACGTTGCGCCAATTCCCAGTAAGCTACTTGGCACCAGTTCAACGACGACGACGACGACGACGAACACATGCGTCGATCTAAAGTGCGCAACAAGCAGAAGAAAATAAACACAAATGAAAAAGGCTTTAATTAAATGTGATGTTTGGTGATTTCGTAATAAAAATAAAATTTTTTTTTCAATCAGATTTATGATATGATTTATAATACTTAATCCTCGCTCTCTCTCTCTCTCTCTCTCTCTCACTCTCTGTACTCCTCTCGACAGACACTGACAATAGCCATGATATTGCAAATTCATTGTTGTCATTTTGATGTTAATAAAGCCAATACATTGTTGTGGGGAATATTAAATTCCGACAATAAGAACAACAAAAACAACAAAATACTCGCCACATCAAAGTTGAAGCTGAAGAAAAAAACCGTCGAAGGTGACCATCAAAATTTCGGTGAAAATTATACGTTGTAAGGTGATTATTTACGTCACAAATGAATGTATGAATGTGTACATCTCATTACAATACATTTTATTTTAATCATAATACGTACACATATTCTCGTACATATCATGCATACACATATGTATGTATATGTAATACAACAACAAAAATGTTAAATGTGCGCAATGAAAACACTTCAATTGATACAAGTGCCAGCCCATTAAAAATGGTAATAATTTTGGCGCCACCATATACAAGCACAACAATAATACCTACATATAAGTAGGTACATTAGCAATAAAACTGAGACGGAAAAAAAAATACAGCTGCGCCAGTCGGCCAACAACAAGCACAAGTACAAAGTTTTTATTGTTTCTTCTCCTATTTGTTATTCTATGTTGGTTTTTTTTTTTAAGGTATTTAAATATTTTTATTGTAATTAATTCTAATTCTACATACATATATATATATATATATATATATATATATATATATATATATATATATATATATATTTATATATATATATATATATATATATATATATATGTATATATATATATATATATATATATATATATATATATATGTATATATATATATATATATATATACATATATATATATATATATATATATATATATATATATATATATATTCGATATGCAATACAACAATAACAAGAAACATAAAAAATGGCTTATTTATTTACCTATTTGTGTGATTTGCATATACAACTAAGCATTTATAAAGAAGCTAATAGCCAGAATAACCACCACCAACTACTTATATATTATACATATATCTATAATAAAGTAGGTTTTTGCATATATAGGTAGTTTAGATTTATAGGAAACGGTGAGGTGAAAAAGGAGAGCGGCAAAACATAAAGAAAGAAAAAAAAATAGCTTCAGCCAGAAGAGCAATGAAACCAGTGTGACTAGAATACAGTCACTGATTTATTTTTAACGTTTAAATTATTATGCAAAATTATTGGATTACATTCTTGCATGATTTTTTTTTTCTTTTCTTTTCGTTCTCTTGTACCTACTCTCCTATTATTTGAGACCAAGTAGTAGTATAGTAGAGCAGCGAAGAAGAAGAACACAATATATTATAATAAATGAATAATTTTTATGACGAAAAAAAATTAAAGCAAAAAAAATCGCATACACGTGTTGTACCATTTCGGAAAGAAAATATTTCATTTTGAAAATATTAATAAATTTTGTTTTTGAAATTTATTATTCTCTGCGCAGAACATACACACGTTGAGCACAAATATAATTGAGTTGAAATTTATGAAGTTACCTAAGGATTTAGGAGTGACCATAAGTAATCGATTATTTGGAAATAAGTTTTCGTCCTACTGTGCCGATCATTGAAAAGGAAGCACATATTTTTTAAAAGGTTTTAAGTAAAGCAGCCAATTGCTCTAAATATTCTAAAAAGTAAAAATTTTTTTTGAATGAAGGTTAACAAGTGCAAATCTTGGTTGACGAGGTCTTCTACTTGATAATGACAACCTAAATATGTTAGTAGCCTTAGTTCTTGGTCAAATCAAGCATCAGTAAGAAACCCTGAACCAAGTTTGTCACTGAAAAAGGATTCACCGTGTATTTGTTGCAACCTGGAGAAAAAGTTAGTGCTTAGGTGTATTCAGAACTCTTGCAAAAGGTGCTGCTTTGGACTAAGTACACAATGGTGAAGTTGAACCCTCTCTCGAGAAACGAAAACTACACTCTCCAAGTCTGTCATCATAACTAACCGCAAATATGTCTCGGAAGCTGGGTCAATTTCTTCCTCATATGAGAGGATACTTGGAGTTTTCAAGAGAAAAGTCCTTCGAAAATTCTCAAAGACTCATTTGTGTTGGTGGCGAATAGCGATTAAGGTACAACAATGAGCTTTATATGCCGTGTGCAGGCATTGATATTTGGTTAAGCACATCAAAAGCACGCGGTTACGCAGATGTGGTCATGTTGTGCGAATGGAAGAACACGCTACAGTCAGGAAAGTGTTAAATTCAGACCGCGCAGGACGACGCAGACGGAGAGATAATTCCAACATCCGGTAAAAGGACCAAGTACTCGAAAATCTCTTAGCGCTTGGAATTTCTAACTGGTGAAGCATACTTCATTCGAGCAAAATCGGTTGTGACGTCCAAATAAGTAAGTAAGCAAGCATTCCGACCTGTTGAACAAGTTGGCATCTATAACGATAACAAGTAAGGATGCATCTTAAGGCACATGAGCTTTTTATAAAAAGTTGATTAAATATTTTTACAGAATGTAATCTTTAATGTCATATAAATCAATCATTGGTGATTTCAATCCCCGGCTGAAGCATAACTTTAATATCGAAAAGATTATTCTTTTGAACGGCATCCACCTGTCGGCAGACAATTGGCAATTCTTCCGGCAGTAACAATTTACCATGATAAGACTTCTGAAAGAGCTTTGTGGAAAAGTTCAAAAAAAGTGACGTCACAAAGGTTCTGCTGCTCGGAACCGGTTAATATTCTCCAAAATTTAACACGCACAACAGTAGTGGAAGTAAAGCTCGACCAAAACGCCCTCTGGGATCTATAAGTGCGACGTATTTGTTTTTATTTTGTTTTTTGTAAATCAAAAAGTTGATTATACTACAAAATTTCTTTTAAATTTCAATATTATTGATTACAAGCATATATATATATATATAGAAAATAAAATTCCATATAATTTAATTTCTTAGAAAAACTCAAAAATTAAAGATAATTTTTAAAGGTAATACTCAAGAAAATATATTGCTTGCAGTTTAGTGTTCTCAGTATCGATTAGAACATGTTAATTGCTTTCGTCGAATTTGTTGGAAATATTATATAGCCAGAAATGAAAATATGTTATATTTTGTCTGATATAAATGCATAATCTTTTAATGATATTACAAATAAAATCAGTAACCACTGAACTGCAACGGTGTTGCCAATATGTAGATTTTTATATGCCGACGAAAATATAATTTCACCATTCGAGAAATAAATTGAAAATGTTGCAAAATATTGCAATTCTTTTGGCAATGAAATATGTACACATCAAGTCTGGCGTTCAATTGGCGCCACTATATGGTGATGATCTCGTATTAACAATTGACGACAGCAGTTGAGAATAGCATCAGCAATCAATTAGGCTGACGACTACCTACATACGTATGCACTTGTACTCGTGTAGTTATTACTGACAGAAGAGCAGTAAATTTATAAACAAGTAAACAACAATGTCAACTAAAGTAATTGCAACAGTTGCAGCAGCTGTTGCGCTATAATAGTAAACACACACAAAGCACAATGTGATATTTAAAATACGGCTGAATTGTTCGTGTTAAAAGCACAAAGTTACCCTATGTTTATTTTGCTGTTTGACTTGACAGTTGACAGGTTAGTCATTAAATCGAGTTCAAGTCGAGTGACCATCATCATCCTGACGACTATCAACTACATGCATTACTTCAACTATTTATTACTCGTAGGTATGTACACATGTATGCATACACATAAGTAGGTAGGTAAAAACAAATGAGAGATTAATAATCAAATCACCGGCAACAATGGCGCCATTGTTCTACAAAAACACTCATACTTCTTATACGCGTTCGTCTGTGTATATTCATACACGACGACATGAAAGCACCCGAAACAATAAATCGTCGTTAGTAGTCAATTGTTGTTGTTGTTGCAGTTGTTGTTATTGCTATTAGGGTTCGCATGAAATTATGAAAAAGAAATATCAACCATCAACCAAGGCAACTACAATAAGAACAAGAAAAAGAATGTTGATAATGATGATGATGATGTTGACGACGACGACGACGACGACGACGACGAGAACGGTGATGGTGGTGGTGATGGTGGTCATGTGCATAGAATGGTGGAAGTGACATTGTTTGGCGGTGACGTGTAATCACTGTTACGAGTGGATGACGACATCAGGTGGTGTGGTGGATGCGGGTGGCGCCAAATGTTATGCGGTTAATTGGGTCGTGATCGTTCAAATAGTACCGGCAATGGCACCCAACCCAACCCAACCTAACCCAACTACATATATATGTACGTAAATACACACAACATACATTTCTTTCAACTGGCGCCGGCGGCGACAATTATTATATATACATATATATTCATATTCATATTCATTATTTCGACTTGTATTTTTAATAACAAACCACACAAAACCAACTTTCAACACAATTTTTCTTTTGATTATTTACTTTTATTAGGCTATTTTGTTTTTTATTTTGCTCATTATTTTAGATTTATTAATTAATTCATTAATTAATGAATTAGTATTGCTTCTTTAATGTAAACATATGTACATACATGATTACAAAAAAAACAAAAAAGAAAAAATAATGGTGGGATGGAGAACAGCAACAAGGCGCCTCATCATCACAATTGGGTATACGTATGTAGTTGGCGCACACGAGGCGAGAAATATCTAGCTACCTACCTACCTACCTACCTACTCTTGTAACGGCGCAAGCTGTTGGCGACGGTCGACGTTCAATGCTCTTTCTGCCGCTTCTACTACAACACCGCTACATCATCTTTAAATTTAGAATAGAATTGTTTTATTTGCTCTATAATACATGCACATACATATTGTATATATGTGTGTATATAGCTGATTGTCGGTCATTCTTTAGCTCATTTTATTATAATGATGATGGTGCTGTATATAGTATATACAGTGGTAGAAATGTACATAAATTCAAGTAATTAATTTAACCCATTTTTTGCCATGGGCAGAGAGGTGTCTATTTTTTTAAATATATTTCGATCAGCAATATGACATTTATGCCGTGAAAAATACATAACATTTTCTGTTTTAAAGTAACACAGGATACAGTATAATCCATTTTTTGTAACATTTTAGTGTGATTTTCTTAACCAAGCTCCCAATCCGTAAATTTTGTCAATTGAAATTTTCAAATATTAGCGATCATCAGTAATAAAGAATGGTTATTTTTTTGGATTATAAATGTTGAAAGTTCATCTTTTTGTGAATAGTTATTTAAACAAAGAGAGAGATGGTTTTAAAAAACTTTCCAGCTGTTCTCAAGTGAACAAATTCTGTATAATAAATATTTGATTAGAAGAAAATCATCTCTAAATTGACGTTTAATTTAGGCAGGCCAGAGAGACAGTGTTTTTCTGGCATGATAAAAAGTCAAGGAGAATGCGGATGAGTATCGGTTTGGACCGGCTTCAGAGCCTTTGGTTGTTTGGTAGGACAGGGACCTAATTTTGAAGCTGGGTATTTCAAAAAAAAAAAAATTTAATTATATATTTTTGGGGGTTGATTAATGCAAATGTAAAAATATTCTCGATTAACTAGCAAGAAACCCCAACTTAACACTGACTTATGCATAGGGAAGGCAATATAACAAAATAAAAGGTCGTAAAAGTCGTAAAAAATCTTATCTAAAACTTAAAAAGCTCAATCAAAGAAATCCCAAAATATAGCAAGAATATACTATATTTCTAGGGATATGAATTGAATGATTTAGATGAATTATGATATGAATTTGAGTTTGTTGGTCTTTTAGTTATTATTGGTGAATTTATGTAAATGTCAACTTTATGCTTGGATTTTCGAAGAAACACATCTAAAAAAGCTTAATAGTAAAATTAATTATCGTAAAATATATTTGAATCTATGGGAATTTCCATCACTGTCTGTATGTATGTATATTGAATGTAGCGTGTTTTTGCCGATGAGTCGATGTTTGCGTGATGAAGTCGGCGTTTGTTATTTTTTGTTTTGTTTCTTTCATTTCATTTTTGGTTTGTTTTGCCACAGCAAAACGGCATCATGCCGCTGCTAAAATAGTCGCCGGCCATCCTTTACAAATGTGAGTTTGAGGCTGTATGTACATATGTTTATTATTTGATTGTAATAATTTCACATATTCTATTTTTGTTAGTGTTGTGGTTTTTTGCCATTTCAAATTTGACATTTGATTTGCATACATTGTTTATCGTGTACCTGCTTACTATGCATAACTACATATGTACATATGTTGTGACTTTAGAACTTGAATTTATCAGCACTAATTAAAATAAGCTTGTTCTATATCAGAAGAATGCATCGTCTGCTATTAAGAAATAATAAATAAATGTTATTATTGAAGAACATTGAACAAAACCAACGAAACACAGCTGAAAATCAACTAATAACACCACAGCTGCCCTGGAATAGCCCTTAGAATGGTGAAATGTTTGACCGATCTCATTAATTTTACCTCCCAAACAATTCTCATAAACATACTTACTTCCTATCTTCAAACCCTGAGAGAGCTCCCATACTTGGGCTTGAAAGCCCAAGAATCGACTCTAGAGTGATGGCATACCCACTCAACATCTCCAGCCTTTGAGGAAGTTTCCATACAAAATGAATACAAAAACAAATCGACTAAAATCCTTAAGGCGGTGAAATGTATGACCAACTGCGATTATTATTTTTTTCTCCCTGATATTTCTTTTTCACATACTTAGTCTTTTCATCCACCCATTGAGGGAGCTCCCATTCGAAATTAATATATAAACGCCTGAAAATCAAATAATACCACAACTGCCAAGAAAGTGCTGCTAGAGTGGTAAAATGTAAGACCGACCCCACTAATTTTTTTCTTCTCAATACTTTCCCCAAACATACCTATTGCCTATCTTCGCCCATTAAGAGAGCTTCCATACTAAATGAACACAAAAACACCTAAAATCCCATAGCTATGGGATTACGGTAAAATCTATAACTGACTTTAATTAATTTTACCTTCTCCATATTTTCTCCAAATATTCTTACCCGCTACCTCCACCTCCCTATAGAATTAATGTATTTAAGAACTATCTATAACATCTGACGGCCGATTTTAATTCTGGAATTTGTTTTTGCTTCCTTGGAAAAAAAAATTATAATATAAATTCGTTCTTCTCTCAGATAGATAAAAACTTTGAACCGGCTCACACCTTATTGCTTATTCATACATTTCTTTTGCTTTTGACGCAAACTACATCTCAAAATGTTTTCTCTTTTCCAAATACAAGTATCATAAAGGACGTTAAACGAAAAAGCTCACGAATTAAAATTAAAGCAATACTTATTTTGAATTTTAATGAAAATATTTTGAAAAATTAAATAATATTTTGCATTTTAGGGCATTCATAAATAAATAAATTCGTACATATTTTACGTATGCATGTATGTAGATAGGCACATATGAAAGTATTTATAAAAATAAATACACACATTCATAGCATATGTGTGCGTATTTGTCGTCGCTTTAATAGATTTACGTTTTTGCATATTTTTCTGAAAATGTCTGGCGCCATATCAATTAAGTTGAATAGTTGAATAGCACACACAAAAGCACACTCAATGATTATACTATAATATTCAATTTTAAGGTGAGATCTGATTTGTGTCAGAAAATGTGCTGCGTCCGTTGTTTATATAAATATTTATTAAATCGTATTAAATGTGAAAGAAAATTGCAATTAATTGGAGGAAGAGAACAAATATGAATGCAATAGCTTTGTATATATGCAAGTACGTATATGTGTATGCATGTATGTATATACAATAAATATTCATTTAATCTTACAAATATACTTACGCCGCGTAATATACATTCATGCATATTTACAAATGAGTATGTACATATTTGGCGCCATCGAGGCGTCTCAACAACGCCTTCGAATAGAGCGGCGTGATGGCGTGTTCATTGCGTGTCGTCATCGTAAACTTGTAAAATACAAATCCATACAAACATGTATATACGATCTGTCCAATATACAATACAAGTGACTTATTACTATAAATTCTTGTTTGTTACTAAGTTTCGTCTCCGTAATTCTGTTTAGTAATTTTGTATAGTTGATAAATAAATAATATTTATTATAATTACTTGACACTGTCATAGTCGTCGCAAATCGGTGTTTTTTTTTTTCCACATACACACATATACTCGTACATACATATGAGGAATAGAATGAAACTCAACGAAACGTAACGAAGCTCTAATACAACCACTCCCCCACTGTCCATTATAGTAATGTTCGATGTGATGTTGCTAATGAGTGGCGCCGGCATTAAACTGTCATTCAGTGTAATGATAATTATACATATACCTACCATATTAAAAATGACAAATTTATTGGATAAATATGGATAGTTATGGATTAAAGTTCATATACTTTTTAGATATCTGTTGTTTAATTTTATTTCGCTTTTTTATGACTTTATAACCGTATTATGAGCGCATTTAAATTAAGTGCGAAATGTGATCAAATGTATATGAATGTATATATACATTTACAGACACATAAATATGTTTATAAATATATGCAAATAAATACAACAATATTAAACTATAAAATTTGAAATGTTAAAAAAATAAAAATTATAATAAATAATGTGGCTAGCAATTATTTTTAGCAAATAATATGTAAGCATTTTTGAGAGTTTTGATCATTTATATATTGCACACATGAAAAACGTCAATATATTCTGAAAGAAGGATCACAGATCATTTCAATTTGGCCTTTTTTTAAATATAAAATGGAAATTTATCGCAAAATGTTAATGTTCTTTATGAATCTAATTATATTTTTACGTTCTTTTTGTAATTCTTCCTCCACTCGGTATAGCTAAATTTGAATGAATGTATCGATCGAATTACATATATTTATTCAATTACTCAATATTCGTAGGTATATGATAAATGAAGCTGGTACCTATTCGTAATAAAACTAAATACACGTGCTTCTAACCACCACCACCACCAGTCAAGTTTTATCAACAGCGAGTGTTGTTGCTATTTATTTATTATGATTATTGTGTTTTTGCTTTGCCATCAATATCACTTATAATACACCGTCGTCGAATCGATCGAAAATGTTTATTGCTGCTATATGCTTGATAGTAAGTAAGTGACATCATCATTTAAATTAGAAAAGGCAGCGCAAAAAACAAAAACAAAAACAAAATACAAATATCATACAATAACAGAGCTCTTAACTAACAATTTCAATATGTATGTATGTATGTGTGAATGTGTCTCGATTTTGACTTGAAATCGAATTTTTGTATTCACATAAATACAACAAGAAGAATTTAAAAAAATATATACCAACAACAACAAGAACAACAAAAACTCATTGAAGTAGTACAACGACAATCAGGCATGTAATTCTATAAATAAATTTCAACACTCCCGCCTTCATATATCACACACTTCACATCATTTCGTTTCATCTCATATGAATTCGTTCCACATTCACACCAAACGCACATACACACCACCATCACTCTGTGGACTGGGTTTCATTCCACACTTTGTACGCATTGATCATCGCTACCATGGTGGTGATGCTAGCTTGATATGTGTATTCGTTTATATCGTATGGTGGTTGTGTTCGTGTCGTTCCGTTCGTAGTCATTGTCGTAGTCGTCGTCGTCGTCGTCACCGACAGCGTCTGCGTCGGCATCGTCGTCGTCTTTGCTGTTGTTGTTTAATTGTTAACATCAATAATGAAGAAAGTGACGACTTGACGCGGCAAACTGGCGCCTAAAAAACATGACTACTTGTTGAACGCACATACACACACTCACACACATACATAGACACACTTTATAAAACAACCGACAAATTGAAATGATAATAAACCAGCAATTTAGTCGGCGAACAAAATAAAAAACGAAAATAGTATAATAAAAGAAAAATAATACAGATAATACATACAGAAAAAAAACAGAAATGAAAACAAAAATCACAATAGAATCAAATATAAAAACAGCAACAAAAAATTAAAATGAGAACAAATTAAATTTTGGTTAATTTCATATTTTCTTTCTGTTTTTTTTTATTTTCATATACATATGTCAGTATATTTTCTTTATTAATATACATTTTTTAAGTATTTATATCTGCATAATAACCCTTAAATGGTCTACTTTTAAAGACAAGATATTTGAAACGTTAAAAAAGCTTGGAAGAGTAATGAGAATTTTTCAATTAAACTTCGTTGTGAACAGAAGACCCCAAAGACACCACCCATCAATCATATATTTGCCAATAGATAGATTTGTGATATCATTCAGAATGGAACAAATTTTTTTGACTAAATTTAACTGCCTGTTACTACATAACTTTCTTAACAACCAATAGCTACATATTTAGTTACAAATAATTGCAAACATGTTCAATTGTGTATGTAATTATGGCAAAAAATGTTATAATTTACTTGACCTTGGGCTTGAAATAAAAATAAGCTTAACTTTTAAAACTATAAATCTAATATTGAATAACTTTACTCTCGCATATGCAATGCATATTAAGGTTGGTCGTATAGTCCTATGGAGCTAAGCGAAAAATATCAAATTCAGAAAATTTCATGAATCTTTTTTCAAGGAAACAAAAATAAATACTAGATTTGAACCCCTTTACTTTTTACTTTTTACAGCCATTATATTAGAATCCATTTGGTAGGGCAGCTAATGAAGAGAAGGGTAAATATATTCGGATGAAATGTCGTCAAAGACATATCAATTGGGGTCGATCATACATATTTCACCACTGTAAAGGTGATTCCTAGACAGCAAAGAGGTTATTTGTTGATTTAATGAGTTTTTGTGTACATTTTTTCTAGTAGCTGTCTGAATGAAGCAAGTGTGTTTGGAGAAAGTGTTGAGCGGAAAAAACGGATGGAATCCATGATATATTTGATCGCTCAAGGGCTGAATTGTGTACAGCTATGGAATTATTTGTTATTTTCAGATGTTTTACGTTTATTTTGTATGAGGTTCCCCTAAGAAGTGTAGGTAGTGTGTAAGCAAATTCATAAAAACAAAAAATTGAGGTGCTAAATTGAATGTGGGCCATTCATATATTTTATCCCCCTGGGGCCACCCCTTAATTGTAATTATAAAATAGTAATTTTTCTAAACTTCAGTGCCACCGTTTTCAGGGTAGAGGTTAGGTTAAGTTATGTGGCTGCCCTCTCTCTGAGAGGACACACTTAGGCCAGTTATGCCAATTATGATACCACCGAAATTCTCTTCCAATACTGTTGTGCGTGTTAAATTTAGAGAGCATTACAAGGGTCCTACTTATTTTAGCCGGTTCCAAACGGCAGAACCCTTGTGACATCATTTTAACTTAGTTTTGTCACAGAGCTCTTTTAAGAAGCATTTTTGGCAAACTGTGTGGGTGCCGTGGCTCAGTGCTTAGCGTGTTGACCTTCTGATCTGTAGGTCGTGGTTCAATCCCCGGCTCATGCATAACAAATTTAATATCGAAAAGATTTTTCTTTCAAACGGTACCTACCTGTCGGCAAGCAATTGGCAATTCTTCCGACAGTAACAACTTGCCATGAAAAAGCTTCTAAAAGAACTCTGTGACAAAGCTCAGAAAAAGTGATGTCGCAAGGGTTCTGCCGTTCGGAACCGGCTAAAATAAGTAGGTCCCTTCTAATACTGTCTAAAATTTAACACGCACAACAGTAATTGAAGAGAAGCTCGACCAATGAGCCCTTCGGGGCTTTAAGTGTCACATATTTATTTTTATTTATTTTTGGCAAACTGTTACTGCCGGTTTCAGGGTAGAACTATGGGAATAAAATATTCCCAATTTTATCATTTTCCCTGCGCCACGCTAATTTAAAATTTGATCCAGCCTAATGTACAGTTTTTGTAATTTTACAATTTGTTAGTGGATTGCTGTCATCGACACACACAACGATTGTTTCAGGTTTTGAAGCTACACATTTATGTTAAGAGAGCCTTTAATACCACAAGCAGAGAGAGAGAGAGAGAGAGTTAGAGAAAGAGAGGCATAAATAAATTCTATGATATAAATACAATTATTTCTTAATTATCATTAAGTAGATGTATTTGTATGTCAATCAAATAAAAAACAATGCATATAACTTACCTTCACCATCAGTGGTGAGTGATTCGTTTGGAATTCGAACATACAAGCCGGACTGCTGTTGATATTGTCGATCTAGACATTTTCTGCTGGTGCTGTCGCTGCTGCTGGAAATGTTGGACGACGACATGCCACGACTTTCGCCTTCTACACCGTCTATACTTGCGGTAACAGTGGTTGCCGTTGTGTTGCCTCCGTTTAGTGAACAATCGTCGTCGTACATCTCCTCTGACATACGATCTACACAAAGGAAAAATAATCATTTAAAACGATTTTATTATATATTTTCATTGTAATGCATAATATGTATGTACATACTATGTGTAGATAAAGTATGTATATACAGGATAAAGTGAAAATTGTTAGTCTTAAATAATTATGTATAATAGTAAGGCACTACATATTATCTATAAACATAGCTATTTCTTTACTTTAAAGGCTTAATTTTTCATATTTGAATATGAAATGGAATGCCAATTGTTACTGCTGCTGTTGTGTGGGTGAATACAAATGTCGGTGGTGGTAATGGCAGCAGTAGCAACAGCAGCAACAGCCAGCTTGAACATATGAACATGTAGATTTGGTTTATGCATGCATGAGGGATACGCAAACGTATAAATCAACAGAGCAAATAGGACGTCGTGTGCTATTGCAAAAAAAAGTATTATAATAATATAATACACACGTAGGTATTACACATGTACGCGCAGACACACACACACACACACACACAGTCACAAACAATCATAAATGAACATTTCTCGCAACAAATCAATACAAATTATCACGCGGCGCCATGCCGCCATCCGCTACAATGTCGCTACTGCTGCTGTACTGCTCCACTGCCCCACGTCCAGTAAATACACACACTCATTGACTCATACGTAGACGAGCTGCAGGTATGCATGTGTAAAATTTTTATTCATTTTTATCCACATATATACTCGGACAAAGCTGTCGGCGGCAGCTGTTTGTTTGTTTAAATATCGGCGCCACACATTATTTGTGCTTCGAAAATTTATTTGCAAATATGTTCATATGTTTGTATATTTTCGTATGCGTCTACTGAATTTGAATCTTGGCTAACTGCTTGGTTGGTTAGTTTATTTAATATTCATTTGTGTTTGTTGTGTGTGTGTAAGGTATATAAAATTTCGTATCTACCGCGCCCCACTTTTTTTTTCGTTCGATTTTCGTTGTTTACATTAATTTATTTTTCTTCTTCTTCTACTTCTTCAATTAACATTGCTTAGTGCTTTTTTTAGCGGAACCCAAATAAAAAGCAAAAAAACGTTTTTCTGCTATGTAAGTACGTGTTTTAAAGCATTTTCCGTTGCTTCTTTTGTTTGTTTGTTTGTTTTTTTTCGTAAATCTTTCACAATACTTATTTACAATACAAATATGTACATATATAGATATAAAGAAATATAATCTACCTTTGGTTTTCAGTCTCTCCATTTTTAGTCGTTGATAGGGTGGCGGTGCAATTTCTGAAAAAAAAATATAGAACAAATTCAAATATCAATTATGGAAAAAATGATACAAGACTTATATGAAATATGCAATTAAGCTCAAACTACATTTTTAGTTTTCACATAAAAATGTTTATAAAGTAAGTTAACTATTCATAGGAAATCTTTTGATAATTCTCAAAGCATTGTTGTAGGTACGAGACTTATACCAAAATAAAAGCAGCAATTTTCTAATAAAAACCACTTAAATATTGAAATGCCAAAAACTATGATATCCAATAAAAATTCTTATCAGCGATTACTTTGCAAGTTGAATCACTTTTTCAATTAATTTTACTTTACTTTAATCGAATCAGCATTATTATTTCTTTCCCATCAAAACTACACTATTACATTCAACAATAATTTATATAAAACCAGCTTTAAATTGAATGATTTTAATTGAAATGCGTGGTCGATTTTAGTTTATTTTTCACACGTAAGAAATTCAATTTATTTACAACAATCATTCAATCATTCTTCTTCTTATTATTTTTTTTAGCCATTTTATGACAAATATACTTAAAAATGTATATACGAGTAGATTAAATAACAATAAGTTTGTGCTTATATTTTTGTTATTTTTATTTTTGTATACATTTACTTATGTATACACTGCACGACACTTGTCAATTCCTATTTGAATCTTTGCTCTAAAAAAAAAAAGTTTTTCATTGCATAACTAAAAATTTCTGCATTGATTTGAATCGAGTTGAGCTGAATTGGACATTTAAAAAAATAACTTCATTGTTATTTGGTAAAAATTTGCCGAGAAAAACATTATAAAATAGAATTTACTCAGCGAAATAGGGGAAAACATCACTAAATCCTCAAATGAAATTTTGATTATCATTTAAACTAAAATAATTCAAACAAAATATACAAAATATCGAACTCCATCACACAGAGACTTCAAGCTTTCGTCAACAAGTGTTTGAGGATCATATGTAGATTATTCTGGCCTAACACTATTTCCAACGAGGCACTATGGCGTCTAACGAACGAAGAGACTATACTGAACCAGATTAAGCGTAGGAAGTGGCGCTGGATTGACCACACGCTAAGAAACCATCACGAGAATGTCGCTTGAATGGAACCCTGAAGGGAGTAGAAGCCGCGGACGGCCAAAAAACACTTGGAGAATGTCAAACATGCGGGAACTAGCTGATGTCAACATCACATGGGATGGCGTTAGAACAACAGCTCAGAATCGTGTGCGATGGAGAAGCCTTGTAGAGGCCCTATGCTCCAGTAGAGTAGAATGGAGAAAAAAAAACACAAAATATTTATATTTTTTCCATTGCAAAGAAGATCGACAGCTTTCTTTAAATACAATAAGAAACTAAAAGTAAAATTTTAGTTATTTTGCTTTTGCCAAATATCTAATATTAAAGATATTTTTCGATACATTATGTTAGATTTTTTTTAATATATAATTATTTAAGTTTTCATTTAATAGTTTTTAGCAATGTAATGGAAATATATTGCATTAATATTTCAATTCATTTGATAAGATTCTATCTACCGAAAAATACTAATGAGATTATTCAAGTGTCACCCAATGTATGAATTATTTAAATATATATTTCATTATTCATTTCCATTTCAAAATTTTATTAAATCTCACTTGAATTAATGCCATTAAAAATACAAAAAGAAACATGAAAAAAGCGCTTTAAATCGATTGGAAAGGTGTGCCCCGGTGTGCCATATTCTCCGATTACCAAAAAATATTAACAAACAAAAAAAAAACACACACACGCACAAAATAATTATGCATACATATGAAAATGATATAAAAAGAACATCAATGCTGATAAACCTGTTTTCTAATGAAACTAACTTGTCGCATGGAAATATTGAATATTGTGAGAAGACGATAGATAACAAAACTAAAGTAAAGAACCGTCCAACTACTATATATCTACTATATACATTTTTCTACAGCTCAAACTAACAAAATTTCGCTGAAAATCAAATATTCGAATTTCTAAATTTCAAGTTTTAAACAAGTCATTCACATATAATTTTGCAATCAATGATAATTGTGAAAATGAATTATGAAATAATCCATTGTTCTGATAGATGAGGAGAAAAAAAAAACAGTTTAATAGTTATGACATTTCAACGTATTCAAAAAAATAGCTATGAGTTTTTTTTTTTGTTTTTTTTTTATTTTTATAAAGAATTTTTTTTTTTTTTTTTTTTTTAGCTTATTTTTTTTTTTATTGAATCTTTCTTAAATACAAGAAACTAACAATAAGTATTAAAATCTTACAAACTAAATAAAACTATGTGATATCCCCTACGTTCCATCACAATTTGGTGAGTCGCGAGATGTAGCAATTTTACAGCATATTCAGTGTGTCTTTTCTTTTTAATCGACGATGCCCCTTGCTCAGCAACAATTGCCTAGCAAGGGGATTCGGATGATTGTGTAATTTTTGAATGTAGCTTCTGCAGGACATTGCAACTTCCTCAGAAATTGTGGATACATTTAAATCTCGATGGATGTTAACGTTCCTCATATACCAAGGCGCGTTTACAATAATTCGCAGACACTTGGATTGTATTCGCTGCAATTTTTCGATATTAGAGGGAGATGCGGTGCCCCAAAACTGAATACCATAAGTCCAGATTGGTTTCAGGATTGCTTTATATAATAGCACTTTTTATTCAAGATTCAACTTTGATCTTTTGTGTAACAGCCACCATAACTGATTCATTTTAAGCTTGATCTGAGTTTTCTTTGCCTCTATGTGATTTTTCCATGTCAGCCTTCTGTCGAGGTGAATACCCAAGTACTTTGTTGAGGAACATTGTGGAACTGATTGGCCATTAATTTTAAGTGGGGGACATGTATCTAGCCTTAGCGTGAAGGTTACATGTACGCTCTTTGATTCATTGACTTTTATACGCCATTTTGCTAGCCAGATTTCGAGAGAATCGACATGAGTCTGCAGGAGTTTAGTAGCTTCTATGGGGTTAGAGCGAGAGCACAATATTGCCGTATCATCAGCAAAGGTCGATATGAATGTATAGTTATTGTTGGGCATATCTGAAGTGTATAAGAGATACAGTAAGGGACCCAAAACGCTTCCTTGAGGAACGCCAGCGTGAATATCCAATGGATTTGTTGTGTAATCCTTGTGATGTACGAGAAATTGTCTTTTCGTGAGGTAGCTACTAAGCAATGAGGAGACATTTGCAGGCAGTAATAGTTTGAGTTTGTAAATAAGGCCATCGTGCCATACTTTATCGAAATCTTGAGTGATATCAAGAAAGACAGCTGAGCAATACTTTTTTTCTTCAAAAGTGTTCCTTATCAGAGTTACAATGCGGTGGACTTGTTCTATTGTGCCGTGCTGTTTTCTAAATCCAAACTGATGTTGAGGAATCAGTTGGTTGAGATTAATAAATGGAGTTATATTCATGACAAGTAGCTTTTCGAATACTTTAGAAAGTAGAGGCAGGAGGCTGATAGGTCTGTACGATGCAACTTTTGTAGGGTCTTTTCCTGGTTTTGCTATCATAATAATTTTTGAAGTTTTCCAGCATTTGGGATAGTGTTTAATACGAAGGATAGCATTGAAAATGTGCATCAGATGAATTACTGAAGCCGGAGGTAGCTCTTTTATCATTTTACCGGTAATTTTATCTGGACCAGGTGATTTTTTTGGGTTTAAATCTTTATAAATTGCTTTGAATATGTCCTTTTTTTAATTTTGAGCGTTATTGAGCAAGGTTGAGAAGTTAATATTGGTAATGAGGACTGTGAAGAGGGTGGATTGGGTGTAAACACACTTTTTAGGTGGTTTGCAAAAGCCAAACCCTTCTCACAGTTGCTTCTAGCCCAATTACCGTCACTCAAACGGATGGGGGAATCAGTGAGAATTGGCCGATTTGATTTTTTTGCTGATTTCCACAAAGAGTAGTCTGACGCTTCACCAGGTGTTAATTTCGCTATGTGCTCTTCTAACTCTTTGTTGTTTTTATTTTTTAAGGCTTGCTTTAACTTTCGAGTGCAGTGCTGTAGCTGTGTTTTCAGATTCGGTGATCTGAATTCTTGCCATTGTCTTCGGAGTCTTCTTTTTTGTCTTACTAGCAATTCAATATCGGCTGGTGTGTATGGGCTATAGTTTGATTGCTTGCATACCTTTGTGCAGGTGGCTGAGCTGAGAGCTAATGAGAGCAGCTGGTTGAATTTTTCGAGTGCTGAATCTACATCGTGTCCATTTCTTAATACAGTACTCAGAGGAAGATGGGAATTTATATATTTCTTGAATTTTAACCAGTCTATTTTCTTTCTAACGCAATTGCTTTGGGGGCTTGGTGATTTTATAGATATTACCGTGGGTGAGTGGTCAGATGATAGATCATAATTACACTCTGTGGAGATATTTTCCATCTGCAAACCTTTGGCGACTCCAAAGTCTATGAGATCGGGTATTTTCCTCTTGTCCGTCGGCCAATATGTCGGTTGACCATTTGAAATAACATCGTAGCCGTGGTTAGTGATGATTGAACATAGTCTTTTGCCTTTTGGAGTTATTAATCGGGAGCCCCAGTGAGTGTGTTTGGCGTTGAAATCGCCAGCAACCAAGAATTTGCTACCAAGAGTTGAGAAAAATTCTTTATATTGCTGTTCGTTAATACTGTATCTTGGGGGACAGTATATCGCAGATATTACTAGCTTAGAGATGTATTCTTCCAGACATATAGATGTTGCTTGCAAGTAGACGCTACTAAAATCTTCAAGAACATGATGTTTTATTCTGCTTTTTATCAATATGGCAGTTCCTCCGCGTGCCTTACCATGCGGATGATTTGTGGTGTACAGTTTGTAATATGGTATTTGGTAGCAATTTTTGTCAGTGAAATGGGTCTCAGATATCATCATTATGTCGATTTGGCTGGATTCAAGGAATTGAATTAGCTCCAAACGGTGCTGGCTTAAGCCGTTGGCGTTCCAGTGGCATATCTTGAGACAACTCATGGTCTGGATAGCAATGTTTGGAGTAACATCGATTGATTTTTCATCATTTCTTGCATCATTGTTTGCATTGAGTTCATGAATTGGTTCATATTCTGAATCAATGTTTGAAGCAAATGTTCAAGGGTACTTGGCTGTTGGGTGGGCAGTGAGTGTTTCTGCTCATTATTTACATTGCTTTGTTGGTGTGGGTTTTGTTTTAACACGCTAGCGTATGAATTGGTTTGATTCTTGTTTGGGATTGCAGAGAAGAATTGTGTTGCATCAATATTTTGTCTCTTACTTGAGTTGGCTATCTGAGTTTGCTCAACTGGTTTTAGAGGTTGATTGCTAGCGGAGAAATTTAGCTTTAGGGTTGTATATACTGGGCAACCTCTATAATTTGCGGTGTGATTACCTCCACAATTGCTGCATTTTTTCATGCTAGCATCGCCTTTAGATTTTGGGCATATGTTTGATTTATGGAGATCTCCACAAATCACACAAACAGCTGGCAGGGTACAATATGTCTTAGTATGTCCATATTCTTGGCAGTTGCTGCACTGAGGAGGTCCAGTTCTCTTATGGGGTTCTTCGATTGTGATTTTGCGATGCAATAAATATCGAATTTTATATATGGGGTGTACTTCACCTTTTTTTAGGGGTTTTGTTTCAGGCTGAAGCTCAATACGATATAACGGTTGAGGTATATTGCTCTTGTTGAGAATGTTGAATACTGTTTTGGCTTGAAACCCTTCTTCCTGGAGGGCAAGTTTGATTTCGTTAATATCAACGTTGGGTTCGACGCCTTTGAGTACAACGATTAAGCCCTTACTACTTTTTAGCTGATATGTGTATAAAGAATAAAAATAAAATGTACGTTTTACAAAGTAGAAATTTAATACATCAACCATTCATAAAAACTCAGCATAAGGAATGTTGTATTGGATTTCATGATTTAACAACAAAACGATTCAAAGATGAAAACGCGTTCTTTTTTTGCATGATAAAAACATTTTTTTTTTTAACTTGTAATTCTTTGTATTGATGTGCTTACATATATATATATTTATGTATATGTGATTAGGATGATGATGATGATGAGTCGCTTTCATTGGAGACGCTTGATGAAGATGCGATAAAATGAGATGAGATCATAATAATCAACGCTAAAATATGTGTGCCTTTTTTTTTGCTATTCCTTTTATACCCATAGAGTCGTGTGTAGAAGAAGATACGATAACGAATATAGTTTGTTTGATAGATAAATGTGCGCATACCTTTATATTTAAATATGTATTTAACCCGGGAAAATAATTTTAGTCAATTCGACCGAATTAAATACTACTTTTATCAAAGGCGTTAAAAAATTTAATTATACCCAATAATTAATTTTTATTTTTGTATTATTTTTTTTTTTTGAAAATAGAAATTATTTCTTAACTTAAGTATGTTATTTAGAATTTTTAATAATTTGCTCAGAAATTAAATTTACACAATGCTACAAAAAGAAAAACTAATGAATGAACTTTTCAAGTCAACTAGAGTGGGTCTTATGTCTGCTCGAGTACAACATAAAAACATGTTTCAAATGCTTTTAACCTTCAAATTTTCGATTTAACGTTAATTTATGTGTCTATTTCGTCATTTAACAATCGACAACACCAGTCAGCTTTTCATCGATTCTTTACGGTTTGTTATATTTAAAATAATTCACAAAATCAGTTTTTAATTAGAAACTTTTTTGTATAATTTTTTCATAAAAATGTTCAAATGTTCACATTAATATTTTGCAAGTTTATGAAATTTCGTACAAAATTGATTATTCGACATCATGACAGGAAAATCAGGACATCAGGAGGAAAATAAAAAAATATTTCTTTTAAAAGGTATGTTTCTTTTCCCTTTTTCAAGATCATAAAAAACCACCGCAATTGCGAATACGAATACTTGAAAAATATATAATCATTGTTCAATTTTCTTGCTAAGAAATAATTTCATTTTCCAAACACACATCATAAAACGTAGACGGTGATAAAATTGTTTGATTACATTTTTTATATTCTTCGGAAATATATAATTACCTACCTACTCATTGAGATTTTGAAAGGATCTATTATGTTGTCCCTAAGGTATTTACGAGTAAGTACATCTTACGGAAACTTCAGGTATTTTAAATTGTTTTATTATTATTAGCAATTTATTCAGCTTAAGAGCACCTCATACATTATTTTTGCTATGGTAAAAATTACAACTAAGGAATTTAAATGCTAATTATGAAAAAGCCTTCCTTAAACAAACATAATACACACACATATGGGCATTTCCTGGGAGTGCTTGGGTGCTCGTTTTCAAGATATGAACCAATATAAAATGTAGGAAGAAGAATTGGAAAATTTAAATAATGAAAACATAGAAATGGAAGCATAAGTTTGTATGGAAGGTAGGTGTGGTTATTATCCAATTCAGACCATCTTTGCATATGCTTATTAATTTCTAAATGTAATTATACATACCCAGTTTCAGCTTGATAATTTTACATTTTCGTACATTTAGTGTGAAGAATTACATCCAAAAGCATAAGTTTTTATGGGATGTGGCTGTAGTTTTTATCCGATTCAGACAATTTTTCAATATGTTTATTAATTGGTAAATCTATTCGACTATACCAAGTTTCAGCATGATGCCTTTCTATTTTTGTACGAAAAATATGAACAAACATATGTAACAATAAACAATATACCCTTAAGTCTTTCAGAGAACAATTTTACAAATTTTGTAAAAATCTTTTTTCTCCGAAAATGTGAAATTAAAATAACCTAATTATACAATATAGTTAGGTATTCTTCTTATTAGAAGATCACCTTTAGTTTCGTTTATTTAGCACAAGGTTCATTTTTCCTGGAAATGCCTATATACATATGTAGGTACATATTTATATAGTTTTTTTTTTTCAGTCCACACAATATATATAATTCTATACCTGTTGCTACTGTTGCTGCTTTGAGTAAATATGCGAACATTCGAGTGAGTACCTACATAGCTAATTATAGCTACATATGTAAGTAAGACTACTCTCGCATGTATTGTATTTACTCATGCATTCGTTAAAACAAAAAACGAGCTTATTAAAAACCAAATCGTCAAATTAAATTCTACTTTACTTGGCTATTCAATATCACGATGGCGTTACGTGCAGTTAAACTTGTCCAACTACTGGAGATAAACGAAACGATGGTATTACCCCCTCATGTGCACCAACAAAATTGCAAGTTACTCGTATATGCATTTATAAGTACATATATATGTACATACAAACATACAAAAATATAAAAGGTAAAAAAATCATGCGCCTATACAAAAGGAGCAGACATTATTATCATGCTCTTGTTAGCTGGCCGACACAATGAGACTTCTACTTGTGTGGTTATCTCTACATACACACGTATCTACCAAAGAAATTGCTTCTCCATCAAGGCAAATAGGAGTAGGCTTATTAAGAGACGAGCATCAAAAGGAGAAGAAAAGAAAAACAAAAAACACAAAAATAAATATTGCTGGCGGGCAGACGAATGATTATACTGTGTAGTGTATGTATGTATGTTCTTTTGTGCCAAGAACATAAGAACGAAGGCGACGAAGGCAACAGTAACAACTATGCATGCTCATCTCAATTTAATGTATTTGTTTTTTTATTTTTTACCTGAATTGTTGTGTAACAAGTGTATGAATAGGAATACACAATCGACAGACAGGATACAGAGCATTGATGTTGTGTTTTATTATTTTCTACATTTTAGTTTATTTTTTATTTTTTAGCTGCTTCTTTCTTACTTCGAACCACATGAATGCAATGTTAAAACAATATTCCGATTCCTTTTCCTTTCAGGCGTTTTCCATCATATACAATCATTATACATACATAGGCCACATGATAATGACAATAAATAAATCGACAAAAAAATAATACGAAACAAAATAAAACACAAAAAAAAACGACAATATTTATTTCTTGTTGTGTGTTGAGTTGTGTTGTGTTGTTAAGCATGGCGCCGAACCCATTTAACCAGTCAGTTGCCCGACATCCGATGCCGCCGCCACCGCCACTGCTCCTGCTATTCAACCGATAATATATACACGTACGACAACAAAAACAATACAATTCCTGGAATGAGTTCATTAAACGCCAACAAAAACAAAACCAATAATAATAACAACAACAACAACAATGCCAAATGGCAACCACTGCAAGCAAACAAAGACTCCAAAACAGATAGTCAATAACTATGGATATGTAGTATGCATATACGTATGTACGAGTAGTATGTAGATGTTTAGCAGCCAAAGAGTTAAAACAAGAAGAACAGAAAGGGGAGAAGAGTGCTCGAATTACACAGAACGAACGAGTTAATGCTGCCATGGCGGAACATTGCACAGAAGAAGAACAGCAAGAAAAAAAAAATGCTAATCATCAACTTGAGACTGTGGTTACCCTTTCATCGTTGTTGTCATTTACTGAAGAATGTGCTCAGCTGTCGAATTCTTAAAATTTGATTTTATGTAGGTACCTCGACTATTTGGTTTCGAATCTCAATATGAGAGTATAGTGCATAATGTTACAAAAACAAATCAAGAATATGCAAAATTTATATGGAAATGTATGCATTCTTATAATTTTAATCAAATTTAAGTAAAACTCTTGTTTGGCAGTTCAATGGATTTATATTACTCATACGCCAGGCTATCTAAATGTCATAAATATTTAATATATTAATATAATATTAAGTAGTCAGAATTATATAAATAATAAAAAAAAAATTGTTCCAAATAAATGAGTAGAGCTCGTATTGTAAGCATGTAAATACTACAAACTTCTATATGAAACTCGTTCTTCGTGAAATTAACTATGTAGAAGGACAAAATTTGACTGTGATGGCATAAGAGCGAAAATAATTGCAAAAATGTTGTGTTAGTCATAAAAAACAGCTAACTCATATTACATACTCCAACATTAAACATTCGAACAAATATTATCCATTGCAAAAAATAGTTGAAAAATATTATTCAAACACATAATCGTCTATGAATGAATGTAGTTTAAGTGTGATGAGAAAACTAAATTAAAACACTTTCAAATATATAAATATTGTATTAAAATTAGACACATGATTATTTTGTGTTATTCTGTCTGTCTTTCTGTTATCTAAATTACTTGACCAGCCCACATCAGACATAGATAGAGAGTAAAAGAGAGACAAAAAGTCATTCTCACGCACTTATGTACATAAATAATCGTATATACATATATGTACTTATTTATGTATGATACTTTAGACACATAAAGACACACATTTCATACATGAATGCATTGAATTATCAATGTATACACATAAGTATAATGCTGGCGCCAAGTAAATAGGCGCCTCCAACGACGGTGACGACGTCAACGACCATGCGCTGCAACATGCGACGTTATTATCACAGCTGCCGGCACCACCATAGTTGTAATAATGTGGCCATATGCTATTAAGTATTATTTATTTTATTATGGAACATCGTCGTCGTCGTCGTTGTCGTCGATCTTGTTTTTTTTTTCTCCATAGCTTATGAAACTACATACTTAATTACCCAGTAAAACAAAGTTTTAAAATAATTACTTTTTTTTTTTTTTAATTAAATAATCATGTTTGTAAATTCATGAAATTACCTTTGGGACAAACATAAAGAGAAATTTATGTTTTGATATTTCTGGATTCTAAACATAAAAATGTTACGAAAATGTGCACAATTCTTTCAGGCAAATTGTAACAAATTAAGTCTACAAACCATACCCAATTTGTCTCAAAAGAATTCATTGTCTTTTGTTAACGCTGCTAATTTGTTGAATACTAAGGTTTGCTGGGCAAATACGAAACCTTTTGCGCAAATAAGACGAGTGCGTCGACAAAGAACTTCATAATTAGCCATGTAATTGAAATTACATGCAAATGTAAAAGTATGTCGCACAATGCAAGGTTTATAAGTGAAGAGTATATTAACGAAACGTGATAAATACAATACTCAAAGTGCTGCCAAATCGAGAATTTTTTACGCTTTGCCAGCCGATTAATTGAAAGGATGGATAGAAATTCTTTTTAGAAATTATCACACATTATTTTTAATTTGTATATTTACCTACATATTTTTTGTCTTTTATAAATGCTTCACTAATGATATTTTGATGCGAAAATTAATATTTTTTTTTATAAATTTATAAAATATTGATATAAAATAGTCTTTTGATGTTCAAAAAAAAAAAGTATTTGAAGATTTGCAGTAAATAATCTGATAGATTTGAGTCGAGAATGCAAAATTTCCAACAAAAAATAAAAACGTAAAAAATTTATTTATCTCGTTTTGCTAAATCACAACTCAAGTATTATGTAAATATTATGTTTTTTCAATTTTAAGTCAAGTTTTTATTTCTTTCACGAACAAATTTATGTACGTACAAGTAATTGAAGATTCTTCAGACAGTCGCTTCGAACCTTGACAGATTTTAGCATACGCCAAAAAATTGGAGAGAGAACAAAATGCATAAATAGAACCCTCAAAGCACATTGTCATACATTAAATAGTCATAAAAAAATATAGTATAACCATTCCACTCAAGTAAATGGTAACTCAATAATTTTTGCATCATGCGTTTATTATTCAATGTGTTGTTCTACTACATACATGCATCGCTAACCAAAAAATATGTCGATTTCATTTTAGATTCGCTCTACCACCAACAATTTGATTAGAATTCGTATGAATCGGTATGATCGGTTTAGCTTGATATGCAACCCAATTGGAAATCATTCGTTCATAGATGAAAATTTCATCAGAGATGTTAGCAACAATTTTTTTTTTATATTTTCACGACTGTGTGCACTAATCGGAACAATGCTCACAAAGAAGAATATGAAATTTCATTCAAGATTATTATACAGCAACTTTGAAACATATTCACCGGTTGTTGTTAATCAAAGTTAAGATCATCTGAAATTTAGAATCGACATATTTGACAAATTTCCTATGTAAAAATCTATCAAAACTGCGATACTAAATTTAAGATGATCTTAATTTTGACTATACTGTACGCAATGTAATATCGTCACCAATAAAATATTCATTCTAACTTAATATCATAATTGCATTTCCACAAGGGAAGCACAGATAACTACATACACACAAATACAAATGCACATAAACACCGCAAATATGTGTTATGTGGCGGCGAAATTCTTTTAAAAATTATTTGCGTAAATTTAGAAACTGGCGCCAGGAAATAATCTACGCGTCGTCGTCGGTGCCGACCACTCGGGGCTTCGTTGTTATTGTTGTTGGTGGTGGTGGTGTTATTATTATTGCTATAGTTGTTGTAGGCGATGTACGCAAATCGTTGTGGCTTTGCTGTGTTTGGGTTTTGTTATTGAAGAGATGACTATGACCATACTAATACTAACTAATGCGTTTTCCTTTTGTGCTTCATTTCGCTAATTTCGATTTCATTCTTTATAATAAGTATGTACACAATATGTAGACATATGTAATAACTAATTACTTAAAAATAAATATGTGGCACTTAAAGCCCCAAAGGGCTCATTGGCCGAGCTTCTCTTTCATTACTGTTGTGCGTCTTAAATTTTGGACAATATTAGAAGGGACCTACTTATTTTAGCCGGTTCCGGACGGCAGAACACTTGTGACATCACTTTTTCTGAGCTTTGTCACAGAGTTCTTTAAGAAGCTTTTTCATGGCAAGTTGTTACTGTCGGAAGAATTGCCAATAGCTTGCCGACAGGTGAGTACCGTTCGAAAGAAAAATCTTATCGATATTAAATTTGTTATGCATCAGCCGGGGATTGAACCACGACCTACAGATCATGTATGTATGTATAAAGCCCGTAAAAATGTTCATAAAAATAAACTAAATGAAAATTAATGAAATTTTACACAGTGATGTTGAAAAAATGTAAGCACGTAAAAACACATAACTATTGACAGTCTACCTGTCGGCATGCAATTGGCAATTGTTCCGGCGGTAACAATTTGACAACAACAAAAAACACTTCTATAGAATAAATTTCATAGTTACTACAATATATCAGGGAAAAAACACTACCCTGCAATATTTCTGACCCCAACAAATGTTTAAATTGAAATCATTCGATCTGGAGTTATCACTCTAATTATTACTCCCAATAGTTAATGCATTAGTTAACTAAAGTGATAACCAGGATTTAACTAATGCTACGTATTCACCAAAATATGAAACAAAAGGAAAACGTGGCACTAATACGATCATTTTTAGTACTCAAAATTTTTTCTGAGCCTACGTACTCCAAATCTTTACTTCATAGACAGGCTTCCATAGAAAGTGAATTTGGAAACACCAACAACAAACCGTTTATTAGTTTTTTTCATCATATATTTTTTTGACAGTGACAGCTCTTACCCACTGGAAATCTTGACAGAATATCAGTATCGTATCTCTCGCTTTACGATAGAACAACGTTGGGGAGTGTTGTGTAGCCCAAACAGTGCGTTTATTGAAAAGAAGTTTTGGCCAAAATGAGTCATCCGCCACGCCTGCTGTACACAAGTTTGTTCAAAAAGTTCGTTAGACTGGCATGATAGCGGACAACACCTACGGTCCCCGTCGTCATACGGTGGTACGTACGCATTTCAATGGTAGGAAATTGAAAATATGGACTTGAACGTTCTTTGGTTTCAGCAGAATGGCACGCCATGCCACACAGCACATGCCACAATCGATCTTCTGCGCTTCAAGTTCAGTAATCGTATAACAGCCGTCTCGGCGATGTCAATTGGCCACCACAAAGCTACGATTTGACGCCGTTAGACATTTTTGTGGGGGTGCCTTGAATGACCGATGTTATACGAACAATCAATTAATGCTTCAGACCCTTAAAGCGAATATTATTCAAGCCATTCGAGAGATAGAGCCAGAAATCGTCAGGAAGGTTTTGAAAAACTAGGTTGACAGAATGCGAAGCCAGCCGAGGCAGCCATATGAATGAAGTCGTGTTCCATAAATAATGGGAATGTTTGCTCATCTCTGCAGAAGCTGCAGAGATGAAGACGAACTTGAGACGATCTCATATCTGCTATGTACCTGCCCCGCTTTATGTAAAAATCGAAAAAAGTCTCTAGGACAATATCATCTGAGTGACCTAGCCCAACTATCCCAGATCGATATTGTCAATCTCCTAAAATTTATTCAACGTTCCAGTTGGTTCAGCGAGTAGCTAGGTGAAGGAAAAATCCGTGTGACGGTATCACAACGGTCCTAATTCTGGCCTATGTGCGCTCTCTCTCTCTCATTAGAGAGAGCGGCCGCTCTAACCTAACCTTGCTCTTTCAAATAAACCAATAATATACCGAAACATATTTATTTTTGTTAATCTTTTTGAATAAAAAAAACCATTTGTTTATGGACCACCCTTTAGCCCGACAATTGCCCAGCAGAGAGCGTTTAATTGTATACTCGAAATGTATTCCTTTTCAAAATATAAAATGAACATGAAGAAGGCACTCAGAACGAACTACTTAAACTATGCCAGCTATTGATTAACTAAAAGTTAAGCAATGGTTCTCGAAGGCTTAACCAATGGCCGTTATTTAACCAATGCCTTGAACTTCCACCCGTAATGTAAAATTCATATTACATCTCACTCTGGCCTACCTGTTTCGAGAATGCGACACCAATGCAATGGGTTGCAACACACATAGACTGGATCGCGTTCGTTCGGACAACACGGTAATCGTTTCAGTTCGGACGCGTCTCTTAAATCGTTCCAAAAGAATAGCCGACACGCAATTACGTACGCTTCTTCGTTTAGTATTGGTATACGCGGTATTAGAATACAATGCGATGTGTGAGCAGAATTCACTGCATTTTTCCGATCTACCGATGGCGCTTCGACACGACTCTTGACCGCTTTCAAGAGGGCTGTAATTTGACTGATCTTTAGTTGTTTCATCAGTGCATTGAAATATTGACGCTGTGACCAAGTGGTTACAAAAACTGGTCGATCCGATGTTGATACAGTGACATTTTCTCCATAACGACTCTTGCTGCTGTAATTGCAGCTGCTGCTGTTGTTGTTGTTGTTGTTGATCGTTATACCACCAGTTGTTGAGTCCATGAAAAAGGCGGCACCACAACAATTTCGAAACATATTGGCCGCCGTCGATACAAATGTTGTTGCCGTTGTACTGATCGTCGTTACTGCTGTTGCTGCTGGTGTTGTGGTTGGAGATGTTGACAGATTTTTTTGACTGTTGATCATCGCTGTTGATCGTTTTGCTTGTCTCTGTTTCTTTTGAATATTGTTGCTGCTGTTGATGCTGCCACCACCACTGCTGCTGCTGCTGCTGCTGTTGCTGCTGTTGTCGCCGCATTCGTCGACGTACATATTGTCGATATAATTTACGTAATTGCAACCACCACTTATTTTGTCGCAGTCGTTGACAATCAAGTCTTGTTTCGCTGAGTTTGTTGTTTTGGTAATCGTACTGTCGCTGCTGCATTCGCCACCGCACTCCATCGGCAATGGCTGCTTTATTGCGGTCAAAACAGTGCAACAATTTATGCCACAAGGAACGAATGAGTATGGTGGCGGAGGAGTATTCAGCTGATGACTGCAAAACATAGCAGATCTCATCGATGCTGAAGATGAATTGTTTATACTGTTGCAACAATTGAGACATGAAACTTGTTGTTGATGAGGTTGATGTTGTGGTTGCAGTTGCTCCTGTTGTTGTTGTTGTTGTCCATGATTGTGTGCTTGCTGAGGGTGGTGTTGATGTAGATGGCGATGCTGCTGTGGTAGCTGATTTATCATTGGTCCATCGGCGGCAAGTGCATTTTTTGACGCATAACGCCATAGTTCTTTCTTCTCGCGTTGAAATAGCATGGAGAGACATTAAATGTATTGGTAACATCGATCCTATCGTATTTGCATTATTCGATTCGACTGACGGTTGGTTTTATTTTTCGTTTTTTTTTTTTTTTTTGCTTTGCTTTTTCTTTAATTTCTTACTCGATAGAACGTCGTTTATGTCACTCACACTATTATTGTGTGTCTCCTTAAAATATTACATACACTGAGCGACTGGTTGAACTCGTTGCAATTGAGTATGTAATGTAGTGAGAATTTTCGCTCTTTTTTTTTGCCTTTCAATAAAGACAAAAACACGTGCACACTGTCGATCACAAATTAATCACTGAGATTATATTAAACGATCTCTTCTATTTATTTTATTTTTTTTTTAGCTTATATATAAAACTATTATAATTTTTTTTCTTTCAAGCTAAAGTTTTTTTCTTTATTTGAATTTATTACCACACTTGCACTTAGAAATTATTATTATTTAATATCACTTTTTTCCAATAAACGTTGATATGTGTTGTTATTATTACAAGAGTAAAAAAACGCCGTTTAACGCTGAAATGAGAAAAGAAAAATATTTATTAATGTTCATTCAATGCATTCAACTATAATAAAGAAAAATTGTAAAATTTTGCATATTCTATTGAATTTACAATACATTTGCTGACTACTCACAAACAAAAAGCATTCACACAATCAAAATCACAGAAAAACCACGATCATTTACACTCTTAACTCACATAAAACGACCTTTGAAACAGAGTTAGTCCTTAAAAGACTTTAGCATAACGAGTTTTTACTAATCTACTAATCTACAACAACAACAACAACTAATCTAATTATGTATTTTACTTAAGTGAAAAGGGATCAACACATTATTTTGCCAACAATCTAACTGGAATTAATATTTTGTCAAACCCCAGTAGAAAATTCTCTAAAGTTTTTCCTTCAGGTTTGCCCAAAGACAACAATTGAACAGAACAAATGCTAACTATTTCACTTTGTAAAGTGCGTATTAGACAGGAGCATAAATCGTTTTTATCAATTTTCAACATTATTAAGGGGCGTAAGAATGCATATATTTTGATTTCGTGGAATTTCTGAAATATTAGAAATCATATTTCCTAATACATTTATGCGGATGATAAAAGTCAATACTATTTTTCGGTTCATACTAACGAATGTTGAAAGACCCTTTAGGAACTAGCGCCAGTTATGAATCATAGAAGTCTCCTAAATAAAAGTAGTAGAATATATTCATAAGTGAATATGAGTTATAAAAGATTAATAAATATGGATGAATTATGAAATGTTTTTCTTTTTTTCTGTGAGTCTTTTTTGGGTCATTTTTGAGGGTTTAATGGCTATAAAAATTACTTATAACTTATGACAGAAACATAAAAGCATAATAAAGCTGAACCTTTGGACTAACTCGGCTCATTTTTAATAATGATTTAAACTCCAAAAACTATCATATATGACTAAAACATTAATTGAGCGTAAAATAATAATGAATCCCATTTAATATAAATGACTGCCTGCGTAACAATGCCATTAATGACATTCATTTCAAGTTTACGCTCAATTTATCTCTCAATATTTTAATCTATTTGTAAAGCGGTCGGTTATTTTTGCGATTTATGCTTATTAATTTTACAATAGTGGAAGAGTAGTGCCTAATTGTGCTACAAATTTTACTAGTCATTACTATTACATGACTTTGTGAGTGAACCACTGACGCGCATTAATTTGATTATGGTCTGCGAGAGCATTTTATTCTTTTTTTTTTTTTTAATGTCCATTTTTCTGCCCAATTACAAAATAAAATGCATTTTGAAGTGAAGACTAAGTTTTTCGAATATTTCCTCACATTGCCATGAACTTAAGTATATTGAAGAAAATATTATGGTACCGGAAAACTTTTCTATTGGGTCATTATCCATCACTTTGCTGGAGAAATAACTATGCATACCTAATTATAACGACAAGAAAATGTCATTTAAATCAGATATATATGTATGTACTATTTGCATGTACATACTACATAAGTGCTCTCCTTGTTGATGTGATGTTTGATGCTGTTATGGCAGTTGTTATTATTGTTAGCCCACCATCAGACATTGAGGAAAGTGGTAGCAGGCACCTTGGATAGAATATCAAAATGTTGAAGCAGTACAAACAGAATAGCAACAACAAAAACCATCATAAATATTCGAATACTCGTTGAGTCGTCGATTTGACGAGTCAAGTTGCCTTCATCGGCCGACAACGGCGCGCCGTCTTGTTATTGTTGCTTTTATTTACTTATACTGGTTGTTGTTGTTGATATTTTTACTAACGCCAGCCAGAAGCCAGCGTATTTTTTTTTTTTTTATTGTTAATTTCATAGTTTTATTTGTAGCAGTAGTACGATAGTAGTAGTAGTAGTAGTGCTGGTGGTATGTACTAGTTGATGTTGCTGTTGTATCGTGTTTTTTTTTTTCAACTTAATTCTGTGTGCTATGTAGCTCATAGATATTTTTTCTTATTTTATTTCATCCATTGCAACATATAGGCTTTTGTTCGCGTACTTTATCGCTCCACATACATGCCAACTTGCGGGTATACATACACGTATACCACTATACTATACTACTACAAATACACATATGTATGAGTTCTCCGTTGAACACAATTCAAGCAATTTGCCTTTGCGTGCAATCGAATTGCTATTGTTGCTGCTGCTGCTGCTGCTGCTGGTGGTGCTGCTGTAAACTAGCAAGGCAAAGGCGAAGGCACCTTAAATATCAGGCGCCAGTGGGCGCCACTGACGTAATAAAATAAATACATACTTAATAGTAACGATATGAACGGCAGCGGCTGCGACGCTGTCGTTGTCGTCACAGTGGCGCCACCATTGCAAACTCAGACTGACACAAACAACAACACATACTCGAGATACAAACTCAAACAAAACCCATACACACACACACAAACATACTAGCCAAGAAACCCATACATACCCGACAATTTTTATTGTACGAACAAACGAACAAAAACTCACTACACTACAAAATAATAGTATGCGAACAAACGTACGAGCACACAATAATAAAGGTGCCAATATACTGCACGAGCCAGACAGCTAACAAATAAAATAGTCAATCAGTATTTCGTAGTATGTATTGTATTAAACTGGAAGAGAGAACAAATAATATCTATCTATGTATGCTTGCAATCGGACGGAAAATACTCAAGTATACCACTACTAATACAATGCATGTACACTACCATCGCTGTAATATCGGTGTTTGCTCTTTGAAATAATGACACAACTCAAAATTCGGATTTTTCCAGCCATAAATAGATTACTACCTGTAATTTCATATACTCCAGGAGGCATTATTGTACCGAACAATAAAACCATATAAAATACATATCAAAATGAGATTCCTTCATAGTTTCAAGAAAATATGAAATTATTGGTGATAGACCTAGATCAATATTTATTGAATCCCTTACAATATTATTGTTTTTTTTTATGACAAATTTTATTTTTTTTTTTACAAATATCAAAATGAGAAAGAATTCCCTCTTAAAACTTTAATTCGGAATTTCCCCAACAAAATGAATTTTTGAGTTGTGTCGTTATTGCAGTGAACAAGCAATTTATACATATACGTATATGCCACCGATCAGCATATTCTTTCTGCTCTTGCCATGATTATACATAATGAGAGAAATTAGATATAAAAAAAATTATAAATACACACATATACCAGTGTTGTAATTTTACCATTATTCTAGCGACCGAACCATACTCTCTCTATTCGACAATTTTCAATGTTGTAATGTAGAATGAAAGTGTAAAGTTACGAATAGTTTTAGATTCAAATGCAAAACATTTGAAAAGAATAAACATCGTACCAAATAAAATAATTATTACGAGTATATTCGTTTACAATATTATCTATGTATTGATTACAATTAGCATAATTAGTATGTCAATATTGGTTTAAAGAAATTTCACACCAGCTCGTGTACGTGTACGTGTACAAAATCAGCTAATTTTGATTCTCAGTGCATTTGAAAAATAAATTTAAATTGTTTAACTTTACATCAAATTTAACGAAAAATGGAACAAAAATCCAACAATTTTTTAAATAAAAGTAATGATAAAATTAAAATTTGGATTATGAAATAAAAATAAATTTTCAAATTAAAAAATTTATAGTGTAACATTCAAGTTGTAACTTTATTGTGGTAAATTTTCTTGGTTTGACTGATTTTTGACAGAAAATATGTAATCTTATAGAGTTATAGTTCAATTTTCAAGGGAATGATTCGTCTTAGACTGATTTTTGACAGGAGATCTTGTAATCTTGCGCATTTGTAGTGTAATTTTGAAGCAATAGAAATTTGTTGTTATAAGTCGTGTGAGCACAGAAAAAATTTACTTTCACATTACGCAGCTATAAATAATAGAATTTATTTGAAAAATAAAACTTTAAAACATTTTTATTGTGCTTTGCATTTCCTTGCTATTTTTTCGATTAAATTGATAATTATTTGAAATTTTAAAGTGGTAACACTGAAAAATACATCTATAGATTTATTCTCTTTGTAGGTTTCTATCTCATATGCTCCCAGTGGTAGTAAAAATAATATAAAATATCGGTTGATTGAGTGCACATGTCAACAACCGAAAAGAGTTGCCATTATAAATTTCAAAATAATCAAAAAAAAAAAATACTAATCGAAATAATTGAAATTTGTTAATGGTACAACTATTTAAGTGTTATTATGTTGCTCACAGCATAGAACAATAAGTACGGTGATCATTTCGCCCCTTCTTTCGGCAGGTAGCTACATACCTACACGAAATATAAATTATTTTTTAATAAACATCTCAACACTGATCCATATAAACAACAAAATGTATTTTTAAATATTTTACATTCCCTCCCATCCGCAAATAGTCGTTTAGGGTAGGGTATAATGTACGTACATATATTTTAAAGTTGTATGTACATACGTATAAATTCAACGAGATCTTATTTTACAAAAATCTATATATCATCAATAATTTTATTGAAAATCGAAATATACTATTATATAATCCCATATTATATACACATACATATTCATATATATGTATGTACAATATGCATAGGTATGTACATTTAAGTATACAAAAATACGTATACTGCATACCAACGACGACAAAGAGTCATCTAGTGCGATTGGAACGCAAGTTATTCTCTTGATATATGTATGCATGTAAATATGTATCGTATATGTGTACGTATGGATATAGTGAATCGTGTACATTTGTATATTTAGATATCTCTCGCATCTGAACCGCACTACGTGATATTCTTTCTACTGACTGCCTGACTGAGCTTATTGTCACAAACATATTGGCGCTGGCGTCAAATACAAATATGTATGTAGGTATGTAAATATTTTATTTTTATTTGTTTTTTGCTATTGTTGATGCTGTTGATTTTCATTTGTGAGTTATTTGTTCGTTTTTTTTTTTTCTACAGAATTTTGTCTATATTATTATTTACCTACTCATGTAGTTGTTCTTCATCTCGATTTTGTAGCACACTCTCATAAGTAATAATAAGAACTTATTCTAATAGATAATTATGATGACGACGATAATAGCAATCATGGCGTCGTAGAGGGGCAGCAATAAGCAGCTTTCAATAATAGCATATTTAGAATGTAAGAACAACAACGAAACTGCCGGTGGCCACATCGCTCACGCAATTTCATATGAAAATAGCGTACAGTTCACACAGTAAATATTGACTTGTTTGGTGTCAACTAAATTCTTATGAATGGAGCGGGACAGGTGATTCTGTGAAGATGGAAGGCAGAGGGCCGAAAACGACGATGACGACGATAACAGCAACAGAAAGTGTACAATAATAACATATAATAGCACCGAATCACCAATCATTATACACATGCAAGCATATACACACAAATATATATTAGCTACAAATAAACACAATAAATAAATAAATAGATAGATATATTATTTTTTTTTTTTTTTTTTTTACTTTGTTTTATTCTCTAATATTCATATAAATACATGCAAATAATATAACATAAGATATGTAAGTATATTTTTATTCGTAATGGAACTCACTTTTTTCAATTAATCCAAGGAAAAGGCAGAATTGACTTCTTTAGATATTTTTGGTTGTATTGGACTGCTGTTAAATATGTTAGTGATGATATGTTTACGTTGTTTTACATAAATGGTTTTAGTTTACATATGCTTTTTTTTATTCGTATTAACACTGTCACTCCCGTGCACTTCAATAGAATATATTTTGTGTACAAATCCAGTATACGATTGGTTACTGCTTCTCCTTACTTTTATTTCATTAATGCTGAGATAAGCAAAATTATATACAAATTTGTTTTTATTTTTATTATTGTGCTGTTGTTCTGATATTTGTTTTTTTTTTCCCTTCTTTTTTTATTAAGTATTATATTTCGTTATATTGTTTTATTGCTAAATTCTGTACAAACGTATGTACATGTATTACATTTACTTATATGAATTCTATTCTATTTTGTTTTGGATTATTTTTATTATCATTATAATTATTTGTTTCTTTCGGTTTCAAAAATTTGCTAGCATAGAATAATATAATGATACATAATAATATGTATGTAGATATGCATCTATAAGCAACATTTATGTTATGCCAACTTATAAGAAGACAATTTTTATTTGCACATGTCCGTTTGATCTTAACAATTTTTTGATGATATGCGTTAATAATTACAATTTTCTATGCTGATATTTGTTATTATTATATTAGTGATATGTGGGTGCGTTGTAATATGTCTCAAAGCTAAATATACATTGTCATGCAAAGTCTTTGTCTTCTATATTGATTATTAATGTCGATTCATATGAAAATTAAATCACTTATTTTGATTCATTTATGGTAGATACGATCTTCAATATATTGCAATTATGTTCAACAATCAAACCAGTGCCAACAATCGCAGCACGTATGTACGTCAAAACGAACGAGAAAGCATGCGATAAGACAGATAAACGCGATCTGGCTGCAGCGAAAAAAGCGAGATGAAATAAAATATAATCAAGCAATTTATTTGAATGTTGTGCTTCTAGCTTTGTATGTCTCGTATCTTCTTCACTTATTTTTTTTTTTTTGTTTTTCGTATTCATTTATTTGCTTATTGTATATTACAATATATGTACATTCTCAATCGCACACAAAATAATCAATAATAAAAACCGTATGTGTTGTTTTGTTCACGTACATATATATACCTATGTAGATACAGTGAATCGTATAATAATTTTGTTCTTGTTACTTCACTTGTTCTATTTCATGATAACCGCACAACGAATTTGTCTCTTCTACTTTGTTATATGCAATTAATAACTGGGCTCTAGTGTGAATGAATTGCCTACTTAACAAATCACTATAAAAGAATTCTCCTCTATGTACAAACACGCAAGAACCGAAAATTACTTAACATCATACACAGACTAGTACGCAAGAGCAACTAAAATCGTTCGATGACAAAAAATTCCTTCATGCATAGAAATTTTTGTTCATCAAACAATATTAATGCTACCAGATGCTGCAAAATCATTCAATATAGAGGAAATGAAAAGTTTTGCGAACATCCGGAAAAATATTTATAAATCATTTGTACTGGTATTAGATAAAAAGCTTTAAAAAAAAAAGCTTATAAAACTTAATAACCTTTAGAAAAAGCAGACTTTTGTCCTGTTGAGTTGATTGAACCAAAATAATTATATTTTTAAATATAATATATTATTTGTGATTCAAAGTAACGTCAAAGTAAAAGGTGATTAAAATTCCTTTTGTGAAGATATATATTTTCATAAAAAATTAAGTACAAAGCAAATAAAAAATATTTGTAATTAGCTAATGGCGTACGCAAAAATTTCACCTTAATATTTCTTCATATTTTTAAACATTTTGATAAAAAAATTGAATAATATGTAAACAATAATTTATTTGTGGAATGGTTTGTCTTCTTAAAGCCTGCACTTAAATTTACATTTTATGAAAGTCCTTATACATTCAATATACGGAGTAAATAGTATTTTCTTGCAAATTATTTCCCCCCAAATAAATTAATTTCTATATTTCTGTGGGAAATATACCTGGCAACACCAGTCATATTTCTTCAATCAGTGATGCTATTTTTAGTACTTGAAGCTTTGTTTCATAATTTTATACATTTATATATTATATTTTATATATATTTTTTACTTCAATACAATTTATGAGTATAATTTAAATTACATTACATTTTTAACTAATTAAAATAAGACATAGAAAATCTAGTAAAATTACGAATAAGTAAAGATATTAAATAATTCATGGTAATAATTTATCAGCTGACATTTCTGACATGCTTAATGAAATTGTTGTTGTATTGAGTATGATATGGTATGCCTATTACATAGGTACGAATACGAATTATTTCGAAAATTAAAGAAGTAAGAAAACATAACGAATAATTTTGAAAGTTCAATATTGTAGTTTGATTGTTATAATACCAGAGTCATCGTATAATTATAGAGGTAAAGCAAATCCTTTCGATTGCGGTGTACATTAACATTAACTCAAAATAGTAATGCTATATTTTCGGCATACAAAATGTTTAGAATGCGTTTCCATGTATCAGATATTCTTTATGGGTTCTTATGAATCGCTTATATATACGTAGAACTCATTTGGTGCTTAACCCGAGACCGTCCTTAAAAAAGACAAATCTGTTGAATCAATTTTCATTATATTTATCAAATATTATTTCTTCTAGAAATGGAAGTTGTTTAATTTAGAGTTGTCTTGTATTTGTCAAGTATTTCTCGTGCAAAGATATGTGCAGAAGTCGATTCTAATTGTGACAATAATTACGGGGCAGAGTATCTAACACATTAAATTCTATTCAATTTCAATACTTTTTAAAATAGTGTCAAATTGAAAGTATTGACGGCTTCGGGCAAAGCTTATCATTATTATTTCACCTTTCATCACGTTATTAATAAAAATTTACTTGGAGCGATGAATTTTAGTAAAGATTGCTGTACATGACAAGTGACAAATTTCATAAAAAGTAGTTTCCACCTTAACTTCAGCTTGCATACTAGTTGCTTTTTACCAGCTTCCGTAGCTAGATTCTACCAGATTTTGCTCAGTAGAGTGCTTGCAAATTCTAAGGTTTTATTCCTTAAATGCAGGTTGCTCTACATGGTGCTGTGAATTCGCCGATCACTAAGGAATCACATAAGTGGGTTTTTAAACATAAATTTTACTTATAAAGGACAAATGTCAACGATACGGCACTTACAGAGGCAAAATTTTAATTATACGGCAGCGGAAGTTTCACTCAATAAGTTTTGCATGTTGGACGTTGTAGAATCAGAAAATATATTTATGTAATTTCCCTGAAATTTTAGAATTAGATTTTGATACATTAAGAAGATTAGGTGAATCTTTGTCGCTTCCCCCTCTGGAGCAGAACCATCGACATTTCCTAATGAAGATAGCGATGGTGCTACCTAGAAGTTATAGTGCTAATGTGAACAACTAAATTGTGTGTGTCACATCGAGAATATAATGTCCCGATCACCGAGAAGTCACAAATTTTGCCTAATTCTCAAGAGAAGTTTGAAGATATCGGTATCGGCTAGTGTTAAAATAGTGATCTTGTTTCTATTTCTTAATTCGACTGAAACGCTCTATTTTTTCACATATTAAATTTTTGAAAGTGCGTTTAATCAGCTTAAAAATATTGGCCAACAATGTAAAAATGAAGAAGTATATTTCATGAAAACATAGAACTTGTGAGCTTTGTACTTATACTTTGCTAACTTAGGGAAATTCTATACATTATATATATCCGCACCGATCTGCGTATTGGAATCGCTCAATGAAGAGCGATCTTTCAGATGCACTTACTGTCTGCCACCATGGGAACACTTCTAACAACCCTGAATGCCCTTCATTATGACCATAACGGCAAACATATCCATAAAGATTTTTCTCTTGAACACTTCGAGCATATTTCCATCAAAGTTGAGAAGTTTTCAAGCTTCTGGGCCATACGTGATGATTTTAAGTAAATTTCGTTTTTCCAAAGCAGTTCGACTTCTCCTTTGCATATTTACCTTAATAAGTAATAGCAATTAACAATAGTTATCCAATTGGACGTCATCGGTCATTAATATTATTTGTTAAACGAAGGTATAGACCATGGATGCATTTTTATAGCTTTATATCTCTTCAGCCATATTCGTATTTTTTATGTTTATATCCAATATTATGATTTAAAACTGATTGTTTTTTTTTTTCAATTAAATATCTCAAAATAGATACCTAAATTTTTGGACTTATTGGTAAAACCAATTGGGTACTGAAAGAAAAATCAAAGCTGAGATTTGTTGGAGTCCAGAACTATCAATATAAATTTACGATTATTTTTCCCCAAACATCATTCGAAATCTTGTTTCGTGTAAGGCGAATTTCACAAGATCGTCAGACAACGTTGTATCATACTATTGGTCGATCGTCAATTACGAAAATGTGAAAAAATTTGCTTAAAAAAAACATTTAAGTATTATTACATCACTGTACTTACCAAATCAATTAAAAGACTTTTTTGTTAAATTAATTTCTTGTTCAAATTCACTTGTTTATTTATTATATGTTTAGTTACATATATATTAGTCCAAGTGGTGTTTAAATTCTAAATGTTTATGAAATGTTTAATATACTCGTAGTCACTAATAGTTTTATATGCATATAAACAAATACAAAATATTCATACATACAACATGTATTGTACAATATTTTCTTCACAATGCACTGCCTGTATACTTTTTGTTTTGTGTGTGTTTTGAAATGAAGGTTGTACGTACGCACGTGTTATTGAAGTGTTCATATTATCCTTATGTAATAGGACTTGAAGTTATCTCTATCATGTTTGTAAACGAACTAAGCACGAGCTTTTCCATTTGCTTCGCTTTTATACAGATAATCGTAGATGGATACTTTTTTGTTGTTGATGATGCGCGGGAAAATCGTCATCACATACGTTCTCTATGCAAAGGAGACTCATTTGTTTTGTGTTTGAGTTTTTTTTTTGTTTTCTCCGTACACAACGTACATGTGCGTGTGTGCGTAGTTTTTATTTTTAATTTACTCAACTACACAGAGTCCTTTTTAGCCGTCATCGTCATCTTGGTTCGCCGGTCGCCATTCATCCTGACTCCTGAATTTCTATGACTGACTCAACTGACGGTGCTCAGTGCCAGGATGTTTTTAGACGCCAGGCAACAACGATAATACTGTTATTATTGTTTGTTTATTGTTATTATTGTTGTTGTTGTTGTTGATATTGGTGCTAGTATTGCTGGTTCTGCTGCTACTGCCACTGTTAATCATGTTGTTTTTGTCAAAATAATCATTTTAATACGTTTGTATAGATACTCGTTTGTGTATTCGTGAAAGTAATCGGTGTTTGTCTTACATTTACTTCACTATGTTAAATGGAAAAATTCAAAAAAAAAAGATTGTCAAACAGAATCTCTTCAAAATGTTTTAAAATGGAAAAACTCAATTCCAAACACAAATGATTAGAAAAGTCAAACCATCGGCATAAGTCATATATTTGAATTCAGAACTCCAGAAATGAGCGAAACGATCGATATATTATATGGTATGATATTTGTACTATATATTATATCGAAGTTGGATCAGTCAAAGCATCACAATTAGCCCATAGTTATGCTGCCAACCACGTTCACGATTTTAAGGTGAAATCATAAGAGTGTTCTCGTACGCAATAGTTGTAACAATTGTTACAAACTATCACGTTTTGGTGTTCTCGTACCCAAAAAACTTACAAAGTTGGAGAAACTGAGAGAGCGAAATGACATTTCATTTTGAGGGGAAGTTGCAAATTGTTATGCTGTAACTAGCCACCGACGTAGCGTACGTACGTACCGCCCGTACGTAAGAACTATCCGCTACGAGCAACGTCTACGTCACCGTCACAGAGCTGTAAAAGTGTGAACTCATTTTCACTTTTAATTCTTTTATTTAAAATTTGAAAAGCTGCAATCTTTTTTTCTACCATTCAGTGTGTGAAATCTTTAGGCTGATAAAAATGAATGAGTTCTATTCGTTTTCAATTCATGAATTGAAAATGCTAAAGAATTCACACTGAATTGAAATTTTAATGAATGCAGCCGCAGATGGCTGCAGCCTAAAAAGAATGGGAGTGACGATATCCATTCAGTAGCAAGCTGACAGCCTTTCTTCTTCTTCCCGTTTTGTTGTTTACAAAATATCTGTATGGTTGTTGGATCTTTCATTTCTGGGTTGCCATTGGCTTATATTAAATATAAAGAAAGTATTAAACGCAAAAAATCAAAATTGATCAAATACTATATTCAAATATGCTCACATGTATGTTTGCGTTTCGAAACCAATTTAAGAAACGCAACAAGCCAATGAAATAGCTCAAACAACCAACTTTATAAACATTTCAAAGCCAAAAATTTATAAACTATAATTCGCTTATTTATGTGAATAATGACAGCTGATTGGTTTTGTCATTGTATAAAAACTCAAGGTAGAGCCATTGGGGAAAGTTCTCATGAATGAAGGAGAAAAGTAAATAAAACAACAACAAACATATGGGAAAAGAAGAAGAAGAAGTTGAAAAGGAAATAAGAAACACACTAGCTTGATACTATAAGAAGCCAGTTTTTGACATTATACCGCGCAACCAATAGGAATTTTTTGTAGTTGCTCTACCTTCATAATAACACCATGGGCTTTGTTCCAAAGCAGCTATGCTTTTCATGGTAATAAATAATATCATATTTCCAGTATTTCAGAGTTTAAAAGAGTTATAATATTGAATGAATTCATCATATTTTTAAGCCTTTGAAGAATGGGATTGATATTTTTCAATTCCCACTCTTTACTGAATTGGAAAGTGTGATAATTTTAAGCTTTTGAGAATGATGAATGGTTCGTCTGTCATTCTTTAATGAATTCGAAGCAAAAGAGTGCAGCCTCGTTGATGCAGCTTTTAAATGAATTAAGGGTGAGTGAATTCCGTAATGATTCAATTCTTTTACAGCTCTGCACCGTCATACGGTGGTGAGTTTTCGTTAACACGACGTTCCCATAAGATAGGTCGTGTCAGCTGACACGTTCTACGTTTTTACGTCGGTGGCTAGTTACAGCATTACTGGACAAATTTATCCCAGTAAAGGCTTGCAAGCAGGAAAAACAACTGATCATAAGCAAAAGAAACTAACAAGCAAACGAACAATTGCAATTTACTTAGTGAAATATCAGCTGTTCGTGAAACTTGCAGGTTTTTACTGGTTTTCCGTTCTTGTACTTTTTGGCATATTTTTCTCTTTGAAAGCGAATGATGTCGAATTCTCAGAAATTTGTTTACTGGATAATTGTTACTGGAAAAGTACGAAAACACATCTCATATCTAAACTTTAACTCACAGCTGACAGCATAGACTAGTAGGCAGATCATTCCGTTTTTCGCACTGGTTTCCACTGAAAAGCAATTATCAAAAACAGTTGAATAACACAACCCCTTCCTCAGGCTTCTTTCTGACCTTAGAAAACATATGTTTCAGCTATTTTGACACTTTGAAGTTAGAAAAAATCTCCTTACAGTCGGCTGGGGCCGACCAAATTATACCCTGCATATGTAGATATATATCTAAAAAGTTTACTCGAATATCCATCTTTTTCTTTTATTTCCACTTTTTGAAAAAAATTTTTGCATATACTACTAATTTACACCCGAAATATGGTTGACTTTGACGAAGTACTTTGTATGTTATAAGAGTCCTAAAAAGGAGGGTTTTTAAGATAATTCCGAGACTTAGTATGGGAGCTATATAAAAAGTTGGCGTGGCTTACCTCTTTCTTGTAAATCCAATTAATTTTTCAATATTAATCCACACAATAAATTTGTTTGTCCTACGTTGAATAGTTCGTAAGTTATAGCGGTTTAAATTTTTTTACATTTTCGCAACTTTGTTTGGTAGCCCCATTAAGAAGTGGGCGTGGCATGTTGATTTTTTGCCAGATTATGTACAACTACCATATTAACCTAAGTATTAATTATGATTGTTCTAGACAGAAGATTGCGGAAGCTGCAGCTATCTCAATTTAAAAGAAATTCCGTCATTCTGTATGGGAGCCACTATAAACAATGGACGTGGCTGGCCCATTTTTTGTGGGTATATTTGCTCTTACAATACTAATCCACACCTTCAATCTGGTTATTCTACGCTGAACAGTTTGTAAGTTATGGCGGTTAAAATTATTGTTTAATTTCCGCAACTTTGTATTGGAGCCCCAATAAGAAGTGGGCGTGGTACGCTGATTTTTTGCCAGTTTATTTCCGACTACGATATTAATCTAAGTGTCAATTATGGTTATTCTAGACAGAACATTGCCGAAGTTACAGCTGTTTCAATTTAAAATTTGTATGGGGGCTACGATAAACAGTGGGCGTGGTGAGCCCATTTCCTGTGAGCCTAGTTTCTCGTACAATACTAATCCACACCTTAAATCTCGTTATTCTACGCTGAATAGTTTGCAAGTTATAACCGGTAACATTATTTTTTAATTTCCGCAACTTTGTATGGGAGACCCAAGAAGGAGTGGGCGTGGCGCACTGATTTTGTGCCATATTATTTCCGACTACGATATTAATTTAAGTGTCAATTATGGTTATTCTAGACAGAAGTTTGCCGAAGTTACAGCTGTTTCAATTTAAAGGAATTTCAGTCATTTTGTATGGGGGCTACAATAAACAGTGGGCATGGCGCGCCCATTTCCTATGAGCCTAATTGCTCGTACAATACTAATCCATACCTTAAATCTCGTTGTCCTACGCTAAATGGTTTATAAGTTATGGAGCTTAAAAGTTTTAGTTTAATTCCCTCGACTTTGTATGGGAGACCCATGAAGGAGTGGGCGTGGCACACTGATTTTGTGCCAGATTATTTCTGACTACCATGTTAATCTAAGTGTCAATTATGGTTATTCTGGACAGAAGATTGTAGAAGTTACAACTGTTTCAATTTAAAAGAAGTACAGACACTTTGTATGAGAGCTACGCTAAAAAGTAGGTGTGGCTCACCCACTTTTGGCGAGATTATATACTATAATATAACTCTATGTGCCAAATATTGTTGTCCCAAGTGGTATATTATGTGAGTTATAGCAAGTTAAAGATTTTGAAAATTCCGAGGTTAGTCGCTTTGAATGCTTGGTGTGGGCGTGGCTATTGATCGATCATGCCCAATATCAATCCCCTCCATACACTTGGATCATAGGTAACTTGTGCCAAATTTCGTCGAAATAGCTCGATATTTACTCAAGTTATCGTGCGAACCAGCCAGGTGACAGACGGACGGACGGACGGACATCGTTAAATCGAAAATTTAAGCGACGCTGATCACGAATCTATATCTCCGGAGAATCCTTCAAGTGGACACAAACATCTGACCTAAATGAATATACCTTGCATATTGCATTATGCAGGGTATAAAAATACTGAGCGCGAAAATTCAATGGCAGAGTCGGATTTGGCGATTGTGGATTTTGTGTTTTGTGGAGTTCTTAACTCTTTATAATGAACAAGTTTAAGAATAACATCTCACGGTGAAATCTTAATCTCAACTAAAAAGTTAAAATGATTTAATGATGATCAAGTGAATTGGGTACTTATTGCCGAGTTATTACTGAAGATTGTGGGCAACACTAAATATTTTCTTACAACACTAACTGGTATAAAAATAAAATCAAACTATGGCCAGTGGACGCCATATGGGTTTCCACTATACAATATTTAATATATACCACCGCATCTTCATACATAGCTATTACCAGCAGCCAACCCATTGCCAAACTGCAAACATCATCAGAGGCATTCCCAAGTCAATTTTAACAACAACTGCAGCAACAACAACAACAACAACAACAACAACAACAAAAACGTCAACAATAGCAAACAACAGACTCGCGCAAAACAAAGACAGTCGCCATTCGATTATGTTAAATTACACACACGTATAACACGCTTATACAAAACAACCGCAACAACAAAGCCAAGCAGCAAGTATCAGTAATAATAACAACAAATTACTAGTTGAAATAATTATGGTAACTATTATACCATCACACTAATAATAAATAGAAGAGAAAAAAAAAATGTAGAAGAAACGAGCACATATAAAAAGAACTCTTCTTTTGGCGACATTTTCCGTCTAGTCCCCACGGTGTCGAATGGAAAATTCAACCATGGCGCAGTTTCATTTTCATGCTGCCTGGCTGTCTCGTTTCTAACGGTTTCGCGCTTCACTATTCAGAATGGCATCATGAAAATAAAAACACAAAACAAACACAGTGGCGGCAACGATGACGATATTGGCGGCCAACAAACTTACAGCATCCCCAATATTCTGGCTGTCTTCCGTTGTATATAAGTCGAGCGCGATAGTGTCGCCAGAGCTATGTACATATATACAAATAAACACAAACAAATCCAGATGCATACATACATATATACAAACCAAATAGCCACCGAAATAGCAATTTAAACAGCAACAGAAACAATAGTAGCGCATCAGTAAGACTTAGGTTGAACCAAACGCACATTAGGTAGCTATTGATTCTTCCATTTCTCGGCATTTTGGGTGAATAACAATACCTACTTATTACCAAATGATCGTAAAACTATCTCTAGGCACATATACACGCTTTACACTTGACTTCTACGATTTTACACATTAAACTATCAATATCGTTTCACAATTGTCCTCATCCACACAGGCATATTCAATTGAATACACTTAAAAAAATCGCATAGATGCATACGAAACCGAGCTTCTCTTCAAATACTGTTGTGCTTGTTAAATCTGGATAGCATTAGAAGGGACCTACTTAAAATAGCCGGTTCCGAACGGCAGAACCCTTGTGACATCACTTTAATTTATTTTTGTCACAGAGCTCTTTTAAGAAGCATTTTCGGCAAATTGTTACTTCAGGAAAAATTTGCAATTCTTTCCGGTCTGTGATATTAAAGAAGAATCAGATCAGAACGCCAATGCACTAACCACTGAGCTACGGCACCCACAATACTTACTAAATATATACAATATTTTATAGGCATGAACACGCGAGCAGTCAGTGCAAAATTCTCAGATTTGAAAAAGAGTAGCGTCGAATGGGTCTCATGGTAAACGAGGCAAGACGAAGTACCTACTGTCAACAAACATTAGGTACTTCACTTTTGGAGTAGTACGGAAATTTGTTTATCATGGAACCAGGATCACTCTTGCCAACAGGTGCTACTTTAGACTAAGTAAGCAATTGAGAAGTCCAGCCCTTTCCCAAGACAGGAAACCCAATCTTTACGGGTTTCTCATCATGCCTGTCCTTACATATGGCACCCAAGCTTAAACAATTTCCACCTCAGGTGAGAGAATGCTCGGAGTTTTCGAGAGAAAAGTTCTACGCTGTATGAACTGTATGCCAATACCGACTGGCTAGGTCATGTCGAGCCAATGGAAGAACACGTTCCAGCTAAGGCGAAGATAGCAACATACATAAGTAAGTAAGTATTCCTTTTGTAAGGAATATATTTGGATGGGTTTGGGTTTTTCATACCCTGATTCAAGCAATAAATAACGAATAAAAAGTATCATAAAATTATCTCTATTTTTACAGTGTAGACATCAGACAAAAAGTATGCTACTATTCTAACCATATTGTTTGCACATTTGTCTGTGTCCGTGCGTGTGTGTTTTCTATTATTTTATTTTTGCAACGCCGCGCCGTAGTCAATAAGTGTCACTGGTTTTCATTATATTCAACATCATCATAATCGACGACTATTTTCAAATATAATTGTAAGCAATGGCTATACGACACTGATGGTGATGGTGGCAAAGACGGTATGGTTCATTGATGTGGTATGATGTGGTGACTGTATTATGCTGATACCTTGTCATTTGGGGTAAGTTGAATTTGTATAAAGTCGCGACTCGAAGACATCAACAATGGCGGCAATAATGTGGCGACCATTATGTATGCACGTTTATATGTAGAAGCGTGTATGTGTGTAGATAAATATTATATGAATGGATGTACGTATCCATATGTGTGCAATATCGACAACGTCAACAATAGTGACAACAACGAAGATGCGACGGCGTCCGTACGACTCATCATTACCGTTTAACGAACGCCAACTAACCACCGTATTTGTAAGTCAAAGTCCTATATGAATCGAACGACCGACCTCCCGCCCATCTGCCTTCCACTTATAGACAATCGTATCTATGTGTCTCACTCCATATGTATCTTTGGGAATCTGTCGCCGACTGATACTATTCATTTTTCACCCAAAACAGAGCCAGCCAGTCAGGCGGACAAGCAGGCAGTCTGTCTGGCTGGCTGGCTGGTTATTTAGTTAGTTGATTGGCGGTCCGAGCACTGCGTGTGTTTGCTTCATTCATAGAATCGTGCCGCAAAGTCGCCGTGCCGCAACTTGCAACAATATTTCGGAATGCGCATTTTCAAACAGTCGCCACTTGTTACGCACTTTGGCGCCTTTGCTTTTGTTATTCTTATTGCCTATCCGTTGGGTATATGTTCACATATAGGGGTATGTACATACATATGGATATTCGTATGAATGTATGCGCGCGATGCTGGCTAGCTAGTAACTTACGCCAGCTTTCTTGGCTATGTTTTGGCTCGTCAATTGTCGCGCACATAAAACCAATTGAAAACGAGTCGCAACTGCCATCACCACCAACTAATGGGCATCTTAAAGAGATGGAGAAGAGCACCCAATAGAAACGATGATAACTTGTGGTGTTATTATTATTATTATTGTTATTGAAGGGAAATCCGTTATTTTTAAATGATGCTCCAAAACATTGAACATCATCTCCACCACCACCACCACCGCTGCTAATAACAACAAACTTTTTATTCTTATTTATTGATATACGAGTGTGTACGTGTCGTTTTCGATTTTAAGCTGCCAATTTTTAGTGAAGTTTCTTTCTTCAGAATATTTTAGAGTACTAGTACGTTATTAGAGTACTAATAACGAACGATAGTGGTGTATAATATCACATATTGAATGCATGTGTTCGGATTGTTCTCAATTTTGTATTACATTAACCCTTTCACTGTTATTCTGGCATCATTTTAAAATGTCACATACCCTAATTGATTACTGATTAATTGATTGACTAATATAAAAATTCGTTATTTTTTGATCAAAGAACATGTATTATTTATAAATGATGGGATTATATTTTTTATGAAACATTCGGAGTCCAGACGGCAACATAGATATATGCCACATTTTTTAATTTTTCCAAGGTTTGCGAGTTGACAATTTGATCCATTGAACATGAAAATGTGTTTTTAGTAATTCCATTCCACATTCTACCGAAAAGAAATATTTTCATTATTTGTCAAAGAGAGCCACATTTTAATTATGTTCTGTTTGCTTTCTTCGCTACTCATCTCTATGATTGATGTAATTATATTGGTATCTCGTAAGAGTACCAGAAAATTCCCAATATTCTCACGTACGTAAGTCAATTGGAAAACGAAAATGTCATTTAAAAAGAGAGGTGTTGACGTACGACCAGCGTTATAACTATTTTTCTTAGTTGTACTTTATACTATATGTTATTACCTTTTGGTGATCAAAATTAAAGGATACAAATTTCCCTCAAATTGGTGCACACATTTGTAAAATAAACCGTTAGATAAATAGATAAATTTGAATAAGAACATGAGTGCAAAAATTTCAACAGTCATGTCCACCAGTAGTGAAAGGTTTAAGAATCTCTTTGAGATTTGAAGTTAGTAATTTATGACCTGAATGTAAGATTTTAACATTATTTAATGTAATTAACATAGAACACAAATTATCTAGCTTCTCAAGAATGGGTTTACCATATGTCCCGGAAGCACTCGACCAAGTGGTCGACCAAGGTCCATTCAACACAGTAGAATACGGAAGATTTTTGTGCGGGAACAAAACAAAGCATTTCCGTATTATTGCTGCTGCAACAACTACAGCAAATTATCTAAAAGCATATATATATATATATATATACATATACATATATATATATATATATATATATATATATATATATATATATATATATATATATATATATGTAAATAAAATGCAAAACTTTTAGCTACATCCCGCACTGGGTCTGGTTCATGCGTATGTAAGTATAATTATCTAATACTATTATTGTTTAAACTTATTTATTTTTCCCCGTATTAATAGTTAATTTAATTATTTCTAAAAAAGAATAAAATAAAAAACATTTTTTTGCCGCCAAAGTTTTCATTTAATTTTCTTTATTTTATTACATTTTATTGATTTGTTAAATGAAAGGAACTAATATAATTGTACAGAAAAAGATAGAAAAAAACAGAAATGGTAATATAATAATAAAATAAAATTCATATGATTTCTTTTAAAAACTTCCTTCCTAAACAATGTGTGCATATCATTGGAAAATTATATATTCTATACACAGTGTGAAATACATGTACATATTTATGTATTTGTTTATATTGTAGCTAATATTAAAAGATTAAAGGCAGTCAAATCAAAACAAATAATATGATAGAATGTGAAAACAAAATCATATGATTTCTCATTTAATTCTTGTATGCTGAACTGATTAAGATCAATATAGTGCACAATAATAAACATGCACATTCATATGTACATATTATAATGCCTGAGGATTTTTTAAACAAATATTCATCCTTAGTTGCATTTACTTACAAAAAGTAAAATTAAATAAAATAATCAAAATAAAAGAAATGATAAAAACTATATCAATAAAAATATTATATGTAGTGAAATAATTGCTTTTACATTTTTTCCAAGCTGATTACATAGTTACTTTTTATATATATGTATAATTTTGTTGTTGTTGTATATTATTACTATTATTAGTATATATAATTAATTGTTTATAAAATTGTCTGTTGTATTTTCTGTATATATATATATATATATATATATATATATATATATATATATATATATATATATATATATATATATATATATATATATATATACATATATATATACATATATATATATATACATATATATATATATATATATATATATATATATATATATATATATATATATATATATATACCAACAAAAGAGCACACGCATATATTTAAAAGAAAATTAAGCAAAAATATCTAAAATTCTTGCTTAATGCTATACTCGCACTTAATGTTTTTATTATATATACGGTGTTACTATTTTTATATTTTCAATTTTTAAATTATTCTGTACATAAAAATCAAATGTTTAAAATTAGCAAAGTGAGCAAAGCCAAAACATAAATTGATATGTGCATTAGGCGCATAAAATTAAGCGGAAAATGTACGCATACTTGTTTATAAAACTTCAATTGCAGATTCAAGTTTAAAGAAAAAAAAAACTAACGTTGAAATATATGCTATTAATGGATATCATCATCGATAAAACTTTTCGAATCATGTTATTTTGATAAATTTCGGCTCTATGCATAAATGTACTTATTATTAAATACGTATCAATATGTCATTTGTTTTAAATGTATGTGTGTGTGTGTATTTGTCGTATAATTAATTGTTTATATCCATCCATAATTAATAAAAAAAAAAATAATTTGAATGAGCAAACTAGTGAATATTTAAATACCTATACATATGTATATCCGAGATTAATTAATATAAATGAATCCCTCTATTATCAAATTCTATCGACGTATCAAAATTTTGTGTATATATTTATTTAAATTTTTTTTTAATACTACAATTGTTATATAAGTATTTAGATTTATTAAACTTTTATACTGTGTATGCTTGTTAATATTGAACATAAATTATTGAGAAACTATATGGTATGCATTGCATTCATTCATCAAAAGGATTAAAACATGATTCGAATATATCAATATATTTTGTTTTGTTTATTCTCTTTTTTTTTTAATTGTCAATTTAATAAGCAATAAATAAATGTTAGTTATGAAATTAAAAATGATAAAATGCCTACTTTTGTTTAATTATTTTATATTTATATATATATAGATAGATAAATATTTTTTTTCTTTTTATATTTTGCATTAAATAAAATTTAGATCCTAAACGCTACGTTCTTGTTTTTTTTTGTGTGGTTGTTATTGTATATATTTACAAAACACCAATTGAAAATAAGCATATAAACACATTCGATATTAAGCTACGGTTTTATACTAGTGAATTTACTGGTTATTTAGAAAAATAAAAGCTTTTTATTTAGGAGATATTAAAAAAAAATTAAAAAGATTAATCAACAATAAAGTCAGTTAAACGCGAAATTTTTTGAAAAACCTTCCTTTCTTAAAATTAACATAACATAACATATCAGACATCAGTTTCAACTTATAATTTCTTTAGTTGCCTTTCGTACTCCTAATTTTCTATCAAAATTTTAATAGCATTCAGTTACAAAAAAAACAAAAAATTAAAAACAATTGGAAACTGTAACAAAGAAAAAATATGCATACATATAAGTATGTTGAAAATTGAACAAACAACCATCATACATTTTTCTTCATAATACACATAATCTCTCATGCTCTGTAATTATACGCAATATATCCTTTCATACTTGCCTACATGATTATATGGTTGTGTGTGTGTGTGTGTGTGTGTTTGTGTAAATGTTGTATTGTATTTTTTTTTTTCTTGCACATCAGTCATATCAATTTACGAATGATGTACATTTTTTTTTTTGTTTTTTATAAATTATATTTTAATTAATTTGTTGTTTGGCCTCTTTGATGAGTGCCAATAGCGAGTCGAGTTTCAAGTCTTTGAAACGTGCAAAATGATTCAGCATTGGTTGTATAGAATCAGATTCTATGGCCGCACAAATCGTTTGATTTTGTATTGTACGATTTAGCGACATAGCTACATGATCAAGAAATTGTCGCCACTTCTCCTTATTCGCATCGTTCAAGGTGACATCGCCGCCGCTGCCTCCAACATAAATGTGCTCAGCTTGTAGAATTAAGCAAACAAGCGTTGCAATTCCGAACTAAAAGTATTACATTTGTGTTTACAATATTTCATCAAGTATTAAATCATTCATTGATATACCTTGCTGCAGAAAACACCATTTGATTTTCTATCACTTAATGGTATGGCTGCTGATAGTCTGACAATTGTCTCAAAGTTGGCTTTCTTAATTTGTTTCTTCAAGTGTGGATAAAGCGCATACAGCAGACCATCCGTATCGTCCCGATCTTTTTTGACAACATTCTGCAATGACGAAAACACACCACTCCACATATTCCAATGTAATTCATGATCTTGAATATAGGGCATTATACGTCGTATCAAACCCTGAAAAACAAAAATTATATACTATAATAATGATTTAATCACTTTATGCCCTATGTAGTCACCTTGCCCTTGCGCACATTCATAATAGCCACGATTTTGTCATGTGACAAACCGGCTATTAATTTGGCTACTAAATCTTCTTTCTTTTCGATTTCATAGGCGAATTTATTTTTCAATGCTGGATTTATTGCCTGTCCACTGCTTGCAGCTTCAGAAGTTTTTTCTTCTGTTGTCTTATAGGCATTCTCCATTTGCTCCATAGCAGCGATACGCTCGCTCTCTTTTTTCTTCTTCATTATTATGGTAGCGATAGCATTAGGATTATCTAAATCTTCTAGTTTCAGTACAATACGATACAGAGTCTCAATATGTAGTAAAATATGACGCGATTTACGTTGAGTGGATACAGCCATATCGCCAATTAAGTTGCTATTAGATGAGGATACTGCTGATGTGGCACTGGTGACCTTACTTTGCATAATTGCACCCAACATTGGGTTTCCTTCTTCTGTCTCATCGGGCGTTGTCGCTGCATCGCCACTCATTATATCGGCATCAATTATTTTGCGTGGTGCCGTTACACTGCCGTACTGCAACTTTCCTAAAGAGTTTTCGAATTTCAGTGGTGTAAAGATATACGGTGCCTTCTGATCCTGTCCTCCTCCGGTGCTAGTACAGCCACTCGCTTCCGAATTACGCCTCTCCCGATTCTGACCATTACGCGTGCCGTTTTTGTTGCCCAATTGCACAAGAATGAGTTGTGCATGCCCTTTGGGTTGTGTCAGCGGATGATTCAATTGATTATCCTTATGCGCCTGACTATGCTGTAGGTCACCATTGATGGCTGCTTTGCGCTCTCTATACACGGTATAATAATAGTCGTCAATGTAGGGTGTATCTGTGTTCAGTTGTGACAGCTGTATTCCGATCAACCAATGTTTATCTCTAGTACTCATTAGATTGGCATATTCATCATACTCTTCATGCGGCAAATTTCCAGCGCCAACACCATCACGACGGTGCTGATTCTGTTTCATGCCAATACGCTGCTGCTGTTGCTGCTGCAGATGGTACTGCATCATATTAGTACCAGGCACGTTTTGTTGCTGCTGCTGCGTTTGTTGCAGCTGTTGCCTAGCTGCATTTTGAAGCAGCGGGTGATTTTGTTGAATTTCTTGAACAAGTCGCATATTAAACATGTTATACATCGAGTTCGATTGCTGTTGATTCAAGAGTGTCGCCGGATTTGGTGGATGCGGCGGTATACGTTGCGGATGTGGATGTGGTGCCAGAACATTCGGATGAATACCAGATGCTCGTATTACATTGAAATTTGGATGCATTGCAAAGTTATTGAGCGCTATAGGCAGATGTGGACTCGGTATGGGACGCTGATGAGGGTTGGGGAAATTTGGTGGTAGTCCATGCTGATTTAATAAAGGATGTGGCGGTATCTGAGGATGGGGTTGTTGCTGAAGATGCGGTGCCAGTCCAGGAGGATATAAAGGAAAGCCAGGCGGAAGACGATTGCCTCCATGTAATGGTGGTACTTGCTGAAGATTACCAAATGGATGTTGTGCCAAATTATTTGTGAAGTTATTTGGGTGTCTAGGTGGTGATGGCAAATTTGCAAAACCAGGGGGACCTACAATGTGTACAATGATTAATAAAAAACGTATCATTTTACAATATGAATGCACACCTTTTTGTTGTGGTTGTTGCTGCTGTTTCTGTAAATTCTGCTGCTGTTGTTGTTGTTGTTGCTGCTGCTGTTGCTGCTGGTGGCGAAGCTGTTGTTGTTGTTCTTGCAGCAGTTGTTGATGTTGCTGCTGCTGCTGTATGGGGGTAGGTGTCTGTGAAGTTTGTTTTAGGACATCATTTAAAAACTGTTGTTGATGGTGCTGTTGCTGGTCTTGCTGTAGACGTGCTTGCTGCATATGATGGCGTTGTTGCTGCTGCTGTTGTTGTTGCTGTTGTTTTTGCATCGTTTGTTGGATAATTATGTTTCGCTCAATATCCTCCAGAGTGCAAATTTTAGGAGTATGATTACCAGTATGCTGGGGATATTGCGGCATACCAAATACTGAATTGCGTCCAGAGCTTGGTTCAGTTCTTATGAATTGCTGTGGTAGACCCTCTTGTGCCATTTGATGATGTTGTTCGGAAAATGGACTGGAATTGGGAAAATGTTCACGCATAAACTCAGATTGATTTGCCACAAAACCATTGCGACTGCCATTGTCAACATGACCAAAAAATGCGTTTTGTAGTCGTGTACTTTCAAGCGTATCACCTGGATGATTACTTGTCTTCAAAGGATGCGAAGCCCAAACACTGGGATCCATATTTATACCCTCAACCACGCTACCACCCAAGCTATCATTGTCATCGAAGCTCATGTCGACATCATCTAATTTCATTGCTGACAAATTAAGCTCCAGATCAGAGTCCGCTCCAGCATGAGAACGATGAAGTCGTGTGTGTAACGGCGTCGAATCACCTGACGATGCAGCCGAAAGCATCTGATTTCTAACATCTTTCCCTTTAGATCTAACTACATTAAAAAAGTCGCCACCACCATCACCTCCGTCATCTCCATCAAAATTACTTCTCAATCGTACAAGACTTTCATGCTGCTCCTCCCAATCACCATTTATTGCAGAACCGAAAGTCTCATCATTAAGGGCATCGTACTCTTCCTCGGATGGTTCCGCAATACGTCCGCCTCCGCCATCATCGTCCAACTGTAACAAATTATTCCATGTAATACGATCAGAATGCAAAACTAATGCAAACAAAAATTATCGTGCAATATAGAAATGATAAGTGCCACACGGCTCCCGCGAGCAATGCAGCTAAGTGAATTTTTATTTGCTACACTACAAATATTAGTGCTAAACTGTTTCCCAAATCAATAATATATATACTAGATGATCATTATTTTACCGGTGCTGATGTATCAAATCCAAAAAACGAGTCTTCCATCGATAAATTTTGTTTATTTCACACGAAATTGTCATGACTTGTCACACATTCACATATGTTAAAATCATGGCTGCCGTGCACGATGGCCGCCGAACTGAAACGATGTTTAGTAAATAAATACAGGGAAATTTTCTAGTGTTTCTGCTTTTTATTTTTTTAAGTACTACTTCAGATACCATTGAATAGTGGCACTACTTGTTAATAAAAAGATGGATTTTCGAATTAATTGATTAATTGTATGATTTGTTATTGGTTCAATTAACATTATGTCATTGTTTTTAATACAAAATGAACACTTATCTGCATATCCTTTTAATTTTTGCTTATTATAGCAGTTACAAAAATCTTTCTCGCAACCTCTTGTATTCGTCAACAATTTAAATTGGTGTAACAGCAAATTAATAGCATGTATGTTATTTGCCTTATGGTGTAATTGGACAATACTAATCGATAGATAATGTGTCAGCTGTTCCGACCAATTTCATGCACAAGCTAGGCAAGCGATTAGTAAAAACTAATTGTTACGCAACGTAACGTTGGAATGTATTGGAAATAGATTTTCAGCGGAGCTTTTGTTATAAAATTACATTAATTCTATTTTCTTCCACTCATATTTCCATTTTACATTCCATATATTTCTATTTTATATCTAAGTAGCTATTATTTAGATTTGCTCAAACCAAAAGAGCCTTTTGCAATGCTGCATTGTTGTTATAGTAACACCTACTTAATTTCATCGTGCTTCGAATATAGTCATAGTGGAATTAGAAGGTGGTGTTGAATAATTAATTTTTTGATAATGCTGATAATTTATTTTTTATGTTAGTTATTTGGTAGTCATATTCATAAATGAGTGGATTTAAAACATAGTCTTGACTTTATTGACTGATTTTTCTTTTTTCTTTTTTTTTAAACGCAAACATTTATTTCGAAATTAGGGCTCTGCGATTATTCAAGTGTTCGACTAATCAAATGTTTGGTTAATCAAATAACAAATTATTAGTCATAAAAAAATTATTCGAATAGAAAATTGAAAATATTTATCATTTTTCCCACCCAAGCAATGGATATTTATAGGACGTACGTTTCAAATTTGTATTTGAAATACAGAAAACACATCACACTCTAACTCTAATCGAATTTTTTATATATGAGAATTTTGATTAATTAGAGTTTTTGTAGATCAAGGTTATTGATTAAACGATTAATCGCAGAGCCTCCAAAACGAAGTAAAAAGTTGTTTTAGTTTATATATGAATGGAATTGTGTTGATGTAACTAGTATGAATACCAATATTTTCTACATCTCTAAGATTGGGATAATAATTTCGGAAGTCTTTACTGATAACACAAATAAATTTATGGCTAATTTTGTTGTATTTAATACAAAATGTGGTACTACCCCAAAGAAAGAGGCGGATATTATCATATTTCAATCGTATCTTTGATTTGAATGCATATTTATAAAACAAAAATAAAGGTGAAGTGGAGAGGAAGAATCGCACAAGTTTCAGTTGTCAGTCGTGATTTTATGTGAGCTCATTTTAGACTTTGATGTCAGTGCTACGAGTTGATAACTAGTTGTTTTTTAGCTGTTGAAGAAACCTCATGTAAATTAAATTGCTTTTTCACTTATTTTAGTGCGTTTATATACCAAACACTGACGAAGAATAAAATAAAGAATTGTGCGGTGTACAAGAAGAAAAATAGAGCATTTCAGTAAAGTGTGTGTGTGTGTATGTATTCGTGGGTAGGAAAATTGGTAAGACAATAAACCTGTTTTCCATTGCAATTGTGAAGGAGTTGCTTATTTACATTCAAAGAAATTGATATCATCACAATTGACAATGACACCAAAAGAAGAAGACGATAAGAAATCCTATTTGGGATTTGATTTAAGTTCTCAAAAGGTGAGTTTGAATAAAATGTCACATTTAATTATAAAGTTATTAATCATCAAATATAATATTTACCTTACTGTTGGGTATGCAAATGTTTCATATACATACATATGTATATTTGCAACAAATTAATGTCAGTGCTAAAGCGATTTCACTTCTGCTGCTCTCATTATAAGTATGTTGATTATGTTATAATGTTAGTGCGTAAACTTGGAAATAAATATGTTATATGTATGATATGTAGCATGTGCATACAGACAGAATGTAAAATAAGAAGCCAGAACCTACTACCAATTACTTCGATTTGCTTCTAAACCATTTGCATTTGATAGCTAACTGCATTTCGAAAATCGTATGTTTTGAAGGTCGAATAAGTTAATTAGTACATGAATACGCGTGTATAAACTGAGGGTTATTGAATAATCAGTGATAAGCGTCAATTATCACAAAAGGTTAATGACATGTGGCTCCGCTTGTCTCTTCTATTTAGCATTTTTAATGTTATTTTTATTATATTATATTTAATTAATTTTTTTGCGTCTTATATTAATTCAGTAATAGTAACGATAAACTTAATAACTCCATAGTGTAAATAATTAACCCTATCAGCGTTAATGCAAAATGACGCAATATAGGTGTTAACATATGTATGTATAACACTATTACGGTTGATACAAATTATATTCCATACTATTTAAGGTGTGTTCATTAAATCCTTTTTAATTTCTAGCAACTAAATTAGAATTATGCTCATTCCTTTTCAGTTGAAAGCCATCCAGTTGGGTAATAAATTGAATATAATAGCCACTGCCGAAGTGAAATTTGATACAGACCTACCAGAATTTCGTACAACAGCAGGAGCGAATACTGGACCCAACAAAAATGAGTATGTTATTGTTACTTGTTGTTACAATTATTGTTATTATTATCATTATTTTAAGATACTTTGTGCAGCCTGTTATGTGGGTGAAAGCAATTGACATTGTTTTGGATCGTTTGGTTGTACAAGGAGCTGATCTAAGTACGGTTACTGCCATTGGTGGTTCTGCACAAGTAGCTATTGTTGAAATGTTTGAGTGGAATTCAAATTAAATATTTTTTTTTTTCATTTTATAGCAACATGGTTCATTGTATTGGTCACGTCATGGCATAGAAACACTCAAGAATCTTGATCCTGATAAATTTCTGCATATGCAAATTGATGATTCGGCATTTGTGGTAACACGCACACCCATCTGGATGGATGGAACAACCGAGCAACAATGCGTTGAAATGGAAACAGCAATTGGCGGGCGTTCCGACATGGTTACTATTACCGGTTCGAAATGTTATCCCCGTTTTACTGGGCCACAAATACGAAAAATCTATCAACAACGCACACATGTTTACGAAGATTGTAAACGAATCTCATTAGTCAGCAGTTTTTTGGCCTCAATTTTTCTTGGCGAAATTGCACCCATTGACTATTCGGATGCATCCGGTATGAATCTCTTTGATATTAATACCAGAACTTGGTCAAAGGCCTGCTTAAATGCATGTGCACCCGATTTGGAGGAACGTCTAGGCGAACCTGTGAAAACAAATTCCTGCATTGGTAATGTAAGCAACTTCTTTGTACAACGTTTCGGTATTCCATCGGATTGTGTGATAGCTGCATTTACTGGTGACAATCCATCGGCATTGTCAGGAATGTTAGTACAACAAAATAGTCTTGTTTTGTCACTGGGCACAAGCGATACGTTAATGATGAATTTGCAAGAACCACCCAAGCTGGAAGAGGGTCATGTATTTTGTCATCCCACCGACACGAATCAATTCATGGGCTTGTTGTGGTCTGTAGTGAAATTCATTATTTCTGAAATAAATAAATATATATATATATTTGCAATTGCTTGAATAGCTTTCGAAATGGTTCATTGGTGCGCGACATTTTCAAAAAGGTTGAGGCCAATAATAACTGGGATAACTTCAGTGAGCTTTTAGATTCTACGCCTCGTGGTAATTATGGAAATATGGCTTTGCATTTTCACTCTCTTGAGATAATACCGCATGCAAAGGGAGTGTTGCGTTGGAACAAAACGCATTCGAGCTCCTCACCAGATGCCACAAAAGGAGTAACAAAGTAATTATGATGATATTATTACGCAGGCACTTTTCATAATTTTCAAATTTCCTCATATTTTCACAGGTTTAGTTCACAACAAACTGAAATACGTGCTCTTATTGAGGGCCAAATGTTACATCGTCGTGCGATTGCCGCCGATATGGGCTTCCATTTTGGTGAAGATACCAAAATAATCGCAACGGGTGGTGCATCGGTTAACAGTTCAATTTTACAAGTTATTTCGGATGTGTTTAATGCACCCGTTTATGTACAGGTTTGAAAATATACCGATGTGCTTGGAGACTGGCGTTATTTTAAAATATGATTTTCTATTTGCAACCATTGCAGAAGGTCAGCGAATCAGCTTTAGTGGGTTCTGCATATCGTGCAAAATATGCTCATTATTTGCATACAACCTCCGCCGTGACGTCCACACCTCTAAGTTATCATGATTATATAGTGCAGTTTATTCCGAATCATTACCAACAATTTTGTGAGCCCAGCAAAGACAGTATGCAAATATATGGGCCAATGTTGGACCGCTATCGTGAGATGGCACGAATTTTAGAAAATCCAAAATAGGATTTCACCGCTTCCATCACGTGCAGAAACACATTATATATATATTCAAATGTTTTGCTACTACTCAAAATATGTCACATTCCTTTTTGAGATGGTTTTTATATATGTAATCACAAGTGTTTTCCTGCAACTACTGGCAGCAATTAATGATAAATCATGTTTTTGTATATGTATACATATGTAGGCATATTGTATAATCTATATAATTAATTTAAGATTTAAGTTGGAAGTGCAATTATTATATTTTTGTACTGTGATGTTTTTCAATAATTGATCAAAGAAGATGGAAAAGTGAAATACTTTAATGTATCTATTTTGTTCAATTGTTACTAGAATTTATCGTAAATAACTTCAATTGAATATAGGCAGACCATACATATGTACGTACATATATTGATTTGTTGTTTTATTACACAAACATATTAAATTACAAATAATAATGTTGTATATTTAATTTGATGAATATTCTTTGCTGATTCCATGCATTATTTTTTGCGACCACCACGTTCTTTAATTTGCAAATGTACCGTTGCACCACTTAATAAATTGTAAAACGCCATCGAGTTGCTGTCTTTGAAGAACATACCCTGCGAGAAAACAAAAAATCTATATAGTCGCAGAACATCAATTACTGTGTGAACAGCACTTACCTCATAAGATATTTTCTGTTTAGCTGGCGGCATGCCCGTCTCATCTTGAATTTTAGACTTTAGACTGGATACAGAATCCGATAAAGCCAATGAAACAGCAACAGTTTGACCATTAAGTTTCCACTCTGATTTGTCAATAATGTTCGGTATTTGGATTTGTATCGTAATTGGACTCTACACATATAGTATGTACGTTTAATATGAGGCCATAAAGTGATCAATAAAATAAGTATTGTGTTACCTTATGCATTGAAATGAATTCCGCTTCTGGTACCAAATTATCTTCAGAACGCATTTTTTTATTTGGCGGCTCGTCTTCAAGTGGAATCGGTTGTAGTGGTGGCAAAATCGCCTGATCGAGAACTGGTGGTGCTGGAGAAATTTGTTGCGGAACACCTCCAGCCTGCATAGGTGGTGGCATATAACCACCAACAGGGAATGGCGCTACAAAGGCAATAGTTAACACAATTAAATACAGAGTGGACAAAAGTAGTTAATATATTGGTACATACGCATCATTGGCGGCGGACGCATTTGCATCATCATAACTGAAGCTGGTTGTGGTATATTGTGCGGCGGTGGTGGCTGCTGTTGCTGCTGGTGGTGCTGTGCCTGCTGTTGTTGTTGATGATGATGATGATGTTGTTGTTGTTGCTGTTGCTGCTGCTGCTGTTGTTGTTGAAGGTGATGAGCTTGTAAGTGTGGTTTAGCGATATTCTGATGCGGTTGTGGAGGTGCAGACAGAGTTGTTTTATTACCCACCGGCTTCGGTCCAATTTTTTCTTTCTCTTCATCAGGTAGTAAGCCTTTTACCTAATCGATTTAAATTTAAATTAATATAATTATTCATAAAAGTATAAACTATCTAATTACTTTGTGAATTTGATGAATTTGATCCTCCAAAGTTATGTTGGCTCTTGCTGCCCTAGTAGCTGCTTCCACACTTGAAGTATGTCCATCCCAGGTGACTCGATCATCCTTTTTGGTCTCTTCTTCGCCCAGCTTTTTACCAATAACCGTTTCTTCGTCGCCCACACCGAAGATATCCGTACGACGTTCCGCCACTAATGAGGATAGTAATTTAGTTTAATTAATTAAATTCTTGATCAACGTGTATGTGTTACTTACATTGTTTCAAACTGGCTTCTATAGCCGTACCAGCAGCGTATACAGTTTCTTGATTTATTTTCTCAACAGTATGCTTGTCACGCTGTTCAACCCAACGTGGATCCAGCAGACCAATGCGCATGTGCTCTGACACTTTTGAAGCGGGAATTTTTTCACCGGTAATTGGCGAAATAAGATACTCATCGGTCGTTGCCACTTTCTGTGGTTTTTGCTGTACTGCTTTGGGATCATACTTTTTGACCACAACTTTATCGTGCGTCGGTGGCATCAGAGGAGCCACCGATGGTTGCATTTTAACAGTTGATGTCGTCTCCTCATCGCTTGAGGCTTCATCCATATCCTGAACTTGTGTATTGTCTTTTTTGGAGCTGGGAGGTTGATTGTAAATAGTACTCTTCATCATAATACCAGTACGATTTTCCATCTGTGACAGCTTAACTGCACTGCCAGGAGTAGCCGTCTCCTGGCTATCCTCGTCATCGGATTCAATCTGCATTTCAATATCGCCATCTTCTTCCAACATTCGCTCCTCCATAAGGACACGAGCGCCAACTTCCTCAGGTGTTGTTGGAGGGGGAAAATTGCCCGTCTCAAATGGTTGATAATCCACAGTTTCGACGACAACAAAATCATGCCAGTCGATCTGGGCATATGCAACTAAAATCAATGTTAACATGAATATTAACCGGGAACATTTATTGCGTGTAGAGATTCGGCTTACCTCTTTCCTTTTCAATTTTCTCTTCTTCTCGACGTCTTTGTGCCTCTTGATGTTTTTGCCAATTGGCACGATATTTCACTTGATCCAGCACTATGTTCATACTTGCACGACCTGGTACACTCTCAGCACGCAACTTGCCCAACAAATCTTTGGGTGGAATTAAAATCTTGGTGTACTGTTCCAATAATTTGGTAAAATATTGAAAGAGAGAATGCTGCGGACGAAGAAAATCAAATTGAAAATTACGCTGCTCACGGTTCATCAAATTTGTTAAGAATTGACGTCCATTACGTGCCACAAACTGTGCTGTCAATTTTACAATATCTCTGTAATTACAAACGAAATGATGTACTAAAAAATTTTAGATATATGAATAGCACATTTAATGTTTTACAGATCAAGCGCAGAGATTGAGGGAGGATCAGCAATAAATTCAAACTCTGTTGGTGGTTCCCGTGGTATGAATTGCTGTTCCGCCACTTGCTTCAGTAACTCTTGTTGCTTTTGCTGTGCTGCACTTGTCACTGATAACTGCTTAATTCCTGATATTACATTAGGTCCAGTATCTACGGGAATAAGCATAAAAATAGAAAACCCTTTCAATTAGAATTAACACCAACATACCTTTTCCTTCACGAAACTCATTTACTTTGTGACGATAATACGCATGATATGGATCACCGGAACTCAAGAAATTGAATTTCGGATTACCAAGTTCATTCTGACGAATACGTGCTTCAAACTCTGGACCATTACGTGCTACAAAACTTGCTGTCTTATCAACAATATCTATTTTATTTTATTAATTAATTATTGAGTAAGTGAAAATAAGAGGCATTGAAAAAATAGGACAATTTTTTTTTTTTTTTTTGGAAAAGGATACTTCTAACCTCCGGTGGAGGGTAAATTATGCCGATGATGGGGCCAGATTTATTCTGCTGTTGCTGTTCAGTAGTCGATTCTGCTTCTAGTCCTGGCATTTTCAATAGTTATTTGATTTCTTATTAAATATTTTATTCAAGCCGCAAATTATTGTAAGCAAACGAACTAATCAAATAATGCATTACATGCTGTCACTGTCAAAGCAGTGTTATCGTTGTGAATTTCTAGGAGGGAATTTTCAGAGTTGCTTCGAATGTACTATCTATAGTAAATTATTCAATCGCATTGTATCGTATCGCATTGTAGCAATGAAAACAAACAACAAAATAATTTTTGTATTTTGTTTCTATGTTTTCACAATAAAAAAACAAAATGCAGAAAAATCAAATCCTGCGTTTTGCAAAATTCTGCCATTAATGCATGTTGTGCAGGTTGTATTTTCATCAGTTAACTTCGTAAAAAGCGAAATAGTTTCAGTGTCGTAATAACGAATATATTATTTATTATTATTATTTATTTAATTATTACAGCTCAATACTAAGCCTAGATTTAAGACTAAAACAAATAACATTTAACTTAACGAATCGGAGTCGTAAGTGTATGCGCATATAGTTTTCTTTTAAATATTTCAATTTTAGTACAGTTTTTTATATCATTAGGAAGCTCATTAAAACATTTAAGACCTTTATAAAAGAGACTGTTTTGATCAACTTCTGCTCTAAAAAAAGGAAGTCTAAAATCATTTCTATTTCTAGTATTGATCATATGAACATCTCTATTATACACCAAGTCTTCTGTTAGATATTCAGGCAGATTACCTAATTTCATATTAAAAATAAAAATCATAACAAAATAGTAAATTTTCTGCTTCACACTTAGCCATCCTAACGCGTTTAACATTAGTGATGTTGGAGTATCTCTTTTATATGAAACATAATGGTGCACATTCTTAGTTAAAATTAAGTTCCAACTTATATTTAGTACCGACTTTTTTAAGAAATTTCCCATACATCGCCTAGTGGCGATGTATGGGGGCTCATCAACCTGAAACGAGAGAGATGAAAAAGTGATTGATTAAATGATGTTCAATTCTAAATAGTGCTTTAGATTCAACTTGCCTTGATTCTGTGGAAATTCCTCTGATGAGGCACTCGCCTATGTACAAGATGTTGACGCCAGCGTTGTCGTCCCGATTCCAACAAGTACGGCAATTTGGGAAAAATTGGTACCTGTGGTGAGGTCGGGACGTGATATTCTCTTCGTGGCATTTCCCGCACAATTTGGTGGTCAGGAACTCATTTACATACATTATATCAGCACCGTGGCTCTTCAGCGCAAAGAACAGTTTCGACTTAGGAGTTTCAATATAGCCCCACAACGTAGAATTCGCAACAATGCTCGCTGATCCAATGCATACCAACACATTGGATGCTGTCTTCTTCAAATCCGTACCCATTTTCTCTGTAGCTATGCGGTGTGCTGCCTTCTCTGTACATATAAACTTCTACAGTTTTAGGTGCGTGACTCGTCTCTGCAAAAATATCTCTTACTTGGCGGCAAACATTCTCAGCTAATATTGTGTATAGCTGCGAAAATCAGCTGAGTATGGTGACAGTTGCCGCAACTTCGGTTCTTCTTTCGAGATATTTTCGCTGGTCTTGGTCTACGTCCAGCCTTCCTTTTGGGCAAACTTCTACTACTACTACTTTGTACATACAATATTTACATTGAAATGACTCAATTTATTCAATGTATATGTATTTTAATTTAAATCGCATTTATGCATGTAAAATCGTAAATTCGTAATTATTGCATTTCATCTTAAATGTTTATATATGGATGAGTAACGAATAATTATGCATACATACACACATATGTACGTAAGTGCATCTATATCCAGATACAATCGTACGTGTTACTCGTTTGATTTTATTTAAATCTGGGAACGAAAAATAAACATTAAAGGGCAGTATGTTAATGTTCTGTACTGTTCAATTGGCAGAAATTCTACACAAACACATTCTCTATCTCGTTTCATAAAATTGGTCTATATGCACTGAAACGATATTCAGTATGCTATTGTTTGTGTTTGTGTTCATAAACTTTACGAAATCAGATGTAGAATGTGCCTACTGTTTGTATTGTACACTGCTTTATATGCATATTTTCATCTCACCATAAACGTTATCACAATAATAACAACAACGATGACATCGTTGTTGTCATATTGAGTTTTTATTGATCTTTTGTAAATTGAAAATGGGCAGCGGAGAAAACGTAATGATGACAAAGCATGCATTCTGATTACTGGCACATTGAAAATCTTAAAAATGACGCACAGTTTCCATAAGAAGTTACTCGAGTGAATACGTTTAATCTGGTATGTGCATTTATGATATTATTATAATATATAGCATATAATATATACCTTACATACTTATATATTATGCACTTCGTTTTCTAAAACAAATTTCATTATTTATTTTGTTACTTTCTTTTTTAATATGTACCTACATTAGAGTGATAACATAAAATATTAAATATGGTAAAATTTCCTTTGAAAATTGTCATAATTTTCGCATTGCTGAATTGTGCACAAAATCGCAGTTTGAACGACATCTATGAATTTTCAAAATTTCAATCACGTAAGTTGAGTTGTTTATTTATTTGTCACATGCAATTACTATACACACATACAAATGTATACAAAAATTTCTTCATGTATGTTTGTATGAAATGTAAACATGCACATATTTTAATGTTGTTTCTTATTATTGTTTAAATGGGGAATTCACTCACAAACGTCGTGCTCAAAAATCTGATTCCACAGTGTGATTGATTATACAGTTGATAACAATTTAATAATGGTGGGAATTTACGAGATAAGAAAAAGCGATTTATAAGAATCTGCGGGATGGAACTTGATGCAAATAATTCTTAAGAAACTTATTCACAAATAATGTTCTAATAAATACCAGAAATAAGATTAAGCTAGATTTGAAACATATTTTCGTTTAAGATCATAATGATAATGTAAAACGAAAAAAAAAAATAATAGAATGAAAATAATGATAATAATAATAAATTTTATAAATACTTGATTATACATAATCCACTTCTATAACCTCTTTGTCTGATTAAAGGAATTTCAATATTACAATTTTTTTTTTTCGAATATCAGTAATAACAATCAACAATTGATTTATGTTTGTTTGTTATTCCGATTCAATTATGTTCAGGCGCAACAATAATGTAATATATACTCGTATATATGTTTGGATTATATACATTATATGTGCACTTATGCTTAAATAATTTAAACTTATTGCTTGGTCTAACTGGATATGTTTGACCTTCACATTCATATTTATAACCCCGCAATTTAATGAACGCATTACGATTAGTACAAGTATGTACATGTACTTATATCAAATATAGTTCATACCTAATTCTAGCAATGTTAATCAATCAAAACACAAATATTATATTATTATATGGTACAAATAGAGATTAAAACAAGTTCATCATTAATAATGAAATCAAAAATGGTTTTTTTTTGTGAAGTAGGTACCCACAATACAAATATATTTCCTCGCACTCTTTATTTTAATTTATGAAGGTGTTTCAACCGAATCGAAAGGCTTGGTAGCCAGTACTCATGCTTATAATATTGTATATACTTAAAATTATATTAAAAAAAAAAGTAATTAGTATATTTAATTATGTTCTCAAATTATTTAAATAGCTAATAATAATATAGATGATAAAAGTAAAACATATCTAAATAGAATAACAACAGATGAATTGCAACACTTTGTACAATTGGCCACTGAATCTGTAAACAATCAAGCAAGGTAAGTACTTATGTGCCGATATTAATGGATACATATTAAATACTATGTATTTTCAAAAACAGATTTGAAATGAATTTACTCAATTCTCAAATTACTGTACTAAATGGTACCATTTCACATGTACAATTATTGGACGCACTACCAAATGCCAAAGCTAAAGCAGATAGTGAAGTGGCTAAAAAAATATTGAAATCTAGTCTCTATATATATAATAGCAAATGTGCGGAAGCTGGTATTTCCGGTGACCACTGTGCGGCATTCTTTGCAAATAAACCCTTGCCAAATGGCATGGAGCTACTAGAAGAGTGCAAAAAAATTGTAGAAAATCGTCGCGATGGACATCATCCATTTAGAAGATTATTACCACGGAATTATGCTGATGGTTTCTATGAGGTATGTATGCGTCATGTAAAATTTTCGGATATGAAAAAGATTTTGCAACAATGAAAATATTGACAAATTGTTTTAATGAAAAATTTATTAAAATTACAGATGTATTCAGAGGATAAACTGCCAGCACCACGCTTCATCAGCAGTAAAGCTCTATGGGAAGCAAATGATGGATCTAATTTAGATGAAAATCACAAAAATTTAGCATTAATCCAATGGAGTCAATTTATTGAGCACGATTTAAGTAAACCAGTCGTTACTTCAATGGGTACGTTTTTGAAAAATCGCAAATCAAAATTAATTAACTACGGACATTTGAAATATTCATAGGCAATGGATATCCTATCGAATGTTGTAATAAAGATGACTTCAAATTGCAACCGCGATATCACCATTCAGCATGTGCTCCATTACTGAGTAGTGATGCAAAGAATAAATATGCTAGAGAGAGTTGCATCAATTACGTACGTAGCGCCTTGGCAGTGGGATCTAAATGTTCCTTTGGAGCGGCTGAACAAGTAAATTTCAATTCTATATTCAATTGTATTCATTGTGTTTTATATATCTATATTTCTATCTATTATTTGAAGCTTAACCAAGCCACAGCATATCTCGATCTATCGCAACTGTATGGTTTTACAAGCAACGCTCAGCATAGTATGCGCTCTTATAGCAATGGTCATCTTAAATCCAGCCAGGCGGCTAATGTTCGTGAAGAATTACTGCCAAAAGTCACTACCAGTGAGAAGCATGAATTTTGTGCTTTTCACTCAAACGATACCAGCAGCAGTAGTAGTTCATTGTGCTTTTTAGCTGGTGATTCACGCGTCAATAGCAATCCATTTGCAATTGCTATATACACGATATTTTTACGAAATCATAATCGTATTGCTGATAAACTAAGATCTCAACAACCGGATTGGAGTGATGAAAAATTATACTTGACAGCCAAATCGAACAACATCAATATGTATCGTTATGTTATATTCAATGAATGGTTACCAGAGATTTTGGGTAATGACCTCGCAAAAATTATCAATGAAGAGCCGTTTATCTCGTCGAATGGAATGGAAAATAATTTCCGAATTACTAATGAATTTGCGGTCGCAGCAATACGATTCTATTTTTCAATGCTACCAAATACACTACATAATTTTGTTACTGTTCAAACTAAGGATGTAAAAACGTAACTAAGCTAGGCTTAAATCCCCTTTAACTTAAACTAATATTTCGTTGATGAATTTGCAGTAATATTGTACCGGAACCAAATGTATTCATACTTAAAGATCACATTTACAAACCAAATCTAATGTATACATCGGAGAAATTGAATCAAATTATGGAGTCACTACTACATCAGCGTGCGATGAAAATGGATGGCTTATATGTGGATAGCGTAAGATTTCATAGTAATAGTAATTTATTTAATATATTTAATACAAAATGTGGTACTATCCTAAAGAAAGAGGCGGATATTATCATATTTCAATAGTTAAATGATTACACTGTTATCTAATATATTTAAAGTTAATTGGCGGATTTATGGGCAATAGCAAACCAACACGTGCAGATATATTGGCCTATGATATACAACGTGGTCGCGATCATGGTTTACAGAGTTACATCAAATATCTAGAACTATGTGCAAAAGTCAAAATTAACAGCTGGGAAGATTTGCGTAATTTCATAAGCCAAGAGGTGAGCAAATAAAATCATCATCATGAAACATTAATACCTAATTGTTTTCTCCACTTGTAAAAGGATATTCTCAAATTAAAAAGCGTCTATACAAATTGGTCTGATATCGATTTAATAATTGGTGGCATATACGAATTACCTGCAACCGGTTCTACATTGGGTCCTACATTTACATGCATCATTGGTAAGTACATTGGTTTAAGCTAGGCTTAAACCCCCTTCAAATGAATGAAGGAGGTTTAATTAACTACTTATGTATGAGTAAATAAATTTCAATTAGGTTAATTGTAAAAAAATGCAGTCGCATATTTCACACGATAGCACAAAAGATACCTACCTACCTATTCGTATACATAAATAAATTTCATTTCAATCACTACAATCATTGTTATTGATTTCATGCTGACGGAAGAACGGTTAACGTTAATGGTGAGACAGACACACATGCGCACAGAGAGCACACAGGCGTTCACAAATGTATGATGCAAAATGCTAACGAGTTAATAGAGCACAGATTGACAATAAGAGTCAACTTAGACTATCGGGCAGACAGACAGACAGACACACGTAAATATTTACCTGAAGTCATAACAATTACAATATCTGCTGTTGCTGCTGTGTGATTATGTCTTAGTCTTTAGGCAATTACGCATTTCAGCAATATGTATGCATGTTGATATGTACATACATATAACTAAAAACTATTTGTTTTTGTAGTATTTAATTAAATCATTCGGTGGCACATGAGCACATTTTGTGTTGTTTTTTAATTTAAAGTAGTTCAAATTGTCAAAACAACACGACAACGATTATTGAGAAAATAATAATTTCGATGCTCTTGTTATTGCAACAACATGTGCAATGAACAATATATACATGCATACATATGCGTGGAGACAAATGTACTCAAGTACATAGCAACATATGTGTAGACACATGTTTCAAAATTGTGAAATCGTAACATTCGCTGCTATAACAACATATTTTACCATTATGTGTATTAAATACCCACTACAATACCATTTGACATTCTTTTATGACATTGAAAAACGAAATAAGTGAATGTGAGAAGGAAAAAGATGCAGAGTGCAAAGGTGCATGTACATATGAGAGGAAATTCTAAAATAATCAATTGTACATTGCATTGTTGTTGACTCAGATTTTTAAAACAATTGAAATAAATAACAATTAAAGATATTTAATAAAAATATCATGAAAATTTTCAATTTCGTCTATTATTAAATTATTATCACTTATAATTTCTTTACATTAAGCTGAACAATTCTCCAAATTACGACAATGGCATCATATTATTTCGTTTATGCACGATGATTATGAACCCGTAGAATCGTTGGATTATCGTGGAATTACAGCTGCTGATATTCTTTGTATTAATTCGGATTTAAAATATGTACCAAAAAATATATTCCAGCTGGCATCAGTTACGTAAGTACCTGCATACTAATTGATTAATTAATTTAGCCTAAAAACCAAAATTTTTTGATAATGTGCTTATAATAAATTCAATATAAAATGTAATCATTTTTGGTAAATAAATATTTGTGTATTAGAAACATCTTCTATAGTAAAGGCATACATATACATTTGTACTGAACATACTTGGGACGATTTTCAATTGCATACATTTTATGTTACTCTATGATTTTTCTACATTTTATGCACCGTCGGTTATGACAACAAATACTTTATCAATATTTGCACAAGAATTATAAGGGAAAAAAGGGCCATAACCCATTGCATGAATTTAGTAGTTGTGATATTTTAATTTTAATTTAAATGATTAATTAACTTGAAATTAAAGGTTTTTATCTTTGTTATATACATTTTTTATACTAGAGTGCATATTTATTAAGGACAAAGCAATGCTATAATTATCATAAATACAATATATTACTGCATAGAGCACTATAAGATAAAGCAGTGTTGTTATTTTAATGAAATATTTGAAATGAGATGTTGCTAAAAAAATTTTGACACTATGTAGTATCTATTTGCCTTCTTTGTAAAGTAGTTAAAATCGACCTTGATGTGTACATACAAATGTATATACAATCAATGGATATTTGCAAACATTGACATTCATTTAAGTCATTTACCTAAATCAATTTCTTTTTTCTTTTTTATTTTTTTTTTATATACATATATATACATAAAAGCAATTATTATTTATTACTCATTTAAATTATACCTTTTTATTACCATATTTTACAGCAATCAATTGATAGCATGTGATGACAATAAATTTGGATTTCCGATATAAAGATTTGTATTTGACCCAGTTTTTTACTTTTTTTTCTTATATAAATTGCTTTTGTTTTTATGTATTTGTTATTAAATAAATGTATTGATGATTTGTCACAGCATATAATGTCCATGTCAAGCATTTCTCAATAAAAATAAAAAACATGCAAAACAAAAAACGCTCAACTTTTATCATTATGGATTGGTAGCAGATTTATGCACATATACAAACCAATTGAGTAGTAGAATTCCTACCAATAATTTGCACATCAAATATTTAAGTACATAATATGAATGCATTTTCCTTCAATGTATGTGTATTTACACTATTAATTAGTTATATAGTTAGTTATTTCATTGTTAAAAAAAATCAACACAAGACATAGAAAAAATCAAAAACGAAAAAAAAAAAAATTAATATAATAAGCACCATCATACCGGTGAGCGCTCTCACTATTATACTATGTATATGTATATACTTGTAATGTACATACCCTCAAGGAAAATATAGAACAATTGAAGGCGATATAGACACGTTGTCGTACTGGTCATTTAAAAACTTACTTATACTAACAACCGATTTGGATAGAAAAATCCTTGTCGCCACTCTTCTCTGATTTTTTTTTTTTAAGAAAATCAAATTGACGTTCATAACAGTCGGCTTCATATTCAAATTTATATTGAGAACATTAAGCATAAGAATAATAAGAACAATAACAATTGAATATCATTGAATTCCGCTATGTTCCTTGAGAAATATTTTTTACCCTATACATTCTTAAGGCAGTGTAATGAAACCCTGTATTAAAATTCTGTATTCAAAAGAAATGAAGCGCCTTTCAATACAGAATATCTCTATTATGCATGATAGTAAAACTCGCATTTCCTCAAGGGTATCTATCGTACATATGTACTATATACACATATACGACTATTTAGTGTGAGAGCAGTTCATATAAAATATGTAAATTCGATGATTTAATAACATAAAATTTAAATTGCGAATAAACATGCGAATCAAAAATATTACTTAACCGCCTTGTATCTTAATTGTTTTTGCATAAGCGTGGCAAAATCAAATTTTATTAAAACAAAAAAAAATGCATCAAAATGTCCAAGCTTAATATACAGTATTGTGCAAAACTTAAGCAACTGGCATAGTGCTCTCATTGATTTCAAATTTACTAAAAAATAAAAGCGCTTAGATTGAATGTTTTAATATTTATTTGTTCCTTCATTAAATACATAAAAAACAACAACAACAAAAGTTCGGTATTCTTACGAAATTAACTGTAAACAACAAAAAACAAATTATACTCATATTTCATCTGTGCAAAACTTAAGCAACTCGGAGTGCAAAGGTGTTCGATATTTCTTTGTTCAGAAAATAACGGATCTTTTTCGGAGTTTTTTCTGCTTTGTGCATTAACATTGATCTAACTCAGTACAAAAAAGTCTTTCTTAGCGCACAGTTCTTTCAAACATATTGAAATCCAAAATGCAACGTGTCCGTTATAGTCATCAATTTAAGATGAAGGTTATATCGTTATTTAAGGAAGGAAAACCACAGAATGACATTGCAAAATCATTAAATATCAACAAATCTATGATATCAAGATGGATACGATTATTTGAAAAAACTGGTAGCGTTACAGATCGAAATTCAGGAGAAAGACCCCAAAAAATTTCTTATAGGGAAGCTATTCAAATTAAAAAATTGATTAAAAAAAATCCGTTCATGCCTTCAAAAGATATAGTAAATACTCTTAATTTAAATGTCGATTCAAGCACAGTAAGAAGGCATTTGATTAAAGTTGGTTTAAAAAGCTACAAAGCGGTAAAGAAACCAATGCTTACACCAAAACATGTAAAAAAAAAGGTATGTTTGGTTTAATGCCTTCAAAACAAAAACAACAACATATATTTTTTTTTCCAGACTTGAATTTGCTAAGAAGTACGTGGGCTGGTCCATAAAAAAGTGGTTTGGCGTACTGTTCAGTGATGAAGTTAAAATAAATTTATTTAATTCAGACGGAATAATAAGAGTTCGACATGCGAAAGGTGAAGGCCTCAATCCGCGATACTGTAAAAAGACTGTAAAGCATGGAGGAGGGAACGTCATGGTGTGGGCGTGTTTTTCGGGGAGTGGACTTGGTCCTTTGCATAGGATTGACCACAAAATGGACAGATTTATGTATAAGGACATCTTAGAAACTGCAATGTTGCCTTTTGCGGAATGGAATATGCCACTTCGATGGGTGTTTCAGCACGACAATGATCCGAAACACACATCGAAGTTTGTGAAGGATTGGCTACAGTCAAATAAGATTCAAGTGCTTGATTGGCCGGCACAATCGCCCGACTTGAATCATATTGAAAATTTGTTTTCAATTTTAAAACGAGGCTTGGGCTCAAAGCGCTTTAAAAATAAAGACGAACTATTTTTAGGCCTCAAAACTGAATGGGAAAATATAAATAAATCATATTTAACGAAATTAGTAGCTTCTATGCCCAAAAGGTGTGCTGCAGTAATTAAAAATAAGGGATACTACACAAAATATTAAAAGTTGCTTAAGTTTTGCACAGATGAAATGAGTATAATTTGTTTTTTGTTGTTTACAGTTAATTTCGTAAGAATACCGAACTTTTGTTGTTGTTGTTTTTTATGTATTTAATGAAGGAACAAATAAATATTAAAACATTCAATCTAAGCGCTTTTATTTTTTAGTAAATTTGAAATCAATGAGAGCACTATGCCAGTTGCTTAAGTTTTGCACAATACTGTATATTGAATCGTATTGTAGCATTTTTAGTATTGTATTGTAAAAAAAATATGAACAAGAGTAAATAAATAAACATTCTTATTAGATTTGTTTTACCCATATAGTTTTTACAGTTTCCGCTTTTTATGAATATACGAAAAGACAAATGAAAAAACAAGAATTTGTTTATTTATTAAAAATGTTTGTTTGTGTGGATAGCAATGCTTATTTGTCGAAAATGCGAGAGTTCAAATTGACTTGAGTCACATAGTTGCCAAATATATTTAGAATCAATGGTACTTTATTTTTTTTGCTATATGATTTTCTTCTTTTTTTGCCACAATAACACAATGAACCGACCTAATATACATATATGCATATGCACAATTATTTACATATATAAAACAATTAATTGTTTAAGCTTTAAACGAAAAAGTAAATCTCATCTTATTTGTATGATATACACATTTGTATGATATTGATATGTGTGTAATCAATGGATATTTGACCTATTCATTTATGGTCAACCTCTGTGTTTAACCCATTTAGCCATACCTAAGAGAAACATAAAAGCAATTTCATAATAACTTTTCAATGTGTTTTCCTCTCTCTCTCTCTCTTAGTTTATGTACATTACTGAAAGTAAAATATATTGATGATAAGATATCAAAGCTCATTTGTATGTCGGTACCTATATTTATTACAGTGTTGATTTAACATATTCAAAAAAATTTGAGATAATAGAATTTTACGTTATATATTCGCATTGTTGTTGTTGTGTTGTATACCAACATTATATATTATTTGCTTATTTGCTGGCATTTTCGATAAGAATTATTCACCTGTTGAATTAATAATTTCGACGTTTCCAATATCAGTTGAATTTCTATTAACGTTCGGTATTCACCGTTACAGAATAGAACTGCATATTTACGAAAACGAAAAACAAATAGTGCACATATTATTTAAATAATTGTAAGATAATACGTTGACAATCTTGAATAATAATGAAACAATATTGTGAATTGAAAAAATTATTTTAAAAATATTTTGTGATTTTGAGAATAATTACTTAGTTGAAATGCAACAATATTATAAATTGAAGAAATTATTTTAAAAATATTTTGCGAATTTGAGAAAAAATTACTTAGTTGAAATGCACTTTTAACAAATATTCTATAAAAAAGAATACCAATTAAATAAAATATGAGTTACATAAAATTAAGCGGAATTTTAATTACATAAGTCGCCTATATCATATTAAAATCAATGCGAAATTATATTAAAACAAAAACAAAAAGTGTGAAATAGTGATATCTAATCTTCATTACAAAAAAAAAGTGCAAAGAGAACATATATATACTATACATACAATATGACTTATCTTATCTTCCATTATACATAGTAGTTAATTTGAAAATTCCTTAATGAAATATTTTTGTTTATGTTTAATTTTTTATTTTTTTTTTTCGAAATATGTAGTAAAAAAAAAAACATATGTAATTAGTACTTACGTACTTATTTATGTGGCAATTACAACCGAAAATTGATTTAGGCCGAATTATGTATGCTTTTACATGCATGTAACTACTACACTACATATTTATTTATTAACAATTAAATAGCATTAAATATAATATAACAAGCTTGTGTTCATTAATCAAAAATCGAATTGAAACACAAGTGCGGAAAATTTACGTTATCATACCATAAATCCTGTGGAATACTTCAGTCCGATAAAATTTAATCTTTGTCTGTCGCCAGCAGAAGCCTCAACAATTGAGGCTTCTGCTGGCTTCTGAGGGTGAATTGATACTACGAAGAAGATGTTGGTGCCAAAAATGTCCACTTTGTCATTTCAAAAGTAAAAATAAAAATATCATGCTTGCAAATTTCAGCTATCCATATTGAACCTCAATAACCCAATGGATAATTGCACTAAAGAAAACAGAAGAACGGAAGAGAAGAAGTGTATGCTCTCTCAAACTGTCAACAGGATCTTACAATTTTTCATTCGTTTTTCTTATGTAAAGCGCTTGTGTGATTTCCAGTGTATCAGGGTTTTAGTGCTAGGATCAAGAAAGCAAAATCACCAACAGAATCACCAATCGAACACAAATGTTTGAAACAGGCTAATGTATTGTATATGTTTAGTTTTAAGTAGTTTCATTAAGTTGATCAAGTCTTCTCATCAAATTTTTGGTATAGAATTGCAAACAATCAATGCATTATGAAGGGTAGTTATAAAAATTTAGATATTACTCAAGGCTAATGAACGAAGTGTTAAGAAACTCTTCCGGTTGCCTTAATAAAATGCAACATTAAGTTTTGTTTGTTGTTAATTTTTTAATAGTATGCATTAAACAAGTTATAGACAATGGTGCGTAATGGTAGTAGTAATGAAAATGGCGCTATTGCCAATAATGAACATAACATATTACCAAATGAGCACTTAACTCAACATGATGACGAAGTTAAACCGACTTATGCCCTTGAACATTTGGCGACATTTAAAGTGAAAAATGAAGCGGAAATACGTAATCCTAAGGAGAAGATGAAAGTACTTATAGAATTGGATAAATCTGGTGGTATATGGCCACAAAAAATGTATATGAGTTTCAGCGGACAGTGGCTTTTAATGCTCGATAGTGATATGAAGGAAATTGAAAATTTTCCCGGTTCTTTAATTACGCAACCAACGGCATTCATTAGCGAAGATCCTTTGGAAACCTTCAATAATATTCTAATATTTACGGTGCCTGGCATTTCGTTAGGCAATACAGAAATGCATATATTTCAGGTGAATAAAAGAATTGCCAGTCGGAATTGTAGAATCGACCGTACAATGTAGAATGTTAACATGTTTCATATATGTACATTTTAGGTAACCGATGTTTCGGCAATACATTTGGTTGAAGATCTGAAATTATTGAGCAGCGGCCAAATCGTAACAATAGATCGCAATACTACACCGATCAAACTGCCAAAAACCAACAAAGCAATTCAGCAAAATGGCAAAGACCAATATGGCATTGCATTGGCAGCAGCCGAAGTGGCAGCCGAAAAGAATGCACACGAACGCGAACAAACGGAACGCGATGTACAGGTGTTGAACCATTGCTTTGAGGATATTGAACGTTTTGTAGCGCGACTACAGTATGCTGCTGAAGCGGTGCGTGAGCTAGAATCACGCCATAACGAGCACAATCCACATGGAGAGGGTCTATTGGTGTTGCGTTCTCGTCCACCCATTGAATCTGAATTTAATGACATTTTCGCCAAACACAAATTGGCATTAAACTATGTGATCAAATTACAGAATCACTTTAGTAATTCTACAACACCAATACATAATATGTTTACATCTTTGAGAACTATTGTGGATGTTTGCAATGATGTACATGTTGGAGGACATCTACCGGAAAATGTAGTAAATCCTTTGCTGCGACGTGAAACGGTGACATTCCTGAAAGAATGTCTCGACGTTGCTGAAATAGAACTTTGGCATTCGTTGGGACAAAATTGGACATTACCTAAAGATCAATTTAAAGATCATCGTGGCTCATACCATCCGATATTCTATGATGACTGGTCGCCTGACTGGGTTGTCGACGAAGATGTCCCCTATTTGCCGTCCGTCCTAAAAAAAGCACCAACCTCACCCATTATCACTAGCAATACTACATGGTTATCACATTTGCAATCACGAAATATAAAAATAGCAGAAGTCATATACGATAAGACGGCAAATAATGATAAGGAATTGACTGTTTCAAAGGGAGAATACCTTGAGGTATGATTTGAATTGAATGATGATTGTAAAATAGAACATTTATCTAGCTATTGTTAAATTAGATAATTGATGATTCACGCAATTGGTGGAAGGCACGTAATTCTACCGGCATTATCGGTTATGTTCCACATACCGTTCTAAATCCATTTAATTTTGAGCAAAATTCCACTTATTCGGGCAGAGACACAGACTCATTGTCATCATCAGTTTTGGAAAATGGTAAACTACGAATTTTTTCATTTTAGTCCAATTTACACAAAATATATGTTATACATTAAAAAACAAATTTTTGTTTGTAGATCACAACCATTATAATAATGCGTACCGTAACACATTGACTCCATACGTACCACCATCTGCGGAAACATCGCATCCAACATCCGCAGCTAAATCTATGCCACGATCATATAGCATGCCCAATGTTCCAATTCCACCACCAATGCCGCCATCAAGCGACAGTCAAGAGACAACACCAAGTGGTACACTGAAACGTAATATTATTACGGCGAGTACAATAGCCGGTGAGGCGTATTTACACACCGAATTTATTAAATCATTGCAAAAACATTACTATTTGCATCTTTTTTTTTTCGTTTTCCTCTGTAAATTAGCAATGAGGGCTCGAAATGATTGTGAGACAGACGATGAGACATTAATGCTACAAAATACTATTAATGATGAATTAAAACATACGTTAATGCAGCGGGAACGACGTAAAGATCTTGAGATCTTGAAGACACCGATGATCTACATCAATCAATATTCGAGACCGAAAGAGGTTGAAGAGTGGCTGCGCGGTAAGGGTTTCTCCGACGCGATTGTACGAAAATTGCATGATATGAGCGGTGAAGAACTATTTGCTCTATCGCCTCATGTGATTGAAGGTTATTTTGGTCAGAAGGACAGTCGTCGACTTATTTCACAAATTGTACTACAAAAAAATATTTGTGAGGTACGCATAATTCATTCTAATACAAAAAAATTTGCAACAGAAATGTAATAATATGTCTCGTTTTTTTTTTAATTCTTATATTTATGTATGTATGCATGTAGTATAAAACGATTCGATCGACGGAGCTATCGGCTAAACTGGCCAAAGTCAGACAAAAAATTGATACCGAAGACAGTGAACCCAGTGAGATATTTTAAAAGTTATTATTTATTGTTAATTAGATATATATATTTTTTTGTTTATTGATTTTGCTGTATAATATATATAATATATATTGAAATTATTTGAAAACACGTTATAATTTTGTTAATTGCTATTAATGTGGTAAATAAGATTTGAACAATTTGTTTTAGATTTTTTTTTTTTTTGCAATACATTTTATTTATGATTGCCAGAGGTGATAAGAGCCAGAAAAAAGGTTATTTTCAAATTGAATATATCTGTAATTCTTGTTATTCTTGATGCAGGGAATCTTTTGGAAAATCAATTGTGCGCATACAAAACAAGTTAAATAAAAAATTATTAATATAATGACAATAAAGTCAAAAAATATATGTAAAGGAATAAAAATTAGTATATCTGTTAAAATGTATAAAAAAAAAGACAACGAACATTTTAAAGCGTTTTATTTACAAATTCACACTGTTCTATTATAGACAGAATGTATATAAATAGAAATGAAATATCTGCATAGATTAGCACCATATAAACTGGAAATGTTATGCCGAAATAATACAATACTAATAAAACTGTTCTAATTCATCTGGTCTTACATAACGTAAACTAATACTATTGAATGGTATATTTTTTAGTATTAAGGTGATTTCAATGCAAACTCGTCTTCGTCGAAGGAATGGCCCACTAGCTAAGTATGAGTTATACAAACCCTGCAAAAAATGCGACGTGTCCGGGATGTGTCCGGGATCAGTCACAAACGAACATACCACTAATCGCGCTTTTGATCTCTTTATATGAAGTGAACTGTTCCCTTTTGTTCGAGCATGCCCTATGAAGAGACCCGAACGGGTACAAATGTGAATTAGTCGCCTTCTATAAATAGATTGGTCGCACGGTTCGAAATTTTCATTCAATATAATTCTCAAGTACAGTTTCATTTTCAATATTTGACAATTAAACCATTTTTGCTCTTTGCCGCTATTCGCATCAACATAATTTATTTTAATTCATTTATTTATTTATTTATCTCTAAAGGTATGGATCGGAGACTAATCTTTGAACTAATGTCTAAAGAGCTTAATACCGGATTACTCTCTTTAGAGATTAGTCGCACAATTTTTTGCAGGCAATATATTATATATATATATATATATGTATATATATATATATATATATATATATATATATATATATATATATATGTATATATATATATATATGTGTGTATATATATATATATATATATATATATATATATGTGTATATATATATATATATATATATATATATATATATGTGTGTGTGTGTGTGCGTGTGTATGTGTGTGTGTTTTTTTTTTGTATTCGAAGGGGGAATCTTTCTTAGATACCGTCAACCATAGACGGCATGTACGATTCATACTGTCCGCTAAAGGTACACCTCATTCGGGACCACGCCCTGTCAGTATTATCTTACTATGCTGCACTTGCGAACCAGTGCGCCTACGTACTAAACCCTTAACTCCGACCTCTATAGCTTGTTTGTGTCCTGCGGGACCGCCGTTAAGCACAACTTCGCAGGACTAAGTTAAGCTAAGATGCCTCTTCAAACATCCCGTACATGGCGTTCACACAGCTGCACTTATATTTCTCCGCTGCCACTCCTTCTTCCTGAGCTCCTTGAGAGCTATTGCAGCCCATTCTTTCATCTTAAACCACATCAAACTCGATCGCAGCATTTATTATCTTCTCTATGGTCATTCTGTGCGCCTCAAATCTTAAGCAGAAGAAAAAGATATGTTGAGCGTTTTCGCCGACAGTGTTGCAGAATAAGCATTCTGTCGTGTCATCATGACCGAATCTGTGGAGGTACCCTCTGAAACAACCATAGCCCGTCAAAAACTGCGTAAGGTAGTAGTCTGTCTCTCCGTGTTCTCTCTCGACTCTGGCTTGCACGTTCCCGATGAGCCTGTGGGTCCACCTCCCTTTTCCTGCGGCGTCCCATTGACTTTGCCATTCGTCTAGGCTCGTCTGTCTCTCCTTTTTCCGTTCGATTGCCATTAACCGCCTATTCAGGCTTTTGATTCTGTTGTATACTCTGCCCAACTCCGAGGCCATTATATCCGCCGGTATTATATATGGCATTATGCATAATGCCAGATATAATACCGGGGCCTTCTTGTGACACTGTCCTAAATGCACTTGCAACTCTAATAGCGCTTAACCTGAAAACTGTATTCGCCTTCTTCGAGTATGTTTTTTGCCGCAGGGCCGTCCCGCATATAGATGCGTGTGTGTGTGTGTGTAAAATAAAATGTGTTACCAAATAGACAAATTAAAATTCCTGCGAACATCAGCTTTTACATTTAGCTAAGAAAAGTTTAAATTATAATTATTATTATGGGAGCTTAAATGTTACGCTCAATTTAAGCTGGGCTCAAACCCCCTCAACGCTCAATAGATCATTCCAATTCACTGCATTGTAAAATCATGGTGTGTGTGCATCTTTTCTGTATGTACCTACGTACATATGATATTAAACAACAATTACGAACATATGAACGGATATTTTTGATTTTCTTTTGTTAAATAGAATAAACGATTTTTAGCTTCAAATTGTCTTATTTCACTTTCACACGAATATAAAAATCAATACGATACCATTAACTTGATTAAACTATAAAGAAATCGTGTTCCATTGCATCTACAATTATAAATATATTTAAAGGACCATTAATTTTATTACTTTAATAGTGGACTTATATCACTTTCGCAAATAACGACTCATATGTAGAATATAATTGATGTTTTTGATGAAGACGATTGGATTTGCTTCACTTATGGGTGCAGTGCCACTTCTTATAGCTTAATGATACATAAAGCACGACATAGGCACGAACTTAAGCTTTAAAACACACAATTTGAAAAATTTGAAATCCAAGACAAAAAGGAATCATTGTAATTATAATTGTACAAACACACATACGCAAGACCGAAATATAATTATTAGTAAATTCACTTGTATTTAAATTTACTAACAATTACCAGTTTCATCCAGAAGCTTCTAAACCCTTAAGTAATAAATTAAACTTCGAAAACTGCACAAAACTATCTACTTTGTTATATGTTGATGGTCGCGAATTTCAGCTAATCAAATTTGGAAACAATTACTGTTAGTGGTCTTATAGTCTCCTTATTTTTATATTTAAATGCTTTTAGTGTTAATTTGGTATATCAACCAATATCACAAATCAATCAAATCAGCAATTCAATATTCCGCACAATGCACTTAAAATTACACTATGTATATTAATTGCTACACGTCAATGTCACTGTTGTTAATATTTTTCAAAGGTCACTTTTTTAATTGATTTAACTAACTCTATTAACTTGCTATCGTACAACTAGAAATTAAATATTCTTTTAAACATTTCACATTCTAGGGACGATGAAATGGATATTTAATTAATGCAATATACCAAACATTATTAATTGTTAATATATATACTAGACCTAAAAAGGTTTAGGGCAATATTACACTTTCAATGTTTTTCGGTTTGTACTTTCTCGTCAATGTTAGAATTGATGCTATTGACAATGAATTGATGCGTATGCGTAAACTCATTTAAATGTCGAGCGCTGTAGACTAAAGTCTCACTGTCAACGTCATGTTCATGTGAATGTACGAAATAGGCAGATGAGTTTTATTAATTGTAGTCTATAAAATGACTAATAAATATTAACCAACGAGTATATTACTTCTTTTTTTCTTTGCCCTGTACTTCGTCCCTTGATAACAAATGTTGATGTCATACCACCTATGCCACACAACTATTGGACTACAAAATATTGGAAGGAAGTACCCAATCCCAAAGAAAGAGGCTGATATTATCATATTTCAATTGTTAAATGATTACACTTCATATATCTACTATTTACAGTTAATTGGCGGATTTATGGGCAATAGCAAGCCAACACGTGCAGATATATTAGCACGCGCTGATGATTTATTCACTCAATTTGCAAACAAATTAGCTTCAGTTTCAGCTTCAGAAATAGCCATAATCTTGTATTGTTTAAAAAGTACACGAATATTATTGATTGAATGGATTCTTTTCTTATAGATTGCTCAATTTAATTAGTTAAGGTAGATCATTCCAATTCACTGCATTGTAAAGTCATGGTGACTTTTATGCAGGTAGATAGGTAGGTCATTTAATTTGAATGTGCGTGCGTGTATGGTTTTATACTTCACGCATATTGAATTTTTCTGGTCAAGTAAACGCCACATTTTCTTTTGCCTAAACTACAAATTAAAGATTTGACAATAATGTTCCACTTTATTTATTGGCATCAGCATACATATACATGTGATTATAGTTATGCATAAGTGAAATTGAAAGTAAACAAATTGAAAAGCTTTCTTTGATAAAAAAAACACCGACAACAACATCAATATAAAATAGCTATATTAAATCATGAATGGTATAAAAATGAATGAATGAACGTATGAATGATACACATATAACGCATGTCATTACCTGCATTATGCATTACTTTTCACTACCACTGTCATGTTAATTCAAGCGAACTATTTTCTGTATAATAATAAAAATAAAGAAATGTTTAATATACTGCAATATGTACATATTGGCTATGGTGATATTTAAATTTTTTGTTGGAGAATCTCAACGGATACCGAGGTTTTCGAAATTTGCCATAATCTTGGATTGCATAAAAAGTTCACCAAGATTATTGATTAAATGGATTATTTTCTCATATATTGCTTTACTTTCGATTCCAACATAAGACCTTAAATAGTGGGACTAGCTAAAGAGAACAAAAATTAGCATCCGTAGTATGCAGAATAAGAGAATATCTTCATATGTATCCTATTAAGAACGTAAACAACAACATTAGCAGCCACTGTAACATACACATTAACAAAACAAACCAAAATTGCCGGTGTTTGAATACATTACGTATAAAATCACGCGCTAATACATTTTGTAGTTCGCTATTAAAATAGCCGTACTTCAGGGTTTTCATATAAATAACAACGAATTCATTCAGCAACAGTTAGTTCGTTGTTGTCAGTAGAGTTGAATTGGTTATTAACTTGCAATCAAACTGTACAGTAAGGATGTTGTGTTGGGGTTTGCAGACATTAATAGTGTAACAAATAAATAGTGATTCGTTATGTATGCGTGCAGGTGTTGAGAGCGAGAGCGATTGTTTGAATTTGAAATCGAAATTACAAATTGTAACGGTAAAATTGAAATGAAAATAAAAGAAAAACCTTTTTAATGAGTGCACACTTCACAATTATTGCGTGCAATATTAATAATAAATGGAATAAAATAAATCAAGAAATATTAAGGAAGTGTCAGACAAACATTATTACAAATAAATACATATAGTAGAGCAGTTAGAAAAAATTAAAAAGAAACTGAAAAAAATATATATACTTTTGTATTGGAAAATTGAAACAAACATTTTTCATTTCTTGCAACTGGATTAAAGCAATCAAATGTAAGTATCCTACATATTTATTTATAAGTACTTGCAATATATCTTTGGAAATAGTTTTTCATTATAACAAAGTGTACTAACAGTTTGTGGTTTTTCCCCCCATAAATCTGTTTGTTTCAATTTAATTATCTACCTTTCAAATTAAAGCACTTAAATTGAATGAAATAAATTAGAAAAAAAAAACTAATTAAAAAAAAATCATATATTTTGTTATATTACTGACTATAGTTGAATAATGTCCTTGAATGTAATGAATTTGTTAAGAAAAGGTGGGCGTCTTAACACTTTAATTCATTATTTCCAAAGACCAAAAGCAATACCACAAGAAAATATTGCTTTTAAAACTCTTATTATTATTATTATTTGAAAAGGGTTGATCCTAAAGTCAAGCAATCAGTTACATTACTTGATTTTTTTTTTTTTTTGTGCTAAAAATATCCAGTTTTCAGAATTTCAGTAACTTTCGGTTACTGAACCTTTGATGGAATGCTCGTAACTAATTATTTCAACATTTAACGTACAGAAGTACAACAAATAAATTCATTGCAAATTAAATAAAAATAAAATAATAAATAAACAAATTCAATCTACATTAAAATATGTACCTACTCTTTATTTACGTGGTTTAATGTCATACATATGTGTAAATATGAATTTAACTCTTATTTGTATAGTACAAAAAATAAAAACCAAACACATTGGAAATTATAAAAATCGATACAAAAAAAAATCTTAATTAATACACTAAAAAGTAAAAGTCGATTTGTGAGTTACTCTCACTTTTTCGAATGTTAGCAAATGAAAAAGAGTAAAAGAAAACTTTACTATATTGTACCCATCATATGATCGTATGTGTAACAAATATACGAATAACAAAAGAATAAAATGAAATAATGACTTTTTCAAGGTTTCAAGATGCATAATGTGCAACTGAGAGAAAAAGAAAATTATTTGAATGCAAAAATATTCAATTGTACTATTTTACATTTTATTAAAATAAAATGAATAAAAAAAGCAATACACCGTTAGGACTGATAAATAAAGAAAGATAAAATAAAAAAATTATTTAATAAATATTTTATTTGTATATTTTCTATTATCATGTATTTCAAAATTTTGAATTAAATGAACTTGAAAGTTGATGTCATTTACTATATGGGAGTTTTTGTTGATCAACATCCATTCTGTTGAAAATATCATATTAGCAAATATGATTATACATTATATTGTTGACCGCAAATAAAATTAAGTAATTTATAAATTATGCATATGCGGGTATACGTATACCTATCTACATACATACGTATATACCAGCTTATTAATGTTGGTTCCTTTCTTTGAAACCATTTGGAAATACACAGTTTTGTTCGAAATAAACCCAACAACAGCAACTACTGCCAAAATTATAATAACACTAATGATCATTATGAAATGAACAGATGTTGTCTTTGAAATGAAAACAAAGCATAACTCAAAATACCAGAAATTTATGTACATCAATAAAAGTGGTAACAAAGACGATTGTAAATAATTTGGTGCAATTGTTTCGTATATATTTATTCACACCTTTTCGTTAATTTTTTATAAAGGAATATCTACAATACATACATATATTATGATCTTATAATGAATTTGTTAATCTAAACATTAGATCTACTAGTACTCCCATTGGTATTTGGCATTGAATTGGTAACAAACTAAACTAAATTATGCGCATTACTTCTCTCAATAGAGAGTGTCATATAATCACTTCATCGCGTGCGTAGACTTTTGGATCGAATACTTATATTTAGTACTTACGTGTAAGCTTAGATATTAGATTATACATATATGATACTGTTGCATTTTTACTTTAATTAAAATTAGCGACTGAATATAATTATATCGTGGGTTTCTTTTGCTAAGCGTAATTACAATTTGTTTAGATTGAGGACCTGTGTGTGCAAAAATTTTTTAATATGAATACCCAAAATATAATCTCGTAAAAATAAATAATACAATAGCAAATTAGACCTTGTGAAATTTGTTCATGATAATTTCCACTAATACACTCGCGCAGAAAATCTGCATATTTCATTTAAGACATTGTTCTTTGTAAATATCCATATCTGCTATTTTTTCCATACTTAGTCAAATTTGACGCATCTTAAATTGGTAACCATTTTTTATTAGAATGAATTTGAAATCAAATGATGCGGTAGATTTAAATAATTTTATCATTACAATGACAGAAACAAATAAATATTTGCTTTCACAATATGAAAACAGAAATTTCATTTGAGAAAGTTTATAGTGTATTCAAAAGCCCTTAAACAAAGGTGGTCTATCCTCACCCACCCACCTCATTGTTTTCGTTTAATTTTTGTAACGTAACAATGTGTAATGTAACGTAATTTACATGTAATTGTGTATTGATGTATGTACAAAATATACATATATATTTTATATTACAATAGATGCTTTCGTTAAAAAAAACACCAACAACAATACATTGGCGATTTTCTAATTACATATTATCTAATAAAAAACGGTACACTTGTTTTTGACTGTTATTAAGTTAAGTGGCTTTCTTTTTCCTTACATGTACATCAAATGTATTAAAAAATAAATTATTTATACATAAATATGTGTGTTCCTACTAAAAAAGTAGCATGAAAAATGATCATAAACTCTTTGTAGTTTATGTTGGCAAAACAAAAAGGAAGAAAAGATATTTTGTGTTTTGAAAGAAACTTCATTAACCGTTATCAACTCATATTCGCAAAATATTCGTATTAAAAGGTATCACATAGCAAAGAAAACGCACAATCTTGACGCCATTTTAATATTCCATGTTTGTTTACTCCAACTTCAAACGTCACTTGAGAAATTTATTTGAATTAAATTTTAAATTATCTACTTCTTTTTCAAATTATATTTAGAATTTTTGACGACTTTTTTGTCCTCTTAGTTGATCATCTTATTGTGAACCATTGTGTTGTTTTTTATTCTTTGTTTATTGACATTTTGGAAAGAATAAACAGGGTCTCTTATGTCGCAGTCCTTGATATTTGCGGCAACACAGTTCTGAAAGAATATTGTCATAGAATTTTTTGTGATAGGATTTGAAAGAGAATGTTATGGACGAAATGTTCCAACAGAATAATGCAATGATGTCACAAAGCTGCCAAAGCCATCTTCACAAATGACGACGTCGATTGACCATCCAAATCGGTGGATTTAATGCCGTTGGACTTCTTTCTTTCGGAGACTATGTAAAGGGAATGTTTTATAAGGGAAATCCTCAAATAATTCAATAGCTTAAAGAAAAACATTAGAGAATACGATATCACGTGTAAAGCAGATATCGGTTTTTGACAGATAATTATTTTATTACAACTAGTACATTCAGAATTACTTTTTATATGGCGATCAATTGAAAAAAAAATTATAGAAATGTCAAACGAGTAATTTAGGGCCCAAGTGTTTATTAGAACTCCCAAAAAAGAAGTATGAAATAATACTCCGTGTATTTCGAAGCACATTTCTTCCTTATATAACAATATATAACGCTATTACTTAAAAGCATTTTTTTCAAAATAATAATATATTGTGTATGTAAATATTTATTAATGATGCGACTCTCATTAATATTAATATAATATGGATTAATGTAATTTGAATTCCACTAAATTCACAATCACACAATGCACATGCAGTGCAAATTAGAAAAACGTGATATAACGAAACACCAAATTCATTTATTATAATTTTTTTTTTTGCATTATTAAATATTATTATCGTTTTTATTGTATCTCTTGAGAATTCTTTGCATTCATATGCATGTAATTATTATTATTATTATCATTAGTAAATTTGTTTTTGACGAAATTGATTTATGAATTTCTTCAAAATTTTTTCTTTTTCTTAAATGCTATTTCATTTTTCACAGAAAATGAAAGTCAACCACTTTTAGTATTAAAATTGGGTTAAATATCACAAGTTATAAATGAGAAAATAACGACCATATAGTTGTACAAAAAAACCAAATATGTAACACTAATTTATGTACATACATACATAGTACAAATATTGCACTTAAAGAAGGTCAAATAACCTGAAATTCAAAATTTTACACTCGTACATTAAACTGCTTTGCGAAAAGAAAAACTTCCTGATGCGGCTCACTTTTTGTACTATAATGATTATCAACATATTTCGAAATTAAGGATACGACCTCGTGAATTGCTCGAAGATTGACATCCCATAACAATTAATTTGAAATAGTGGCAAATACACTCTATTAGCTCTCTATTAGCACTCTATTATTTCTTTATTTATTGCCAGTAAAAGTGTTGGTATTTAAGTATTTAACTCAAAAGTGTTGTACAAATACTAGTACAACAAATTACAAATATAAACGAAAGGCAAAAGAAACAAATGCAAAAAATTATTATGAAACGCACATCTCGCATCAAATCAAGGTCTATCAACCCAACAGGATTTGAATCAAATAGGCAATCTTTTATCTACACGTATTATTTAACGTATTATTCGCCAAATTATGACAGCGATTAAAGTGAACAAACTACCTGATGGAGTAGCAGTACCATATTGACTGACTCCTCTCCCCATTTGCAGATATTAATTGAAATACTTGCCATTAATGCATTACGATTTAAAAGTAAATAGATTATCACGTATATAATAACTTTCAAATTTAAATTATATATATTTGTTTCAATTTACCTAACTCTCCATGTTTATTTGAATTAGCACTTATTCACATACTTAAAGTAGATGTGTCAAGTTAATTAAAGATTGGTAAATTTTGGCAAAAATTAAATATATAGAGTGGTTTTTAAATTAAGTAAAAACAAAAAAATACATTACTAACGTGTGTATAAAGGAAAAGGCAGCGATAATAAAAGTCATAAATTGAGTTACTATTGCAAGGTTACCCAAAATAAAAGCTATGTGTTTATGACAGCCATTACCACCTTTATCATCATGGTTATTGCTAAATAATTAAAATTAAAATAACAAAGCACACTGATCTTGATGAACTACATACTCATACATATGGATGTACGTATGTGTGGGAAAAAATTCTTCAAATATGCAGAAGTATTTGTAGTAGCATTGAAAACATCAAGAGAGTTTCCGCATTTTTCCAACAACTAGCTGACTACCTATTCAATTTTTATTAAAATTGAATGCAATAATCAATAAATTATATCATATGATAGTGAGTTATCATTTGAAAACAATGTTGTGATCTGTTTCAAAATACTACACTATAAAAATTGCAAGCCATAAACATTGCTACATAACATTCATACATGACCGTAACCCTCATCATTGGAAAGCAAATATAAACTTGTTTTTTTTTGCAAATCAACAATCCATGAACCATCCGTAAAAAAGTCTGACACCTAGACAGTCAGGTAGCTTCAAAAAACAGGAAAACACACAAACACTATGATAATTATTATGCGAAAAAATTTGTTAGTTAGCTAATTCAATCACAATGCAAACAAGTCTTTGATGTTTTACTACAATATATTTTTGTAATGAATGACATTTATTATCGAAGGAAAGTATCGTGTGCTGTGAAATAAATACATACATACATATAACTATCGTATCGTATAGTATGTATGTAATGTCTATTTTTTATGACAATGTTTCCAGTTATGCACGCATCATGATTTCGTTGCTACCTCATATATACATACATACGTACACAATAATCCATTTTATTTATGTTATTTAATAATGATTATAAATTTTTACAACCATTTTTCTGCGTTGATGAATTAATTTATATTTTATTATAAATTATTATATTGCAATCCAAAAAAAATTAATAATAATTATAATAAATAAATAAAACTAACAATAAAATAAATTATATTTAAATATGTTGCTTTTGTTTTTAAATTTAAACATTAATATAATTAATATCAATAGATGACAGCATTTTTATGAGCGTTGAAAAATCAATTAATAGTATTATTAATTTATACGAATCAATCGTATTATATGCACACATGTTTGAAAAATTTATTCAATTTTTTAATAGGCAATAGAATAAATAATGTCGACTTGAAAATTTATATAGTATGTATGTTTTAATGCAATTCTATATTTATGGGGGGAGTAACATGCCCAAAAAAATAAACTTTATAGAGTAATTATTTATTTATTTGTATTTCTAATTGAAAAAATATAAGGTGTGGTTTCACCTATTTAATACAATAGTAACATTTATATCATTTAAGTATAGGATATTTTTTTCGTATAAGGTAGCTAAGGTCACATGTTTATATGGTTGTATATTATTTAGAAGGGCATTTTAACATTTTAAGTATCATTCTTGGACCAATTAAAATTCGCAATGTACATAGATATTTACATATGTATTAAATATATATAAAGTATATTTTGCAGCACACTTTCAAGGAGAAACGCAGTGGTGAGGGTATTTAAAACAAATTAACATGGTTGATCATTTTTGAATGCAGCTTAGGGCAGCATCGATTGTGGGAGTACATTTAGCATTACTTCTTGTGCTGAGGCATAAGAGAAGAGTTGAGAGGGAGGAGATACTGCAATATATTAAATATATGTACACTTCGCAAACTTGCGTGTTTTAATAAAAATAAAAAATAAAAATATCGTGTAACAAAATTTTGACAACACCGTCTTTCATATTTTCGTAAAAGTTTGTTGAAGGCTTAAGCAAATAAATTAAGAATCCGCGATATTCAACTATCGTAAGCTAGGCTTACACCCCCTTCAAATAATGAAGGAGGTCAAGCGACCACAGTACATCGCTTAGTGGCACTTCGTTTGGTCTTCTTCGGGAACTCATCATCCTGAAAAAAGATATGAAAAAGAGATTGATTAGATGATGTTCAATTCTAAATAGTGCTTTAGATTCAACCTGCCTTGTTCCTGTGGAAATTCTTGTGCGTATTAATTTCCCTGGCTTCAGACCTTCAGAAGACCCAAGAAAAACAGATCGACACACACCACCTATTTATTGATTATAAAGCCACTTTCGACAGTCCGGTAAGGGATTACCGGTGTAGTGTCTGAGTTCGGTATTCCTGCAAAGCTCATTCGACTTTGTAGAATGACATTGCATAACTCCCGTTGTGCAGTGAAAATTGGGAAGGACCTCCCCTCACCGTTTAATACCGAACGGGGTTTCAGACAATGTGATTCGTTATCATGCGACCTCTTCAATCTTATTATGGAGAAAATAATACGAGCTGCTGATCTACGACATAATGGCACTATCTTCAACAAAAGTGTCATGCTGTTAGCGTATGCCGACGATATTGACATAATCGGCATGAACACGCGAGCAGTCAGTACAGCATTCTCAGAGTTGGAAAGAGAGTCGCATCGGATGGGTCTTACGGTGAACGAGGGCAAGACGAAGTATCTAGTATCAGCAAACAAAGAGTCCCGGCGTCTTGGACAGTACGCCACTGTTGAAAACTACGCTTTTGAAGTAGTAAGGGACTTTGTCTATCTTGGAAGCAGCATCAACAACTGTAATGACGTCAGCCTGGAGATCATGCGAAGGATAACTCTAGCTAACAGGTGTTACTTTGGACTGAGTAAGCAATTGAGAAGTCGAGCCCTCTCTCGAAGAACGAAAACTACACTCTACAAGTCTCTCATCATGCCTGTCCTAACATATGGCACTGGAGCCTGGACAATTTCCACCTCGGATGAGCGAATGCTTGGAGTTTTCGAGAGAAAAGTCCCGCACAATTTGGTAGTCCGGAACTCGTTTACATACATAATATCAGCACCGCGGCTCTTCAGCGCAGATATCAGTTTCAGCTTAGGAGTTCGAATATAGTCCCGAATCGGCGAATTCGCAGCGATGCTCGTTGATCCAATGCATACCAGCGCATTGGAGGCTGTCTTCTTCAAATCCGTACCTATGATCTCTGTCGCTATGCGGTGTGCTGCCTTATAAACTTCTGCAACTTAAGGCGCGTGACTCGTCTCTGCGAAAATATCCCTTGCTTGGCGGCAAATATACTCAGCTGATACCGCGTGTACCCGTGATGTTGTGGCTGTTGCTGCCTCCATGGGTTTAGCCATGCAAAATGACATACTGACGCCGTTCGTCATCATTGAATAATCGAATTTTTTCGATATGGTCTCGGGGAACTCTGTTAGGCAGAAACGCCTTCCAATCACCCTTAAACAGACCAATACTTCATACAATAGGTTGTTGTTGTTTTTGTTGTAGCAGCTACATACAATAGGTCATTTAATTAACTGTGAGTGATGTTGATGATATAAAAATTTAAATATTGCCTTACATAACTATAGAACTATAATAAATGAAAATGCTTCCTTATATTTATTACCAATAAATATAAATATTGACTTTTATTACATCGTTTTTCTTTTTTTGTTTTTTTGTTAATTTGGGCTTTCAGTAAAAAAGAAAGAGAACAAAAAAGTTTTTAATCTTAAACTAAACCACAAATAAATCAGTTGCACAACATCTTTTTATCGCTTAACGAATTTACGAATCCATACCTGTGTATATTTTGAAATATTTTTGACGAAACGTTAAAACAGTTTCAAACAAGATAATTTGTATAATGAATATAAACCCAATGGTTTTTATTTCAATTAAAAGATAAAATTCAAAAAAGTTTAGCAGTAAAGTAGCAACAATATTGAAATAGCACAATATGTATGAAATTGTGTTAAACAGTAATTGTATTTTATTATCAACAAGTGTATACGTACTTACGTAAATAATTATAACAACTGCGATGGTGAAAAAAAACAAGCTTGTACCTATTTTCAAAATCTAGGTACCCACATACATCTTAACCTTTATTTTTTTTTTTTTTTTTTTGGATTTTTGTATATGCAATGCTGTAGCGATTAAAGATCATAGAAATAATAACACTAAAAACATCATTTATATATACATATTTCAAAATAATTAAACATTTAATTTAAATAGTGTTGAAAATTAAAAGTACTTGATCAATTGATTACAATTTTAACAAAGTTTTAAACATTTTTATCCCTTTGTCATCTAAAATAATACATTGTACCATATTTTAATTACTTAAATTATGTACATACTACTTGTATATGTGTATTCATAAAAAAGTCAACCAATTTAAAAATGGTAATTATATGCAATAACAAAATAGATGAAGAAATATAAATACCATATAAATCAAAATACCTGTTCGAAACCAATAGATTAATACACATAAATAAACGAGTACAAATAATACATTCTACTTATTTGAGTACGAGTGCGGAGAAAGTGTTAAATAAAATCAACAAAAATCATATTGGGCGATTTATTGCTTGATACTTTGTTACATTTAAAAATACAAATTAACAACGAATGGCGCAAAAAGAAAACATTAAAATTTTGCAATTTGAAATTGTTACTTATTCATGCGCATACACACGTTAAGACCAATCGACTTGTTTATGTTGTTGATTGTTTACTTATTTTATTATAATTTATTGGTGAGCGACATAATGCAGTTCGCATGGTCGACAACAACAAACACACAAGCATAGCATATGTTGGCTATGTAGGTACAATATTATCGAAATCAATGAATAAAATTAGAGCAGTAAAATAAAGTCGTGATATGTCAGATGAAAACATTACGAATAGAATAGCATCAAAATAGCATATACCTACGTATGTACGTGCGACATTCATGCACATGAATATCACGATAAGAACAGTAACTATGTATAAAAAGCAACGTGCATCAGCTGCAGTTGTACGCGGTAAACGACAGTGCAACAGCAGTGATAACCTCGCAACCATTAAAAGTAAATAAATAAAATGTAAAAAAATACATTAAACAACGACCTAAATATCAACATTTTATGCATATTAACTTACTTTATTGGCAAACCAGAAAAATTCAAATAAATTAATTTCTTTTTTGCATGCACATTTAACAGGTTCAATGTATACATAAGCAATGTCGCAATGTTATCCTTGAATTCATATATATGTTATGTGTGTGGAAATTGCCCACTGTCTATGTGACTTTCACATTCAGAAACCTACATAAAATCCACATCAAACGCTTGCTTAGGAACGAAAAAACAAAAATTCAATTTCTCCATATACATTTGCATGAAAATCGTATATTTGGTGACAAGTGGTTACTACAAGTAAACATAATAATATAATAATAACACTTTTCAAATATTCAATTGAACAACTTGTATATGTTTTATTGTATCCTGATAACATTGTAATACTGGTTGAACCTCTTCAACGATGAATTCATCAACCTGGTCGCTAGCGCGTCCCGTGAACGTTGTAGCATCGAGAATTTCATCCAAATGATGAAGTATAGGTGCGAAATAGGAGTCACTACGTACACGATCCACCAAATCATTATCTTTGCCATGCTGTTTTACTTGAGCACCGGCCTCCTGTGATAATACACGAATCTTCTCATGACAAATTTGTCGATCACCACCGGCCTTCACCATAGCCATAATAATATTCTCAGTTGACATAAATGGCAGCTCTTGCGCTATGTGACGTTCAATAACTTTTGGATAGACTACCATTCCTTGTGAAATATTCAATAGTGTCAATAGAGCGGCATCTGCAGATAGGAAGGCTTCCGATAGCGTTAAGCGTCGATTAGCTGAATCATCCAATGTCCGTTCCAACCATTGTGTTGCATGCGTATTAGCAGCATTCGAAAACAAAGTTATCAAATGGCGAGCCAATGCACAACAGCGTTCTGAACGCATCGGATTTCGTTTATAGGGCATGGCAGACGAACCAATTTGTGTTGTTTCAAATGGCTCTTCAAGTTCTTTGCGTGAGGCCAAAATACGTATATCAGAACACATCTTATGTATGGTAGTGCCAAGGCTTGAAAGTGCGCCAATCACTTCTACGTCAACTTTACGCGAATAGGTCTGGCCCGTTACAGCATACGGTTTCTCAAATCCGGCTAATTTTGTAACTAATATGTCAAGCTGTTTTACCTTTTCACCATCGCCGTTGAAAAGCTGAAGAAATGATGCTTGTGTACCAGTCGTACCTTTCACACCGCGACATCGCAAATCCTCACGGCAACGACGCAACGCTCTCTCATCCATCAACAGGTCTTGTATCCACAAGCAGGTACGCTTACCCACTGTAGTCAGCTGGGCAGGCTGTAAATGAGTAAAACCAAGTGTAGGCTGGGCCTTATATTTCACAGCAAACTCCTTTAAACAGTAAATGACAGATGCAATACGCGGCAGTAGCAAATCCAGAGCATCACGTAATATAATTAAGTCGGTATTATCACCAACATAACATGATGTAGCACCCAAATGAATAATTGGTGCCGCATGAGGGCACTGCTTTGCGAACACATGTACATGTGCCATGACGTCATGACGTGTGAGACGTTCCTCGGCTGCAGCAGCTTCAAAATCAACATCAGTAACATGTGCTTTCATTTCAGCAATTTGAGTGTCACTAATATCAAGACCTAGAGACTATATAGAATTAAAAATATTACATTTTATTATAATGTTTAATTCATTCTCATTTACCTGTTCAGCTTCAGCAAGCCAAATCCATAATTTTCGCCATGTGGAAAACTTGTGCTGGTCACTGAAGAAGAATTGCATCTCCTTACTGGCGTACCGTGTACTTAAGGGTGACTTGTAGCCTTCATAAACACTTATAGCACTCATATTCGCAGAATTATTCAGACTCCGGTCTATTTTGTATATACAATTATATAGAAGAAAATTACAGCAAATAGTATCTACAATATAAAGCAAATCACACGAGAACACACAACACTTGTAAGGTAATGGAAATAACACAATAACAAAATAAATGCGAATGGTAGGACCAGAAAACTACATCCAAATCTTCTGATAAGACAACCAGCTGAGTTTCATGAGCTTGCTTGCGTGTTCTGCTGTTAAAATTAATGTTACCAGATATGACGATTTTGGGGGAAAAGACAAACCTGTTTAAGTCGCTTTAATAAAGTTTATTGCGATCCCTTTGTTTCTGAGTAAAAACGAAAATATATTATTAGCGCATTTTTTCTTGTCTTTTTTTTTTCTTTTTTCTTTTTATGTATGTTTCCGCTATTCTCTATTACATTCAAATAGTAAAGATTATTGTTGTTGTGATTGCTATTAGGGAAATTAGTTTTACTCAATATAATAATATAGTAAAATGTGTTTAAAAACTATAATTCTTCCTTGTACGTCTATTTCTTTAACGATGAAATATACAAAATTAGTAAATAATATTAGCTATTAACGTAATTTCTTTTTTTTTTTTTTTTGGAGCGTTATCATCGTCCTATCAAAAGCTAGTTACTGGATAGCAAGAAATATGCAAGAGTGTGATTACTATTGGTGAGTATTGAACAGAAAATGCACCACAGAACGCTGCAATTCACTGTTAGAGAAAGTTTCGCTTAAACGAAAATCTTTTTTTTTCATTTTCTTCAGTTTCCTCACAATATGTGTTCACACACGCTAATCATAATAATCATCGACTATAAAATACATATAATACATATGTATTTAAAAATAAAAACAAATAAAAACCGTTTTGTGATAATCCAATTTTTCAGATTATTATATGAACGAGATGACAATCTGGTAACATTACATGTTCGAGACTCGACAACATTATTATCTACCACTTAGAACTATTTGCAGGGTTGCCAGAAGCTTTTTGTAAAAATCATCTATTGACGACTTTAAAAATAGTTTCGAATTTTTCACAAATTTCCTGTGCAAAAATCCATTTGATTTTAGAGTTTCAAACAGTATACTATTTAAAATAATTTAACATTATATCTTCGTTGTTCTAAGCAGCCCATTCACAAAGAAAATATCACTATTTTTATAACAAGCAACAGAATTTGAAAATATTAACGTTTCTAAATATTAAAAAAAAAACAACTTTTTTGTTGTTGTTATTTTTTAAAATTACAAACGTGTATTGGCGAATAATAATTGTATTCGATAACAGCGAAAGATAATGGACAAACCTCACATGATAGTAACATACAAATAAGATACAAAGTAAAAAAAAATATCAACCGTTTTTATATCATAAAAAAATAAAAAAATCGAAATCGTATTTTCATAAGAATGTATAAAAAAGTTAATTATTAATAATTAGTATATTAGTATATGTAGGTATCACATTCACTTAATTTGCGACAAGTGTGAAAAAGCCATTAGCACCATTTCAACTACTATATAATATTGTAGTATTAACTTGTAATAGTATTAGTTGCTAATAGGCATATGTATTATCAACGTATATTGCCAATTTATTTATTTTATTTTTTTTTTTGTGAATTACTTGTTTTAATACAAATACTTGGTAAAAATTTAAATAATATTACTGAATTGTAAGATTTATGACAAATTCGTAGTACTTTCAGCATACTGGTTCTAGTATACTATGTAACTAGTATGAAATATGCTACTAAAAATTGGAGCAAGGCTGTTATACATACCACATTGTATTTTTGATTCTAAGCAATGCGTATTTTACATTTATTATTTTGACTATTAGTAAACTGATTTACATACTTACTTGCCTTCCCACTACAAATTATCTTTTCGTCATTTGTTTCTTTTCTTCGCTTTATAACGTCATTTAAAAGTTTCAAACTATGACCGATTTCCTTTCCTTTTATCTTGTGATGAAAGGAAACCAGGCGTATCCATCGATAATATAAACCAGCTGGAGATAGGGACGCCCTTCATTATAAAAGAATGGACATTTCAAACAATAATGTCTATTTTGTCATTCTTTGTCATAAATTCTTCTTTTGAAGAAAATTTAACTTTAAGTGGGAGTTATTTTTTTACAATGTTTAGCTGTAAATGTCAAATTAAATAAATTATAATTTAATTAAACCAATTTAAAAAAAAGTACTTAATAATCGTTCCAACTTAGTTAAAACTCAACTGACTACTTTGTAAAGGTTGCTGCAATACTTTTAAATCGATACTTCAAATTATAAATTCAGTTAAAAGTAAATATGAAGCGTAGTATTTAAAAGTTATTCGAAAAAAATTCAATTGGAGACCAAATTAATTTTAGCATTATTATTAATTTATGTAAATATTTATAAATATAAGCTTACATTTAGTTGAATGAAACTGAAAAGACAACTTATTACATGCGTACTTTTTTTCAACTAATTATATCATATCAATTTGATCACTAATATCGAGCATGTTATATTCATATGTACATATAAAATTATACTATTTGCCAGTATTTGGTTGATCAGGCCAGGTAACAAAAAGCTTGAATCAGTTAATTATACAATTAACTATAAACGAACGCCTTCACCAAAATGGACATTTCAATTAGTTTCTTTTATGATAACTAATATTGTTGTTGCCGTACCATTTATGTATGGTATATGTATTTCGTACTACATAGATATGTAATTACATTAAGGTTGGTGAAATTGTATGGATCACATTTCTGACAACATGGCTCAACGAAAAGTATAAAATCTATAACGTTTTTCCCCAAGAAAACAAAAAGAAAGTCCAATTTTTTATCCGCTTAGTATTTTAAATTACGTATTTTGGAAAAATTTCAAAGAGACCAGAATAATATGCGTAATAATTGTTTGTATATTGCAATTATAAATAACTAGTTCAATCACTTGTACTATGTATACATACGTACGTGCAGAAATATTATGTACATAAACATTAATATAGTATAGTATATAGTTGAATTGCATCAACTTTAAACAGATGTATGTACATATGACAAGTAGAAATATTTAAATGCCCTTTCATATATACGTGCTTAAGCATCAAGTGTATTTATGTATCATACATTAATAGACATGAGCATATAAATATGCAACAACGTACGCGCTAAATAAATTTTTTCTTTAAATTGCATAATTGAACAAAAACTATGATAATATATTCAATGATATTGCAGTCTCTTTGGATATTAACAACGTTTGTTAATGATTGAATTATGTCTATCAGTGAATGAACCACAAAATAATAATTGCATAATTCATAAGAAACATATGCGAAATTAATTAAATACTTATATGTTCGTAAAATGAATTAAATTAGACCACATGTTATCAAATAAAAAAAATATGCATATTATGTATACTGATTTAAATTGATTTGGGGAAATTTTTTCTAAACAATTTGTTTTCCATATTTGTAGCGAAAAATTTTATTTGAAAACTGATATTACTATAAGTACATATGAAATTAACAGGTGTGTAATGAAAATTATTTACTATTATAATGTAATCAGAAGTACTTAGTACTCATAGCACACATATACAGTGGCTCCCAGCTTATTTCGTACAGTGACAGTTTAAAAATTGCTGCAGTCGTAATTCCTAATATAGCAAAAATTTGAACAAAATATAAATGCCATTTTTGAAAGGAAGGTTTGTTTTTTATTTTCCAAAATTTACTTTTTCAAAATTTTAGTGTTTGACACTATAAAAAAATAAAATAAGAAAAAAATAGGAAAATTCATGTCACAGCTTATTTCGTACAGTCTCTTTAAGTTCAAACTAAAAACAAAGTAAGTTGATTTTAATATTTAGTATGACATCCCTTAGCGTTAATGACAGCCTGGAGTCTACTTGGCATTGAATCCACCAATTTTTGAGTGATGTCTGGTGTGATTTTTTTCCATTCCTCCATCAGTACCTTCTTTAGGTCTTGCTTATTAGAAATCTTGTGTGTTCTTATTTTATTGTCCAAAATAGACTAAAGATTTTCAATCACATTCATGTCAGGTGACTGTGGTGGTGGAGACATCAAGTGTGAGCAGTTCAAATAAGCCAAGATTGCACAATCCCAGATTTATGTTTTGGGTCATTATCTTGGTAATACCGAAATTCTTCCCGCAAACCCAGTTTGTCTGCACTTTGAAGTAAATTGTTTTTCAGAATCTCGAGGTACTTCATTTTGTCCATTGTTCCCTCAATAAAAACCAATTCACCTACTCCGGCTGCTGACATACAGGCCCAAACCATCACGCTACCGCCACCATGCTTCACTGTGGGCTTAAGGTTCTCCTTGTTTAGCTCGGTATTAGCTTTACGCCAAACATATGACATTCCGTCCGAGCCAAAAATATTAAACTTAGACTCATCCGCGAAAATAACGGTATTCCAGAACGCAGGAGTATTAATAATATGCTCTTTGGCGAAGTCAAGTCGGCGTTGTATATTCATTTTCGAAATGAATGGTTTCTTTCGGGCTACTCGACCGTTCAAGTCATGATTGCGCAGCACACGTCGGACAGTTTCAGCACTGGATGATTTTCCTATTTCACGCTGAACCTCTGCAGCCAACTTCGGAGCGGATAACTTTGGATTTTTCTTAATTTTTCGTACAATATAACGCTCGTCTGATGCGTTGAAAATCTTATTAGGTGCTTCTCTGCCCTTGTTCTCCAACCGATTTTCGCGAACGAAGCGTTGAATGATGTATTGGACAGTTGAGGCACTTAAATTTGTCATTTCAGCAATTTTTCGCACACTCTGACCTTTCCTAAAATGGTTAATTACCAGTTTACGCTGTTCCATCGTTGTACGATGACCCATAAAGCTAAATGTTTAATTTACAGCACTTTAACTATTTAAAATAATAATAATAAAAATTGTTATAATAGTTAAAAAGGTCCAAAAACTCATACAATTCAAAAAAACTTTGTAACTGCGCGGCAGAATGAAACTTACTTACATTGAAGTTTGTGTACGAAATAAGATGTGAGCTGAAAATCAGCTGATCAATAGTTTTTCTCTCTTGCATAACAAAAAGAAAAATTTTTGGGGTTCCCCGTTTTCTTATTAGGTTTATTAAACACATACACAGACATCTACATTCAAAACTTATCGATAAGTTTTTTAGTTTCGATGTTACAGCCATGTACATAAAAATATATACACTGTACGAAATAAGCTGTGAGCCACTGTACGTATTATTATTGGTCACTGCAGTGAGAGTAGCTAGCAACGAACTACCGAATTCACTAGGTCTTGGTGAACTTCGCTATTGTCTCTTTAACTATCGAATTTAACATGTACATACCCTGGGATGAGGTAAAATGTCTTCCTTCGGAATAATTTTCGCTAGTCATTTCCATAGCCGTAAAACACCAGCAAATTTACGAAAAAATGAGAAGAAAAAACGAAAAATATGTTTGTTTTTTTGTTCCAACGACGTAAAACGAATTCAAACATTAACTGTTATTCGGCATTCAAGTATAGAAACAATTCAATTGTGCGTGATTTCAAATTGTTATATAATGCTTCAGAAATTTAGAGATTTTCTTAAATTTTAATCTACCCCATGGGAAATTTACGCCCCTTAAAAATTCTTGAAATTAAAAAAAAAATAAGTAATGACATTTATATTCGAAGAGGAGAACAGTAATGGAATGATGCAGCGAATGGTGGACGTTCGTCTAACAATATCGGTTTTTCACCGACTGTTACGATTAGCATGTATGTATGTACATATGTCATTGATTTTTTGCGTTTGTGCATGACTAGGAGACAGTAAAGTAGCTAGTACGATAAGTATAGTGGAATAGCCATTGCTTAGTGCCTTTCAAGTTCTTTTTTCATATTTTCAGCTATTGCAACAACCGTTATGAACATGACATGACATGTTCGTCATTGAATTGGCACACGGATCTGCATTACTAGCGGACAGAAAAGTAAATAGTTATGACGAAAAGCAAGTTGTTTAGTGGTAATTTGCTACCGACCATACTGGCGAATTATTTAATTTATCGAATTTATCAATTTCTATAAATTCATATAAATTATGAATAAAAGAACAGTTTTTGATCAAATTTTTGGCATCAATTATATATAGAATCTTATGACGGAAACTTGTATTCAATTTTTATTGGTATACATACATAAATGTATTGTATATATATTTTATACATGCATTTTTTTTATTTCATATTTTATACTTTTTTATACATACATAGTTATATAGATTTATATGCAAATCCGTATACCGACAGACGCTCTTTGAACAGAAAACTATAACGATATTAAGAATAACAATAACAATAATATACTATATACATAATTCAAGGTTATGCAAATGAACTTTTTTTAAATCCGTCTACAATGCATTCAATTGTTCTCTATTGAATTTTATAAACGTTAATAATCCTATTTTTAATGGTAGTTGTGATGGGAACAAAATAAAAAACCATGGCTTATAGATTGATCTATATTGGGTACAATCTCACGTCAAGAAGTTGTTTTTTTTTTTCATGTAATCAATTCACCATCATGCTGATATTTTCAATGAACAATTTACTCTTATTATTCAAAATTCAATTTGCTAATATACTCATTACAATAATAACAATGACAAAATCGACAAAATCAGCTACCAACACTTTTAAATAATTATTTATTTTTATATTACTTACGATAAATCTCTCACCACAAAAATCTTATTTTTTTATAATTAACAGCAGTTTTAAGCAATAGCAGCTTGTTGTATTAGTTTTTCTATTGTTTTATTTTGTTGCAGGCACCGGAGGTACTATGTAATTTTATGTTGATATGCACAAATGCTTAATTGTGAGATTATTGTTATTGTTACCTCTGAATTGTCAAAGAATTGCCAATAGTTAGTAGAAAAAGTCTTTGGATTAATCATAGCATGGTTCATGATTATATGGCCTTTCTTGTTAGTTTGTTCCTACGCTATATATAGGAAATCAGCTTAAAAATAATACATGGAATAATGTTATTTTTATTTTTATTTTATTTTTTTAGAGCAAAGAAACTTGTATTGTGCAGCTTAAACAAAATGTTATGTTGCTTTTTATTTTTATTTTTGATTTTTAATAGGTGCCTAGTCATTTGAATTTGTTGTTCAAATTTATCAATTTATCAAAGAATGAATGTTTGGTACAATAGTGGGTGTGTGTATTTCAATACGCTTCAATTTACATGTTCAATACGTATACGTAATGTACTTATGCAATTCACAAAAGTAACTTGAAATGACGTCAGATGATTGTCAAAAATAAAAACTGACCAAAGAACTTGAATATAACAATATAACTTATATTGTACTACAATTCAGTTGGTTTATAAGGGACTCTTGTGGTATTTACAATATATCGTATCTACTAATGTATGTACCCTATTCATTCAAATGTAAGTTCGTCCTTCAAATGTTGTTTACTCTGTTGTTACTCTTTTGTTAAATATTTTTCGGCATTTGAAACATTCACCATGCATAAATGGCCTTTTACTTTTCCAACTAGTCACAACAAATACCTTTACAAATAGATTTATTTATATGTATCATATATATGTCTATACCTAGTGCTTGTTTCTGGTGCACTTAGTTAGATGTTGAAATGCAATCGATATTTGCAAATGTACATATATTAATATAGTAATGCATGTATTTAGTACACTGGAGCAATGACTTGATGTTGCAATTTTGGTTGACACCACATTTGCAATTGACCAGATCAAATATGCGATATGTACCTACATGTGTACATGTGTACATGTAATTGAAAATATTTACTAGTTCTCCAAAATTATTGCCAATTCGTATACAAGCAGATTATTAGTATAGGTACATTTAAAATAATACAATACATATAATATATACAACACTCTCTGCTTTAAATATTTACAGAAATTATGTTGCTCTTAAGCTTAATTCTACTCGCACTGACAATACAAAGGCCTGAATGTTCTGGAGTTAAATTATCTTCGACTGAGTATCACATTGTACATCATAGTGCTCCCGCACATCATAATTTCCGATTTTTGGGCTATGAATATCCAGCTCCAAGGCCAGTTTTGTTCTCATCACCAGCTCCAGGTAATCCTTTTATGAGACCTGGTTTTGGTGGTGGTGTTGGAGGAGGCATTAATCCGGCATTTGGGCCACATTTTCCAACGCCTGGAAACGCTGTATGCGGTATGCCTCCACCGAATTGTGAAAAAACTCAATATCGCACATTGGACGGCTCTTGTAATCATTTGGACAATCCACAATTAGGTATTGCCAATTCAAGGTATGTAGCAATGTGTGCATATTTTAACGAAAAAACCCTATATGTAATCATTGCAATTACAGATATGGACGCCTACTGTCGCCAAGATACGGTGATGGCGTTTCAGCGCCAACACGATCCGTAACTGGTGGCGAATTGCCCAATGCTCGCCTGGTTTCCGTAGTCGTATTTGGAGAAATGGATGTACCAGATCCAGAGTTTACATTAATCAATATGCAATGGGGACAAATCATAACACACGACATGAGCATGCAAGCTGGTGGAACACAAGCAAGTAGGTGTTTCTCTCTATCCGACTATATTACGTTTTCACACAGAAATTTGCTGTAGAAGTGTTCATTACAATATTATATTGCATCATATTTCAATACATTTTACAGAACGACATCCAACGCATTGCTGTACCGATGATGGGCGCTTAGTTGCACCCAATAAAGCGCATAAAACATGTTTTGCAATTTTGGTCCCTCCACACGATCCTGTTTACGCACAAAGCGGCACTGAATGTATCGATTTTGTACGTACATTAACTGATCGCGATATTAAATGCCAATATACAAATGGCGCTGCCGAACAACTAACGGTTGTAACATCGTACATGGACCTATCACTGGTCTATGGTAATTCTATACAGCAAAATAGCGAAATTCGTGCATATCGAGGTGGTCGTATGATAGTGGAGGAACGCAATGGTGCTGAATGGCTGCCTGCATCACAGAATGCTACCGACGATTGTGACGGTGCTGCACAAACTGATGTATGCTATAAAGCCGGTGATATTCGTGTTAACCAGAATCCAGGTCTAACCATACTGCAAACTATTCTGCTGCGTGAACATAATCGTCTCGCCGATATATTAGCTCAATTGAATCCACACTATGATGATCGCACATTATTCCAAGAGGCACGCAAAATTAATATTGCCCAATTTCAGCATATCAGTTATTATGAATGGCTACCAATATTTTTGGGCACTGAAAATATGATCAAAAATCGCCTAATATACAGAGCACCTGGTGGTAGCAGTGTGAATGATTTCGATCCAAATATCGATCCATCTGTCTTAAATGAGCATGCCACAGCCGCATTCAGATACTTTCACACCCAGATCGAAGGTAGATTAGAGTAAGTAGTAAACATGTTAAATACAATGGTATTGCAAATAAATAATCGCGACGTAAACTTTAAAAACAGTTTAGTATCCGAATTGCGTTCAGTGCTTGGTTCATTGCGTCTCAGTGACTGGTTCAATAGGCCAGGCATTATTGAAGCTGGTGATAACTTTGATTCACTAACCAGGGGTCATTCAACACAACCTGAGGACCTGACGGATAATAACTATGATCGTGAGGTAAGCTATTGAATTGTAAAACATATGTCTAAATATAGAGCGTATACAAATTGTGTCCGCAAATCTTTATTTGTAGATTAAACACTATCTATTCAGACGGAATATGCCATTTGGAGGAGATTTACGGGCCTTTGATGTACAAAGAAATCGTGATCACGCGCTCGCTTCCTATAATGATATGAGAGAATTTTGCGGTTTAAGACGTGCTAATTCATGGAGAGATTACGGAGATTTAATTGAGCCAGATGTACGTAGTAGATACTTGACCACGAAGTAATTGATATTCAATTTCTATAAACTTTTGCAGCTCATTGAGAGATTGAGCACACTTTATGCTAGTCATGAGGATGTGGATTTAACTGTTGGCGGCTCATTGGAAGCACACGTGGCTGGTTCATTAGCTGGTCCAACATTCCTTTGCATACTAACAGAACAATTCTTTCGTACGCGTGTTGGCGATCGTTTCTTCTATGAAAATGGCGACAAACTTATCGGATTTACACAAGGTTAGAGTTTGTGAGAGTATATTTTGATTGTTCGTGAGTGGATGTGTTTATAACTCCAAATCTACGAAAAATGCCAACATGAATGAAGAAGGTCAGGTATAGAAAAAAAAGAAAAATTAATATTCCGATTTCAACAAGTATGGCAATGTTCGCAAAATTGGTACCTGTGTGGAAATCGAGACTATTTTGATCTCAGAATGAAGGCACCTTCCGTCAATCATTGAACAGAGTATATGAATTCTTACTTCGTATTCGAAAGGATTGTGTTTTCCCTATTCCAGATCATGATTTTTGATTTCATATTACTTGGGAATATTCAAACTGCACTAAACTCTGATAGAAATATGTTGTCCTGATATAAATCTCATATTGCTTCCTTACCAAAATCAACATATAGACTCTTTTTCGCAGTCATTCGCAAAATTAACTCATCAGCAGTACTTCATTCTATGTGCCCACCTTTGACATTATTTGTATATTAGTGTGTGCGTGTGTCTGATGATGTTTTATTGAAATTGATTACCACAATCGAAATCAATTTTTCAGATCAACTGGCTGAAATACGTAAGGCAAGCATAGCGCGATTGTTATGCGATAATGGCAATCATATATCATCAATGCAACCACGAGCTTTCCTAAGGATTTCTGGATCGTAAGTTTAACATTTTTATATAAAAATTGTTCCATATATTACTGCTATAATACATAATTGATCATTCATTTCTATTATTTCAGCAATCCTGTTGTGCCATGCTCAAGAATTCCACAAATTGATCTTACCAAATGGATCGATCAGAATACACGCTATGGCAAATAAATTTAATTTCTCTTTAAACTTTTGTATATTTGAAAATGTTGAATAGAAAACTTTGTACATATATTTTAATTTAAAAAACATAAATACATTTAACTATAGATAGGTGAGAAATTGAATAATTTTCACTTTGTATACATATTTTCAGGAAATTTCCAAATTGTAAAATAATTTAATTTACATAATAGACATTAATAAATATAAACCTAATAAACAAAATCGAAAAACAGTGTACAAGTAATTAAGCTGACAGATTGAACGATATGTTTTGCAACTAAAGCCTAAAACATTGGACTTGACAATGCCTCTGCAGTAAGTACAAGGCTTACACCCCCTTCAAATGAATGGAGGAGGTCAAGTGAACACAGTACATCGCTCAGTGGAACTTCGTTCGGTCTTCTTCTGGGGCTCATCATCCTGAAAAGAAAAATGAAAAAGTGATTGGTTAAATGATGTTTCATTCTATATATTGCTCGAGATTCAACTTCAACGTTGTTTCGGTGGAAATTCTTGTGAGTTCTTACCCCATTGATGATACATTCACCTATGGAAAAGATGTCCACCCTAACGTTGACGTCCCGATTCCAACAAGTACGGCAATCTGGGCAAAATTGGTACCTGTGTGAAGATCGGGACGTGTTGCTGCTGCCTCCAGGGGTGCAGTTGAGACGAGTCATACCGTATGTGATGCGCTCCAAGTTTTTCATAGGTATCAACGCAAAGTTTTCATAGCTGTTCTACTCATTGTAGCGCTGCAAGTTATAGAAGAAACGCATGTACTGCCAATAATCCTTTTTATTTTTCACCTTCTCGAACTTTTCCCCGTCCCAATCCAAATGTGTTCGCATCTGAGAGAACAGAGTTTCGTCCGGTTTCTTGGAACTATTGCCCACAAACAGGTAATCTAGTGTGTTGTAAATGCTCGCTGGTGATTAACCTTCAATACGCCTAGGAAATCTGCTGATTCAGCTGTACGCGTGCATCCATATGTTGTTGTAGAAAATAGTGTCGTACGTGTTTGCAGCATTGACGAACAAGTTTGACCTGTAGAGCGTTCCTCAACAGGCCATACTAGCTGTTCACTCCTCCGGATGCTTCTGGCAGAGACAGTAAAAGAAATCTAGGAATTTTGGCATCCGATTTTTTAAATTTTATTATTTTAAACATATTAAATTAAATTACTAATGTATAACAAAGTGACTTATGCCACTTTCAAAATAAAAGCACCAAAACCACAAAAAATTACCTACATTTTTTTATGTTAGTGGACTTGTAAAACGCGTCAAAATCTGCTGCAGAAAATAACTCCTCACGCTACTCCTCCTGCTACTTTCGGGCAACGTTTTATTCAATATTTGTCACCGATGCAGACCGGGTAATGACAATATCCTGTTCAGAATAATACAATATGCAATTATAAGAGATGTATTTCACAAAAAATTGAATGGAAAATAAAATTATATTAAAAGGCAACAACAATTTTAATGTGAATGCTCAGAAGTATCAACGAAACTAGACGAAACTACCTATCTTGTTTATTGTTGTTGGACGCGAAGCCGAATTTTGGAGCAATTCTTGCTTATCCTATATCCTTCGGCAATCAATTATACTACGAAGAAAAAATTGGAGAAAAAAAGTAAATATTAATTATATCAATAAAAATATTAATTTTATCGTTAACAATCACCACTGTGCAATCTCTGCAACATGTACATTCTTCATTCTGTAAACAAAAACATTCCAGTAGCTCTCTACTACACATCGTCTAGCGTTTGTATATTTGTCTACGCTTTCTATATCAGCCGAAGCTACACGCATGTGCGTTTGTGTGCATTGTTTCTGTATGTACCTACTTATGTATGATACAACAGTTACGAACATAAAGCCGTTATTTTCGATTTTCTTTTGTTCAATAGAATAAACGATTTTTAGCTTCAAGTTGTCTTATTTCATTTTCACACGATATAAACAACAATACAATACCATTAATTCGATTAATCCATAAAGAAATAGCATTCCATTGCATTAAGGGGGTCTTCTACCTTGTTGGTTCAAAAAATTCGATTTTTTTTTTCAATTTTCCAACCCAGAAGGTGTTAGGAATATACCCTTAAAAGGATATAACTGAAATCTTATTATTTCGAGTTTTTCCAAACCGTCGAAGACAGTTACGCGTGCTCTTATCGCAGCGCTCTTCGCGACTACCTAAAAGCTGGCCCATCGCGTTTTTCTAAAGTTATCTAACGTTCTATCGAATACCTGATGTATCTGTATCTATGTAATCTCTGTTATGCATGATAAAATTTTCGGTCCATTCAGTTTGAAAGAAAATTTAACGTCGGAAACATCCCGCTTGTTACATACATGAATATCTTTAAATGCGATTTCCCAAAAGTTGCGTTTTTGTAACTGGTTGACATGGTATCTCGAAAACTAATTGATTGATTGATTGAAATTATATATCAAAATTTGTGAAAAACATGTGGCTATCGTCTGACAGATACTTTTTAGATTTTTTTTATTTAAACAATTTTTACAGATGTTTTTAACCCCGAAAACATTAAAAAAAAAATATTTTTTTTTTTAAAGTTGCTTGTTCTGCGAAATTTTCAAATTTTGAAAATGCCATCTGTCAAACGATAGCCAAGGTGATAAAAAAATTAAATCATTTTGGTTTTTTTGTTTCAGACGATTTTCATGAGCTAAATCGTGTCAACCATTTGTGTATGCATTTTTTGCAAGGGACACTTCAAGGTGAAGTCACGGTCAAATCGAAGACAGTAAATTTTCAGTAAAATTAGTGTTAAATGTATTTAAATAAACAAGTTGAATGCAACAAACCGCACCTCGATTGCGTTTTTAGTTTTCCTATAACTAATATTCAAAAAACAGTGTCAAAAATGAAGCCACAAGGTAGAAGACCCCCTTAATATATAAAAGGACATCTATGATTGACTGAACTTATACCACTTTCAAAAAGAACGACTCATATGTAGAATATAATATGCGCAATTTATGTTTTTGATTAATTGGATTTCTTATAGCTTAATCAGCTTTAAAACACCCAATAGAAGACCGCAAGACCAATCGAATATATGCTTTTCATTCGTACAATATATGATAATTACTAGCATTTTTGTAAACCGCACAAAATTACCTACCTTTTTCACGTAATCAAATATTTTATTTTTATGACACTTTTTTTATTTAAAATGAGTCCTTTTAAATTTTATATACCTTTATATTGATATACATTTATATACTAAATATATATCAATAAAATTTCTCACTACATTAGCACACTCACTTCACAATGACTATAAGAAAATGATGGTAGCAGAAGTTTGAAATCAAGCGTCGTTAGTTTTTTTTTTTTCTTGTAGCTACATAGTAGCCTTTGGTTTTGATTTCTTTTTTTATCGTTTTTCGGTGCTGCCACTAAAGACTTTTTCTTTTTTTTCTCTATTAACTTGCTATCGTACAACTAGAAATTAAGTATTTTTACAAACATTTCACAGTCTATGGACATTAAATTAATGCAATATACCAAATATTATTAGGGCAATGTTGCACTTTTAATGTTTTTCGGTTTAAATGTCGAGCGTTGTCGGCTATAGTCTCAGTGTCAACGTCATGTTCATGTGAATGTACGAAATAGGCAGATGAGTTTTATTAAGTTTAGTCTACAAAATGACTGATAAATATTAACCAACGAGTATGTTACTTCCTTTTTTCTCTGCCCTGTACTTCGCCCCTTGATAACACATGTTGATAATGTCATACCACCTATGCCACACGACTATTGGACTTCAAAATATTGGAAGTACCGCATGAAGGATAACTGTAAATTTTAATAGTTTTACTTTGATTATACAATTGTTAAATATAATATAATTTATTTAATATATTTAATACAAAATGTGGTACTATCCCAAAGAGAGAGGCGGATATTATCATATTTCAATAGTTAAATGATTACACTTCATATATACATATGTAAGTTAATTGGCGGATTTATAGGCAATAGCAAGCCAACACGTGCAGATATATTCTCGGTAATCAAATTGAATGTAATATGTCTCGTTTTTTTTTAATTCTTATATTTATATATGTGTGCATGTAGTATAAAACCGAGTCGATCGACGGAGCTATCGGCTAAACTGGCCAAAGTCAGACAAAAAATTGATACCGAAGACATTGAACCCAGTAAGATATTGTTTATTGTTAATTAGATATATATTCTGTTTTGCTTTATTTGATTTTGCTTTATATGTATTAGCAATGCATTAAATGTATTGAAATTATTTGAACTTTATAATTTTGTTAATTGCTATTAATGTGGTAAGTACATACATAGGAGTATGTGTCTTTGTTGATTTGCACAATTTGTTTTAGGTTTTTTTTTTTACAATACATTTTATTTATGATTGCTAGAGATGATAAGATTATTTTCAAATTGAAGATATCTGTAATTCTGGTTATTCTTGCTGAAGGGAATCTTTCGAAAAATCAATTGTGCGCATACAAAACAAGTTAAATAAAAAATTACTAACATAATGACAATATTGTCAAAAAATATATGTATGTAAAGGAATAAAAATTAGTATGATTGTTAAAATTTGTAAACTCATACGAGTTTTTGTGCAACAATCCCAATTTATTAATAGGAGAAACATTTAAAAGCGTTTTATTTACAAATTCAAACTACTCCATTATATACAGAATGTATATAAATAGAAATGAAATATCTGCCTAGATTAGCACCATATTATCTGGAAATTTCACTGTATAATTTATTTAAAATATTAGCTATTCTATGCAAAATGCTGTCCAAATAAGCTTAAACTCCCTTCAAATAATGAAGCATATGATCGCAATTTTTGTAAACAAACAATCTATTTTTATCTGGAATCTGATCCTTTGTGCGCATCTGGGTGCTATCTAACAATATTGTATAATATGAATATATGGTACTATCAAAGTTGCAAAGTCAATGCTTACGTATGCACATGCAACATAAGCATTGACTATTATACGTTTTCAAATTGCCGTTATAGCTTTTAATGTCATATTTTTTCATGGTTTGAAAAAATATGACATTTCTCAAATAGATTTATTGTTCGAAATTTAAATATTATCGAACATACTGGATGATACAGTTTTCTGACAAAAACGAATTAGTTATAGCAATACAAAGCTCATGGAAAGCAATGCCGATAACGATAATAGAACATTTATATAAATCCGTGCCAAAGTATCTGATTGAAGTAATCAAAAATCATGGCGGTGCAGCAAAATATTGAAAAACATTTGCAATCAATAAAAAATTCAATTGTGATGAAAGCATAGGAGATCATGTGCATATAATATAATATAATATAAAAGAAATAATTAATCGTTTTCTTGCTGTATCAAATGTTACATTAATTAAGAAATAGAATAAGCCAATACAATAATAAGTAATACATTTATACATATATTCAAAATTGTTTGTTTTCATATTGTTTCAGATTTAAGTATATATTAGTTAAGGAAAATATTAGATAGTAAGTTTTTGTGGTAATTGTGTGTAATAGTGGGTCGTGCGTGCATACCTACATCGTTTTGATCTACGACTGAATGAGCAGCTCTGCTAAACGACGTGACACTAGACGGAATCGACGAAGTGTAGATTCAGATGCTCGCAGATAATTAGAAGAGCAACAAGCCACAAGAACAATGCCAATGGAACGCTCGCTATCTAGATCCAGAGAAGAAATGGATCAGCCAAACTTTATCCTTACGTCTGATTCCATAATCGTTCAGACAAATGCCCAACGTGAAATTAGGCTAGCCATTCCAAGAACTGCTCCTGCTCCCTCAAGTTCGAATGCGCCTCCGACTAGTGAGTTGTCTGAGCTTCTGAAAATGCTGTCAATTCAAATGAAGCAAAATCATCGATTACAGGAGAGCATAGATGCGGTATTCAGGTAACTGAGTGAACGTTTGCCATAGCAACAACAAACCAGCAGCAGTAGAGATGCACATTCAAATAGTGCGGTTAACAGGATTGGAGTGTCCTCACGTGATGCAAACTCTGGCCGGCACATGTTCGACGAATCTGAAAATCGTAGAAGAAGTATATAACGTGTTAATGAAGGTACTACGAGATACTTACCAGTTGATAAATGGGGTATACATTTTGACGGCAATAAAGACAAACTGTCAGTTGAGGACTTCGTGTTCCGTATAGAGTACCTGTAAACACGATACAATGAGGAGTAGAATCATGTAATCGGGGAATTACACCAGCTGTTGACTGGCGACGTGAAAGAATGGTATTGGCTGTACGTCATAAATAAGGAGATTCGCGACTGGTCGACAGTGCGTCTAGCAATGCTAAGGCAATATCTCACGAACCGATCACACTTCGATGTGATGAGAAGCCTGGTTGATCGTCGGCGAGAAGTTGGTGAGTCGATGCTTTCTTTAACGCCATGGGGAAATTACGTGAACAATTGCCGCCTCCCATTCCAGAGACAGAAATTATACGTATCATAAAGCGGAATCTGCGTGAGGGATTATCCCGAATTGTATATCCGATGACCTGGTACACCGTTGAACAGATACGTAATCAATGTAAAGATGCCGAATACTGCTTCGCCCGAAGAGAGTAGCGTAATGTCGTACAGGCACCAAGTGGCCGCAATATGCCAGATGTGCGTCAACAGGTGAGCGAAGTAAACATCATGTACGGTAATTGCGAAGAGATGCGAGAGAGGCGGACAGATGGAACACATGAAATGGCGCGAAACCAAACACCAAGGGGCAATATCGTGTGTTGGAATTGCAGGAGAATTGGTTACGGGTACACAGAATGTCAGTCTGCACAGCGGACGATCTTGTGTTACAGGTGTGGCTTGGGTGAGGTGGCTACCCCACGATGCCCACGATGCAATCCGGGAAACTGATCGAGGCAGTCCGAGTGGGGGAGTCACGTTCGACCCAAACTCCACTGACGTCGGCACACAGACCATAAACACGACATAAGGGACACTACCGGTCAAAGAGGGGTGCTTTCCGATTTCGCCGGCAGTCCAGGAGTTACGGTTAAAGATGCATATCCCTTGCAAAATATAGAGGGTATCTTGAGCCGAATCAATCAAACGATATATATTTGTACTGTTGATGATGACATGATGATGCTGGATGATGACATCAGGAGTGCACAGCATTCACTGTGCCTGGTCTTCCGCTGTACGAATTTGTGGTAATGCCATTCGGCCTTTGCAATGCTGCTCAGAGGTTATGTCGTTTGATGGATAAGGTTACTCCCCAAAAGCTCAAAAGTAATGTCTTCGTGTATCTGGACGACTTGCTCGTCATATCACCAGATTTCGATTCCCATATGCGTATACTTGGAGAAGTGGGTAATTGCTTGAGGATGTCCAAGCTAACCATCGGGCTGAAAGAATCCAACTTCTGTTTTACAGAGCTGCGGTATCTCGGATTCATCGTTGGAGGAGGCACACTGCGAACGGATCCGGATAGAGTGATGACATTACGCAATATACCAGTGCCACAAACTGCCCGACAGTTGTGCAGTTTTCTGGTAGCAGCAGGATGGTACAGGCGATTTATAAGTAATTTTACATCCATGTCGGCACCGCTAAGCGATACTCTGAACAAGAAACCCAAGTTTTTCATGTCAGTGGAAGCCATTGAGGCTGTTGATAAATTGAAAATTGCACTGACTGCTGCACCTGCGGTGAAACACGCCGATTTTTCTAAACGATTCTGGGTACAATATGATGCATCCGATGTGGGCGTCGGTGCAGTGTTATATGAGGTGAACAAGAGCGTTGAGGAGGCTCTGGTCGCATTCTTTCCACAAAAATTGAACGAGTGCTAGAGGAAATACAGCGTAACCGAGAAAGAATGCTTGGCAGCCGTACTCGCTGTGAAGAGACTTAGACCGTATATTGAAATGATGTCGTTCACCGTAGTAACCGATCATGCCAGTTTGAAGTGGTTGATGTCGCTGTAAGATTTGAGTGACAGATTAGCGCGGTAGTCGTTGCAGCTGCAAGCGGATGTCTTCGATGTGCAACACCGTAAAGGATCAGAGAATGTAGTAGTGGACACCTTATCCAGAGCTATTGAGGAAGTAAACGTATTAAAGTGGGAAACAACAACAAGTTTGATTCCGAAGAATACCATAAGCTGATCCACACAGTGACGTCAAACCAGGACAAGTACGTGGGCGTGAGAGTAAAAGATGGCCTACAAGCGGGTGTTCAATATGGCCAACGAACTTGGAGACAATGCTTGGAAACTGTGAATCCCCAAAAGCCTGACATCGGCGCTCATAGACGAGGCACATTGCTTCCCAACGGTGGCACATGGTGGTGTAGCAAAAACTTTGGATCGATTGCGACAGCTATATCATTAGCCAGGCATGGCGACTCAGATATTGAGACCGCCTATAGGAAAAGAAACTATCACTCACCGCCCCTTTCAGAAATTGTACATCGATTTCCTGGGCAAATATCCGTGGTCCCGAAAACAAAATGCATATATCTTCATTGTTCTTGACCACATAACCAAATTCGTTTTTCGCCATCCGATGAAAGAAGCCACTGCACGTCGAGTTGTTGAGTTTTTAATTCGCGAAGTATTTTTGAAGTTTGGCGGGAAGAGGCTGATGTACATATTTCGCGTGGAGATCGGTTGAGTATTATACGGTCCAATGTGAAGGATAAACTACACGAAGCGTATGAGAGCAGCGCACAGCGGTATAACAAGCACAGCAGAGTATTGCGATTTGTTCCTGGGCAGGAACCCTAGAAATTTCGTGTTGAGTAATTTTAAACAACGTATTAACTCGAAATTGTGCCCAAAATTCGTTAAATGTCGTGTGGTGAGAGCAGCGGGCGGCTGAATGGCCTATTCCACGCGAAAGATATCAAACAATAAATAAACCTGCAACGAAAGGAGAGTAGTGAATGGCAGGCATTCCATTATGATTTGAAGTGAAAAACCTGGATAACTTCGTTGTGTGTTGAACAAATAATTCGTCAGTCCACGGTACACATCATCTTTGTATCGCTGCAGCATACTTTCGCTTGCAAAGCCGGAGTTTTGTTGCATATGGTCCATTGTTTATAGTTGCTGTAACGAAAAAGAAGGAAAATCAAAGAAAATAAATTATACACATTACACCAAATATGTAGGTACCCATAATCTTTGAAATAAAAACAAAGCATAATTCAAAATGTACATCAATAAAAGTAATTTGGTGCAATTGTTTCGTATCTATTTGTTCATACTTTTTATTTAACTTGAAAACTACAATATATAGGTTTGAACAAAATCTAAACCTATTCACTATGCTTTCACTAACATTAGTAAAGCATCGTTGTCGTCATCATTTTAACGCAGCGTTAATGTGGCATCTTGTATTCATAAAATAAGATAGTTACGTTAAATCACTTACATTTATATAAGGATATATGTGGGTGCCGTAGCTCAGTGGTTAGTGTGTTCGCCTTCTGATCTGTAGGTCGTGGTTCAATCCCCGGCTGATGCATAACAAATTTAATATCGATAAGATTTTTCTTTCGAATGGTACCCACCTGTCGGCAAGCAATTGGCAATTCTTCCGACAGTAACAACTTGCCATGAAAAAGCTTCTAAAAGAACTCTGTGACAAAGCTCAAAAAAAGTGATGTCACAAGTGAACTGCCGTTCGGAACCGGTTAAAATAAGTAGGTCCCTTCTAATACTGTCTAAATTTAAGACGCACAACAGTAATGGAAGAGAAGCTCGGCCAATGAGCCCTTTGGGGCTTTAAGTGCCACATATTTATTTGTTTTATGCAATAAACATTATTAGTTTCTAATGTACACCTAATTGTCAAAATTAATGTAGAACATATTAATAAGTATATATTTTCTTTTGGGTACTGATTTCTTACAATTCTTAAATAGTATCGATTGTATGTAGTGGTGAGAATATATTTGTTTTGATTTATCTCGTGGAGGCAAGTGGTGATTTTATTTTCAATTTGACCATTAAGAGAATAAATTTTTTACTTTTTCTATGCAGCATGTACAGAATATAGAATGTCAGTACGGAGAATACAAATGTGGTAAAATAACAAAGCACAGTTCACGAAATAAAATAATCACGTTTTCTTAAGCTATTTCTAATGTTTGAGCAGGAAAACCTCTTGCGGTTTATCAATTAATTTAATGAGCTCATTTATAAGTTAATTATCGCCAGTACATTTATTGTTCTTTAAGAATTGAAATAAAGCATTCAGTTTCGCTAGATGGTGTAGGGTAAGGTCGATATTATCAATTTTATTTGAAGAATGGGAATTTTAAATAAATTTAATAATTTTAATCAAATCAAATACGTACTCGACATTGTTATTATTCAACGTCCGTTCAAGTAGAACACGTTCAGGTGTTGCACCTTTCCATGAATCTATAGGAACGGATAACATCAGTGATATCGAATGCATCGTATTTCACTTGTACTATTTAAATTAATTGATGGCAGTACAAAAATCAAAAATGATGTTTATATCATATAAGATTAATATTCCACAAAAACACGAAAAACAACGGTACTTTTAGATACAAGCTTAATGTTGCAGTACTAATTACGAAAACAATCAAACTGAAACAAATGGAAATAAATAACAGTTACTGCCGAGTGAGAGTTCCATCAAAAACATACCATATTCTCCATGTTCATTAAACTACTATATGTAACACTGATTTGTACTTAAAATTACTCTCTCAATCTTGTTCATTCTTTTTTCAATTTTTTTTATAGGAAACAACCAATCTGTCTCCTCGTGGATCAGTGTTGCTGCTGTACTTTGCAAATAAATTTATTTATGGTATAAATGCGACAAGTGCAATTTTACACAAAATAACGGAGTAATTCTACACCACACATTTTATTAAAGGTATTATAATAAAATATTAATTTAACAAATAATAAAATAAAATTTAATAAAATATTTATGTAAATACAAATCTCGAATTCATATGTATGTACATACATACCTGTTATTAGATGTAGGCGCAAAGATTTAACAAATTCAAATATCAATTGAACATATCAAAATATTACTAATCGACCTAATCTAATACTACCATCAAATATGGCACGTAATATTGGGCACTTATTATCTACATTATCTACATTTCCGTAAAACGTGTAGACGTGATAACTTTCAAAACACATCAAGCACGCTTAAGAAAAATGTGCTAAGCTGCGTGAGACATTATGAGACATATATATAGAAGTGCAAGAGCACTGCATATTCAACATATCTTCATAGAATATCTTTCCAATCACGCTGACACTATAGGTAATTATAGCACCAATAAGCTATGTACATTATCACATATCTATGTTTGCTTAGTTCATTGTTCATCAATCAAATAGATGCAAATTATGAATGGTAAGTTATTCCTTGAAATAATCATTTTTATATTGAATCTCTGAATAGAACATATATCATATATACATTTCCAAATTTTAGTCCCTTTGCGCGCTTACAATCATATCAAAGTCAAACAAATCCTTATGCTGCTGGATCAATTACTAGTGCAACTTCTGCAATTGGACAAACAAATTCGATAAGCAGAAACGTGGACAAATATGGAGCAGTATCGGTGCCACCCAGTGGTAATGCTATTGGAACTTGGCTACAGAACTTCTTCTCAGCGAATGTTAAAGAGGACAGCCCATCGGCGGTTTCAAAGAAATATGAATGTGCCATACCACCCGTAGATTGTAGAAATAATTCAAAGAATTACCATTATCGCAGCTTAGATGGTTCTTGTAACAATTTGCAGCATCCTGGCAATGGAATGGCCAAATCGAGGTAGGTTGTGTTAATTCTTAGAAAAATCATAAGAAAATCGAAAATCTGCTTCTGTAGATTTTTACGATTAGTTGCTCCAAAATACGGCGATGGCGTCTATTCACCCACGTTATCAGACACAGGTGCTACGTTACCAAATGCTCGTCTTTTATCATTGTCTTTGTACGGTGATAAAACATATTCGGATAATTATCGGACAATGGCTGCTCTTCAATGGAGTCAAATAGTCGCTCACGATTTATCTAAATCTGCAAACAAAGATGCCCCAAGTATGTATTCATTTAAAGCCAATTTATGAGTATTTTTTTTATAAATTCCTATGCATTTTATAGAGGATTGTTGTGAAAATACACGAAATAAATTGTGTTATCCCATTTCATTACATCCAAATGGTCCTATTACAACTGCTTCGGGAAAAACTTGCATCAATTTTGCACGCAGCTTGTCCGATGTGGACGCAATATGCCCGGAAAGTAATTTACCCTATTCAGAAAAAATAACTTCAGCAACAGCTTATTTAGATATGTCATCTGTTTATGGTAATTCACTGGAAGAAAGTAAAAAAATACGCCTACATAAAGGTGGCCTCTTAAAGACCACTTGGATTAGCAATCGACAATGGCTTCCAATATCGTTCAATGTAAACGGAGAATGTGGTGATGATATTCAACAATGCTACCAAATTCCAGACATGCGTAATCAATTTATACCTACAGTGATTGTGTTGCATACAATTTTAGTGCGTGAACACAATCGCCTGGCGAATGCGCTACTTGCAATCAATCCATATTATTCGGACGAAGAACTCTATCAAGAAGCGAGAAAAATAAATATTGCACAATTTCAAAAAATCACCTATTATGATTGGCTGCCGTTGATAGTTGGACGCTCCTATGCCTATACTAATCAACTAATTCATTATGAAAACGATGAATATGTACACGACTATGATCCCACGGTAAATCCTACGCCATTTGCTGAATTTTCAGGTGCCGCATTCCGTTATTTCCATAATACAATTCCAGGCTGGTTTTCGTACGTATTGTTTGAATAATATTAACAGTAATTATTGAAATTATTTATTAATGTCCATCTTTTTTTCACAGATTGGTTGCACCCGATCGTTTTTATAATCGCACTATGCGCTTAAGTGATTACTTTGGACGTTCTGAAAATCCAAATTTCGTAACAGAAGGTGATAATTTTGATTCAATAATCAGAGGCATGGCAACCCAATTGCAAAAACGTCCTGATGCCAATATAGATGTGGAGGTAATAATTTGCATTGATGAATGTATGTTTGTAGAAGTTTTACTAAACAAAACCAACAACAACAACATTCATAGGTTAAGCATCATTTCGACCGGAAGACATTTGAAGAATTTGGTGCTGATTTAAAGGCCTTAGATATACAACGTTCTCGTGACTACGGATTAGGATCTTATAATGATTTACGTCAATATTGTGGTCTACCGCGAGCATATGATTGGTCTGGATTTTCACGAGAAATTTCACCAGAAGTGAGTTGCGTTAACTTTGGAAATATTCCTTCTCTTCTTCTATGAATCTGATTAAATTTGGATTACAATTTCAACAATTTTAAATGGTAGCCCCTTTTTGAAATGTTTGAATTTGTAATTCTTTCGATATTTGAATACAGTTTGATCATATGTATATCATTTTTTTTTCTAGAAAATTAAGATAATGCAAAAATTGTATGCATCACCCGATGACGTTGATTTAAATATTGGGGGCTCTTTAGAAACACATCTGCCCGAAGCAATTCTTGGACCAACATTCCAATGTATTATTGGCAAACAATTTTTGAAGACTCGCACTGGTGATCGATTCTTCTTCGAACGAGAAGACATGTTTAGCGGTTTTACTAGAGGTATATAAATCTCATTTTTCAACTGCCATTGCATACCATCTGAATGCTAAATTATGTTTTTGTAGAGCAAATTGTAGAAATTCGTAAATCAAGCCTATCTAGTCTATTTTGTAATAATGCTGATTACCTAAAAGTCATCCAATCAAATTCGTTCATATTTCCAAGTTCAAGGTTTGTTCTAGTTCATTACAATTTCGTTCAAATGACAATCAATTTTCTATGTATATTTCAGAAATGTATTAAAAAGTTGTGATGCTATTCCACGTTTGGATCTGAGTAAATGGAAAAAAGTTCAACATAGTGCGGCTTATTGACAATCGATGATAATGAGGATTTGGAACCATTGCCAATATTTTTTCGTTAAAATATTTGGTGAATCGTTTCCATACCTCTATTTATATTCAACCTAAATAAAATATTTATGTATTTTTCATTTAATACGTACATATTATTATCTGAAAGCTTTCCAAATGAAATTAATTTAATATTTTTATAATTAATAATTATATTAATATATTATATAAATATATGAAAAAATTATAAACATAAAATATTATATTAATAATAATAATAATAAACAATTAATTAATATAAAACCAACTATCCAAATATATATATGTAAGGACTCATTGTCGTACACTCGTACTTCTGTACTATATTTGTGTTGTAATTTAATCTATTCGTAAAAAATCAAAATACCTACTATAAATCAAAGTTTACGATTTGTTTTAAAAATGCCTTATTAAATTAATAGCTATCAAAATGCTTATCAACATTTAACGTAATAAAAAATGAAACATGTCAAATATTTACATCTTGACAAATGTTAACAACCCCATAACGATCTAAATTAGTAAATATTCTATTCATCATATCTGAAAACAAATGAATAAATAAACAAAGAAATCGAAATACATGCAAATCTCATTTGGTTATTGGGTTAATGTAGAAATCAAAAACCGATGAGGTCTGCAGAATACTTTATGAGCGTTTAATGATATTCACACTCTCGTTCCTTCTACTAAGAATATAATAAATTTGCTTTTAATATATAGACACGTTTCTTTTTTTATTACAAACTTCATAAATGTTGACATTTCTAATATTTTTTTTATGTTCATAAGAGCTGAGGGTAAAGCTTTAAAACCTTGTCAAATTTATAGATATTTTGATGTTTTCTTCACAAAAACTATAATTTATATATTCAAATGTAAATTTATTGTTCATTATAATTTAAGTGGATGACAATTTCGTTTCTACATGAATTATCAAAAATATTCATGAAGTAATAAAATAATAATTTATGGTATAACACAATACGGTTTGATTACAATTCATTTCGTATGACACATATGACTCAAATTCTTACATATACATAGGTAGTTGGGAAACATGGTCCTATTTGTTGTTGCTAGTTATTTATGCGAAGTGGGTTAACTTAAATTACCTATTGCTTATAATTTAGTATACAATATAAATGGATTTCTAGGACTATGTAATTGCAAATTAGATCGCGCCTCAATGTAGTCTCCATTATTTTCATCGTCATCATCTGCCTCGGCCGAAGATGGTGTATCTTCATCTTTTATATTATTTCCATTTTGGATATTTTCCGAATAAACATTATTGTTCTCTTCAGTTTCATAATCATTGATAATTACATGTTCGTTCTTATTCCTGATGGCTCGATCTCCATCATTAGCATTTAATGGACGATTATGATTATGGTGATGGTGGTGATTATGGTAATTATTATCGTTGATATTGTTGTTGTTATGGTTGTGATTTTCATTATTATTGTTGTTATCTATGTTTATGAGATTCGCATTACTACCAGACCAGCCAGAAGGATGCCAATTGTGTGGTGAATGATGATGATGATGATGTCCGTGCGATGGTATTGGTATAGGCAATATAATTGGTGATCCTGGATACGGGCCATTTGATTTATGATGATGATGGCATCCATCTGGTGACTTATTACAGTATCCAGGCGGTCCAATGGGGCCCGGTAGGCCCGGAAATCCGTTATCACCTTTAGGTCCTTTTGGTCCTGGTACGCCTGGTCGGCCATCATGCCCGCGCGGTCCTTTCTTGCCAGGATAACCAGGCGCACCAGGTGGTCCAGAGGGACCAGGCGGACCAGGCGGTCCCGGCGGACAGTTACAGAATTGATACGGTGGAGGTGCAGGATGCGGATAATGCGAAGGTATCGGTTTATAAATAACTTGTGGTGGTGGTGGTGCTGGTTGCGAAATGGTAATTGAACGTCCAAATTCCTTTTCTACATTTCGGCCTTTCCCCTCTGTGTGCACATTTCGAAGATGATAAACTGTAAGTATGTACAGATTATAATTATAATTCAAAAAAATATATATATAAAGAATATAATTTACACAAAACAAATATCACTATCGGCAACTTCATCATTAAATTGATTTCTGACTATTTGAACGGAAAGCAAACCGTTTTTATATCAAATGACAAAGTGTTAAGCAAAAACTATGCTGCTTATTGCTATACCGTTAGTATTAAACTATTTAGTCGAAATTAAGAATATGGAATAGCGTTAAAGTTATTAGTTATATAATTTGCATTTTATTCTAGACATAACACTTTAAAAAGATATAGAAACATCATCAGCAACAATAATGAAATAGCAACGAAAAAACATATACATATATGTACTAACTGGTTTAAGTAGTGACATGCTTTCTGTTGTAGGTTTCACTTTCAATCTGATTTTTTTTTAGCATTTGTATTTTTCATCGTTTTATAGAATTCTTCTCACAATTAATTATCACTTCTATTAGTTTCTTAGAACGTACATAAATTACTGTCTTCGTTTACAACTTTATTCACGGATGTGCTTCAATCGTTACAACACGCTTGCCTATAGTCAAATACAAAGTTATGGTCATCTCAAATTTAAATATGTCAAATTAGTCGATTGATTTCAACTTTGACTATAAGCACGGGCCTTTACCATGAAGACTATCAGAATTTAAAGCATGCACAAAATCGTATTTTTTATTGAAAGACTGGACATTTTCTGAATTCCTTACGAGTTGACATTTGTTTTACAATACTTCCAAATCTAACTATTTTACTTATAAAATAGGATTCATGTAATTTATCAACTTAGTGCTAAAAATGTAATTGCTCCACGATAATAAAATTATGAAGCTATTCTACATGCATTTACTTTTAACAAACATCACCAATGAAATTGTATTGAAAGTACTGGATTGTACTTATAAAAAATAATACCTGATATTTTTATTTGAACAAATAAACAGGAAAAATACCAAGGAAACAGAAAAATAACAATTTCCATACAATTGCTATATGAACCGTTCGGTGCACAAATCAATTTTCAGTTTTTGAAATATCATAAATTTCAGTGTCAAAGCACTTTGCTTCTACAAATAAATTAAACATATTTGAAAAAGTTATGTTAAGCGAATTGTCGATATGTCGCTTGCATTTCAAGTTGCATACCGAGCACTTCTGTCTATAACAACAGTTGTTTTATATTCGAAAATATTAAATGAAAAACCCAAGTGCTTACAAATAAAATATGGTAACATGATGAATAGATATAATAAAAAAAAATCGTGAATAAAGAAAAACAATTGAAGAATAGACCATCGTATCCTAGGTTTTTATATGATATTGTATAACGCTGGTGACCAGATAAACTCCTTCGATGTACATTGTTTCAAATTTTGCATTATGTTGCTAGTATGTCATAATCTTGTTTTTCGAAAATATAATCAATTGTTTTTCTTGTTTATTGAACTCGACAAACATAATTTAAATTTTATATTGACTGATGATCTCGTACGCACAAAAATATAAAAGTTATATGGGTTTTTTCGTCTCCTGCAAAAAGTAATGAAGGTTAGTTACGAGACGTCAACCTATCACCATCGAAGTGATTTTTAGTGATTTTGGCGTTGCTGAACATGAGCCATTAGCTGTTCCATGTTTTAACACATTATAATTATTTCTCGCCTTAAACAAGTGAGGAATATCGTGGTTGATTTTTGTTTACGTATTCATTTATTTATGGCCTGATGTATATGCTATTGGGTGCCGTAACTCAGTGGCTAGTGAGTGTGCAACTTTAATATCGAAAAATATTTATATATCTTTTGAATGGTGCCCACCTGTCGGCAAGCAATTGGCAATTCTTCCGAAAGTGACAGAATAACCACAATAACCTATCCTAACCCATATATAATATTGATGCTATATTGGTGCAAAAATTATGGGTTTGTCAACTGGCGCGAAATTATATTTTTGTGTTCATTCAAATTCAAATTTATCATTTACTACTAACAGATTTCAGTCTTCTGCAACTTAAATGATTTTGTAAAATTGTTTCACTTATGTTAATTAAAATTTAATTCTTCAATCATCTTGTCAACAACAAGGTGCATATTTTCAAACATTTTTTATTACAGTAAAACAAATTTAAATACACAGAATGATGTTAATTTATTAAATGAGGAAAACAATTTCATCGGCAACCATTATTTGATTGTCCTCCATCATGCGATGTAATGCGGCTTTAATTTCACCATCGTCGAAGGGTTCTCCATTGTTTGCATTAACGGCAGTAGTAATGCGAACCATTGAAAGGCTCTGCTCACGTGCTTCTCGGAAAACCTTTTGCAAAGCACTCTTAAAAGCAACTAACCGTTCATCCGTAATGGAAGCAGCTGTATGAGCAGAAGTGGAAGTTGTCACATCTGAACTACCATCACCACTTGAAGAAGGTGCTGTTTTCGAAGTAAGAGAACGTCGAGTATCGCGTCTTGTTAAATCGCCTGCGTCCGGTTGTGGCGTTACGATTTCTTCATCTGTGTCATAGGTAACTGCTGTTTCTTGGCTGCCTTCTGCACGAGTACGTTTGCTTCGATGTGAGGGTGATCTTTGGGTATTGTTCTCAATAGCTTCCTCATCGGACGATCCGTCGTCACGACGACGTTTGTTACTCTTGTCCTTTTCCAAAACCTTTTTAAAGTAAGCGAATTGCACAAGTTCGATTGCGGCCTGTGCATCGTCAACGGTAACTGCCTTGGACAAACGAGCTCGAGCGTGAGCTGTTGATAAACGTATGAGCGTCTCCAAGGTACGCGCCGTAACTGGCTGCGTACGAGCTACATCAGAATGAACATTCTCTTGTGAACGCAAACGAGAATATTCATTAGCAATGACCTCACAGGCATTTTCATTCAATTTCGGCTTCATACATTTGGCGATGTGTATATACTTGCGCATAAAGTCAACCGATAGTATTTTTTCTTGACGTTTTCGAGATTTACCATGAAGCAAAGCATCATACTTTTCGTATACTTCCGTTTCTTTTTTCTGAAATTGTTATATGATGAAACATGCATTATTTAACTTAGGTGTTCAATGGTTACCTCTTCAGTGTTTGAATAGAATGAGAGTGAATCCGCATAAGAACTGCCCATTGAAAGTGGTTCACCATCAGCTTCCTTAGGATTGCTAAAACCTCAATTATGATTAAGATTCGTAAATTCGTTGTACTTTGTAAGTAACATACCGGTATCGATGCATGCGTACAACATGATCAGATATCATCTGATCCTGATCACTATCAATTACATCCAGCATCACAAATAACAAGTCAAAACGAGAAAGTAGTGAATCCTGCAATCCAATATTCTCCATAGGAGTCTTGTACTGATCATACTGGCGAAAAAATAAATAAATTAATGTAATTTTAAAACACAAGACAAACAGCAAATGCTTACCCTTCCATAGACGGGATTTGCAGCGGCTAATACAGAACAGCGCGCATTTAAAGATGCATGAATTCCCGCCTTAGATATGGTAACACGCCCCTGTTCCATAACCTCGTGTATGGCAGTACGATCAATATCGCTCATCTTATCGAATTCATCAATGCATACAACACCACGGTCTGCAAGCACCATTGCACCAGCTTCCAATCGTCGTTCGCCCGTCTCTTGATCTGTTGTAACAGCGGCTGTAAGGCCGACACCGCTAGAGCCACGTCCAGTAGTTGGAATAGCACGAGGCGCAGTATTGAGAACATAACGCAACAGTTGTGATTTTGCCACGCTTGGATCTCCGATTAGCAATATGTTTATGTCGCCACGAAGACGTGTACCATTAGGCAACACTTTTTCAACACCTCCCAGCAAAAGGCATAGAATTGCTTTTTTAACATAGGCATGTCCATGTATCGATGGGGCAAGACTTTTAGCTAGTAACTCAAAGATGTCATTCTTTTTAGCCAATTTTTTACACAATATTACATCTTCTCTGCTTATATCAAGTGTACTTTCTTTACTGAGTAGTGAAATGTTATTAGCCAATAACACTGTACGAAATGTACCGGAAGTGTAACCACCGAATTTACCCGGTAAACAACGATAATTACCAACAATTTGTACTCGATCGCCCGGCTTACAACGATCTACCAGGTCGTCATCACATATAATATCAACGGATCGAGGCAATTGACCAGCCGGTGCTTTTTCCGGCATTTCCTGTATAGTCAATGTCTGGTGATCTTTGTACACTGAAAGACCAAACTCTGTTTCCAACAAATTGCCTTCATCGTCCTTGGTAGGATATACAGCACTGGATGGAACAGCCTCAAACGAAGTTAAATCTGTATACTTTCGCTCAAGAACCTTTCGTGTAACGGGGCAATAATGAACACTTCGCACAACCTTTGGATGGATTAGAGATACTTTTGTAACAATGCCTTCAACACAGACAAGATTGCCAAGATAGCTACAATTGAAAGTTTATTATATATGTACTAGATAAAGAAAGCTTCAATTATTTGCTATTCACTTACATAGAAGTCAAAGATCGCGGTGTAACATGACGGTTGCCAAAACACCCTTCGAAACCCACAAAGAAATCTTCATGTTCCTTCGCATATGTTGGATCTACAGTAGCAACATATTCTTTCAAAGCACGTCCAAATGCCAGTTGCTCATCAGAAGCATTGCTTAGAAGCCCTTGAGCCCTCTGCGCATTCTTACGTTTTAAGTCATTGATATTTACAATTAGTCGGAGACTTTTTTCTGATATCATATCCTTAACATAGCCAGCATATACACCCTGGTCCTCCTCATCGTCCAGGAAATCTACATATTCCCGTTGTATATCTTTAATAAACTGTTCCGTGTCCAACATCTGAACCAATATTTTTTTCACAAATCCTAGCAGAAATCACTCTAAACGCACACGATATAAATACAAGTTTCAACAATATTGGCGGGAAAAAACCAAACTACAAGGGTTGACATCAATTAGAATTTTAAGAGTGTTGCTGGAAACAGATTGGATGCGGCAGCATTTCAACGCAAACGGCAAGTTGGGGTCTACAGCTATTTGCTGTAGACCCCAAGTGTTGCATACAAAAAATATCACATACAATAAAACACAGCTTATTATCATTTATTATTATCACATGTTAAAATATATTTGCCAGTAGTTATAGTCAAAGTGAAAATAATCTTAGAGTTAGAATCGACTTCCTGACAGTGTTTTTATATCGGAAATATGTCAAACAAGTCGATTCTAACTTTAAGGTGGTTCTAACTTTAACTATAACTGCTGGACATTATTTTTAATTCATAATATATACAAGTAAATTGGGACTATTTCTTATATCGTAAAATTTATAACCACCTAGCTGGTTATTAAAAAAAATTGACTAGAGTCGTTGAAGTAATGAAAATAAAATATTGTAGGTTTTATAAGTAGTATCGAATTTCCGACAAATTTCTGCGAATCTGATAATTAGGTTTTCTTGTGTACCGCTTGGATCAGGTTCCCTATCAATTTCTTGCAATTTCTTGACAGTTCGCTGTGAGAGAACTTGCAAGATTTTACTGGATAAATTTTTACTTGTAAGAATTTGCAAGTAAGTAAAACGTGTTTGGAAAACATATGACAGCAAAAAAATATTTTGTAGTTTGCATAAATTTCAGAGCCTGCCACTTGCTGCACCATGCTTTCTATGTGTCCAATTCTGTAAAATTGTATCAAAATATATTTAGGAAATGATCACTTCTTATTTTGTTCGTTGTTTTTATTAGTTTCAACTTTTCGAAATGTTCTTCGAGAACATTTTACATCAAGGTTCCTTGCCTTTCGCTGCTTTTATTTTTTCTAAAAACTTG